>OV816026.1:181595773-182195773 GCA_929113105.1 Agrypnus murinus | reverse complement strand
ACTTTGAATAGAATTATTATTAAAAAGTAAAGCATTGTTCATGATTACTTCTATACTGTTCTTAGATTTGGTACTTTTTAGAGTTACTATTGTTTCAACGATTGTCGAATAAAATTGTTCAACAGGACTGTTATATTAATTATAAAGAGTAGTGGAGTGAATTTCAATTCCATGTGTTTTACACAAACCTTGATCGATGTCATTCTGTTATTCGTGTTTGTTATCAGTAACAAGTTTCCGAGAAATTCTAAAGTAATTAAAATATTGTAATAGTTTATTTGCAACTGCATAAAGAATTTTTAAAATAAGTTTAACCAAATTTTGGAAAACTATCTATAAATGTTGTAAAATATTGCACATGAGTTTTGTATGTATCTCCATAAAGATTGGTAAAGGGTTTGTAACTTACAAGGGTTGGTTGAAATTTTGAAGAGTAGTTGACTTTGCGGTAATCAACCACAACACGCCATTGTTGTTTGTCTTTAGCATCTAGGTTTTTGGGAACTATCCAAATTGGGGAATTCCAAGGTCATTGTAAAGGGAAAACTCGGCTTCTGAATACTCTGGACAAATGTTTATGGAAGATTGTTATCTATTTCAATTAATTTAATTTGTGGAGTGAGGTTTGAGAATCGAACAATATTGAATCAGTCTTAGATTTTAAGTTGCTGAGAATACATTATAAAACTTTCAGTGAGTTCGTAAATTAAAGCTTCACCGTTAGATACATTTGTTTTGATTTGCTTTTAAATTGAGCTTAAAGCTGCAATTTTATTTTTCGAGTAGTAAAGTCATGTATGTATGCAATGGGATCTTTACCCTATTATTAAATAAATTTTTGTTTTGTAAGTTAATATTGTTTTATAATTTCCTTAAATCACTGTAATAATAATAGTTCTCTTTCACAGGCCGTAAATTCTCATCGGGGTATAGCAGAGTAGACTGCTATTACTTGAGCCGTTCGGGGGTGGTAAAGTGGCTAGCATTACACATCGACCGTCTAATATTACTCAAGGAAGTGATTTTCCAGGTACTCATTTTCAAAGGTTCATCGAGTCGACCTGGAAGTCTTAGATATTTTAAAAATTATTCCATGTATCATCCCTGGGAATCGAACCCAGGACCTAAAGATTGCTACTGAGCTATCATGACTTCAAATTCATAAATCTCTATTTCCAATAATTCCATCAAAATAGTCATGGAAATTAAAAAGAACAAATTTTAATTTGCTTTTAAATGGTCTAAATTGGTTTTTCGATGTCCTGCATACGTGATAATTTGAGTTTCTGATTTAAAGATATTATTCGGAAAATATCTTTTAGCTATATATTTAAGAAAATGTTTGGAGAACATACATTTGGTTGATTACGAAAAACCAGAAAATTAGAAAAGAATTTTTGCAGTCAGACAACTGGATAAGGGGTAAACATTGATGAGTCGTCTAGGAAGTTGTTCTATAGGTCTGATTAAAATGACTTGGAACATGATTGTAATTCACATGAGTAGCGTTGGAAAACAAATATGGTTGTAGTTGATTGGTTAATTGTGCCAGACGAGAATTTGTACGAGATGTGTTAGTTGTGCTAATTTTTGAAAATAATTATTGTGTCTAAGATTTCTCTATTACTTAATCAATAAACGATTTAAATGATGTAAATGGTTGCTGTGTGTAAATATTTTGGCTCTTCTAATACTAATAAAATTTCTAGTTCTGGGTTAGTGTTAATCAACAAGACGGTTATAGCAGTGGCTTCATTTTGTTTAATAAAAGACAGTTAATACAAAGAAATGAAAGTATAATAACATATATTTATATTTTTTTAAATATTTGTTATAGGTATATTATCTTTTTAATAATTATTAAAAAGAATAATATGTAGAATGTTATCTTAATTAATAATAAACTAATATTATTCTATAAATAAATGTTTGTTATTTTATTTTATAATAATAATTTACAACCCATAGCCTGGAAACCAGGCCCCAAAAGCTATAAGCTTGTGCGGGAGGGAGGGGGCAATTATTATTAGTTTTTTAAAGCTATACAATTGTCTTGCTTAAGAAGTGAAAAAAAAGAAATTTTCAAAGCCATTAAAAGTATAATCATTACTTTATTAAAAAGACTTTAAAGATCAAACAGCCTAAAAAGTTGTTTAGAATGAAATTATTTTAAAAAATCCCAAATGGTCTTTTGTGAAAACTTATTTCTAAGTTTTATTTTAAAATGGAGGGGTAAATGCCGTGGAAACAATTTTGAATTAACTTTAACATACCAATACTTATAAAACAATTAAAGCAATTAATTAGATAAATAATTAATTATGTATTCTAAATCACCTCTGTTCCTTTATGGCGATAATAGAATCGGTTGAAAACATCCCATTAGATTAAAGCATTATGCAGGAATCGGATTCATTTATTGTTTTTCTATAAACATTGCATCTAACAATTTATAACATTTATATAATTTTTAATTTATAGATGATCTTTAGAATCCAGACGAAAAAGTTTCTCTTGGATTTCTGAAATCATGCAAAATTGCATTTCTACTAATGGTCTAATATTTTCATTATCTGTTATTTATAGCTAATTTAATGTTATTGGTTGCCTGCTTATTGGTTTTAAAAGTATATTACGTATATAAGTTCTGGATAAATAACCAAAAAAGCAAAGTACAACAAAATTAGATTATTAGTATGAATTAGTATAGTTTTAATTTTAAATGCCAATAATCATTTGCCTTTATACCACCTTTATTATAACGTTTTAAATTGCTGATTTATCATAATATCGTACCGTTTACTTAAAAAAATCTCTATTAAAGAAAATTTTCAGAATCGGCTTTATTATTTGCAGGTACACTTATCTCTATGAAAGCAGATGTAAAATTTGCAAGGCAGCCATGTCTCATATCTCATTCTTCTCTGGGAAAAGATTGGGAGGGATAGCTTTTACAAATAAAAAAGTATTAAAGCGATAAAGCAGCCCACTTATTACACCGAAATCAACTTTTTGATGTTCTTAAACATTTATAAAAGGAAAATCAAATTTCTTTTAAGCCTCGGAAGTGGAGGATGAAATCTTTGTTATATACAGGTTTTATTCTCTAAGTTTCCCTTTATATAAAATTAAAATTAAACTCTTTCCCCTTTGAGGGTAGGAAGTTTCTCACGCCGATTGTTTTGGCTTTTATGTTTATTTTCTTGAAAATTTTTATATAGAAATTGTGTGTTTAAGTTACGAGTTCTGCAATAAAAGCTCTCCCGGTGTACTCTGGTTGCCCTGAGGAATAACTTTCCGTAGCGTGTACACTATACTACCAGCAAATTATTTTAACTGTGCCTGTATTTTATGACAATATTTGTTTTGTTTGGAGCATGTGAAACAAAATCCGGAACTGCAATAGTTATTATACGTAAGTTTTATTTATACTTTTAATATACTTAACAGAAATGTATAAAAAGAGCTATTTTATTACCTCAGAGAGGAGTCTATACATATAAAATACAACATGTTACAGAGCAAAACGGTCGTCAATCACTTGTTTGGAATACTTAACCAATTTGTCACAAAGATTTATGCTTCCCTTTTTTAAGATGTAACGATATGTTCGTATGTTATTTTATGGTTATTTATCTTTTCACCAACAGCACTCTGATTCGAAAGTACACACCAGTAGTAATAAGTTCCTGATAAAAACCTGAGGTTATTTCATTTATTTTTCTGCATTGCTCTTGAAAGCAAATGATTTTACTTGTGAGTCTTTGTTTTGCTTCCAGATAAAAAGTTTTAAAGTGTTCACAACTTCGCCATTAACTCCATTACGCGGAAAATTTCTTATAAAATCTTTAAAGCTTTTACGAAAAAAAAGTTTTAAAGGGACGCATCTACTTGTTTATATTGTTGCATCGTGTGGTAAACAAATACAAATTGAAAGTAAACATAGTTATTGAAGACTTGTACAAGAAAGCTGAAGGAGCTTTCTTTAACATCACCCTCAACCATAATTTTCAAAATAAGCAATTAACGTGTAAAGAAGGAATAAACCTTAACACTATTGTAATTCCGTTTTTACTCGAGCTACTCAACTTTCCCTTAACGTCGAATTTTATTACTCGAAGTTACTTTATGTCTCATTTAAAATTACAGCTTGTTGCTTTTCTCATTAAAATGTAATTTGAATACTTTAATAACAAGATTTCTATTTTCTTTGTATTACATAGAATTATTCTAAAACTGCAGTGTTCAAGATTGTGAGAGAAACATCGAAATCTCTCTTGAGAGTGGCGTTAATGCTCTGTGCTAGCTATACACACAAGGACTTTCTTGAAATCGCTTTTATAAGCATTTAAGACAATAAAATTAATTTATAATTAATACTTACTGTATTAAACATACATAAATTCGTGATACATAAATATTTGTATAATTTTGCATCTCCTTATTCTAATTTATAGATGAACTGGTCTCAGTCTAAGTGGACACTGCATTGCCAGGTGCTTCTCCCTGGGTCACATTGCACTGTAGATTGGATGACGCGAAGGCAAATTTGTGATGAATCAGTAGTTTAAGTCACTTTGGTGGCTTAAGATCAATAGGTATGGCCAATCCCAGGAAGGCTACTCAAGAAGATTACTCTATAACGGGTATTAATGCGAATACATAGCCTATTATCTGACAACCCCATCTCCTAGTTGATATTGGCCTGGTCACTACATTTAGCTAGAGTCGGACGGAGCTCTGTCTAAGGCTAACCAAACCTAAATATGGTAGGCCGGTGTGGTCAAATTCTGGAATATCCTTGGCAGAACCAGTTTCCAAGTCCCAGCCACACTTCTACTACCGAGCTGTTATCATGATGCAAAATAGAAATAAAATAATTAATAAACGTTTTACATTTCAAAATATTGCGAAACGTTTATTAGTTACATTCTTTTTATTTCACTCATGATGAAAACTTGAGACTGTATGCTATATGCTACTATCAGTTTATTAAGAAAAACTTTCTATAAAAAAAAAACCAATTGAAAAAAATCAATTCACATGTAGGTGGTTGAAAAAGTTATTATTTAAAAAGACGTGTCATTAAAATGGATTTTTATATTGGAAGTTTATCATCTTTGCATTTTCTGGATTGTGAAAAGGGGTATTTTGTGTGATATTTCTACCGTTATATGTGACGATTTGCATGAATTTAATCTTTGATGAATTAAATCTATTATGATGTTTCGTCTCATTTTAAATATAATATACGTATCATCTAGAGGATTATTGGCAATGAAGAAAAAATTCCTTTGTTTGTATGCAGATTATGGATTTGGAGATTAGATAGAGATACAGATTATTGGATCTTCAATAATCTGTAATAGTAAGACGTTTTTTAATTATTTATCTGTTTTTTAGCGAGTCTTTGTTTATTTAATAATTTATTTTACTTTATTTGGTTATAAATCTTTATCAAATCTTGTTCCCGAATTCAACATAACTGGAACTTTCTTGAGTCAGATTAACCTGGTTTTCATGGCAAACAGAAATAGATGGGGTATATGCAGGATACCAAAACTCTAATTTTGAAAATGATGTAATAACTTGTTCGTCTGAATAAATGGAAACTTGTTTCTAGTAACCGCTCAATGATATTTAGGTTCAGTTGCATAACTCATGTAGTTTTAATATGCATAGTAGCGCAAAATAAAATTAATTGAATTTTATTTAATTCTAAAACTGATAGTAATTTTTGGAAAAGTTAAGTGTAAATGTTTGTAAGGGTATATCGGAATGTCTTTGTTAGATTATCTTGTTTATTAGCATAATCTTTCGAGTTTTATTGGATTTTATGTTTGCACTATCAATATCATCCAAATAAACCTTTTTTATTTTTTATGAGTTCTGTAACGGGTACATTTTCCAACAGCACTTAGTATGCATAATTTTGCATTTAGTCTTATTAAAAATCTTAAGTTCGGTCCTGTGGACTTCGCTTTGTTTAAATCAGCATTTCATCATGTCAACAATTCCTACTGAAAGCACTTTTATGAAAAGATTGTTTCATATTTGCTGTAATTAAAGAAGTAACGTCATAAAGATATTGTCTTTTTCGTATCCTGCTAAATTGCATTTTAAAATAATATCAATTATTTTAGGGAGAGACCTTGCTAAGAAACTGTGAGAAGTACTTGATCATCAATTTTATAGAAATATTTTGTTAACATTCTGAGTATACAGGATTCGAAAATGAAGTTTCCTTTGTTCGTAAATTGCGTTTTAAATTTTAAGTCTGTTTATAGCGTAGGAATCTTGTCTACTATGCAGATGCTGTAGCATTCCACACTAGTTTGGCGCGCAATTTTAAGTGCTACTTTTTACACTTAGAGTCGAGAATCCTATAGAAGGCCAAATAAAAGCGCCCTTGCCGCATAAAAACAGATGTATCCACGTGTAACTACAGGATCCGAGTTCATAAAAAGCCTTCGCTGGTTTTTGACGCAAAAGACTCGACACTGCACCCTTGCAGCAAGCGGTCGATACTGTTGTTAAAGATGCCGTTTAGCTTAAGTGCTATGAGATTTGAAAGATAATCCTAAATACAGTACAGTACAGTTTTAATGCTATTTTGTGTAGAGTGCAAGTTTTAAAAGAATTTCCGTCTCGTTAATTCGTGTTAGAAGAATTTTTATAATTTTGTAACGCGGGTAAATAAATGTGTTTCACGCTATAGTGAAGAACTATAAAACAACAAACAATTATTTTGCTTCGTTTGGGTTTAAGACCAGTGCAGTTTTTTTAAAGCAAAACCATATAAAGCGATCTCGAATTTAACGATCGACTCTAGTGTTTTTATAAATTAAAACCCCGCTTAATAGTTATTTAATAAATTAGTTGGTTAATGAAGGCGATTAATAAATCGAACTGTTTAAAGCACGAACGAGCGATAGCGAGTGAGTTGCTTTAATAGTTGAGATTATTAATCGCTCATTAACCAACGAATTGATTACAACATTTTTTCGTTGACCGCAAACTCTTTTATTGTGGTGACAAAATTTGAAATTATTAATACCAAATCAAAATTAATTTTGAGAAAAAAACATAGTTACCACTGATAAACATGACATGCGAATTTATAACAAAAATGGTTGTCATTGTGAAAAAGTAGGTACTAGTAAGAGTTTGTGAATTCGTAATTATGCAGTAATGGAGATAGAAAACCATGAAGTACTACCACCTGCAGTGTTGGAAGGTGCAAACAACGCCTGTGCAAGTTTGTTACCAGCCAAAAGTCGGGGCCTGTACGAAAAAACTTATAATGACTTTCATACCTGGTGTACCGAGCAACATATAACCAATTACACAGAGCCTGTCCTTCTGGCATACTTTTTAAACATTGCTCAAAGAGGCCTAATAGCAAGCCTGTGGCCAAAATTCTCAATGTTGAAATCAACTCTTTATGTCAAGAAAAATATTGACATTGGAAAATTTAACAAATTGATAATGTTTATTAAAAGACAAACTGAAGGACACGTCCCGAAGAAATCTAAGGTTTTAGAAAAAGAACAAGTGCAACAATTTATTCTTGACGCTCCTAATAATTTGTTCCTAATGACTAAGGTAAGCAAAATGGCTTAAATTTAAATTTGTAATAGCAAACCACTTTATAGGTCGCACTAATTTTTGGAATCGCAGGAGCATTAAGGAAGCATGAACTTTTGGAGTTACAAACCAGTTATGTTGAAGACTTAAAATCAAAATTTCTAATCACCATTCCAGGATCAAAAACAAAAACAAAGGAGAAAAGAATTTTTACGATTGTGGATAACGATCAAAATACTTTCTTAAAATTAATCAGACAATATATAACACTGAGACCACAGCATACAAAACACACACGATTCTTTGTACATTATAGAAACAATAAATGCACTGCAAACCCTGTGGGCATTAACACATTTGCCAAAATACCATGTGCAGTTGCACAATTTCTAAAACTGGATCAGCCACAGCTATATACAGGACATTGTTACCGCAGATCATCTGCCTCAATATTATCAGATTCAGGGGCAGATTTTGCGGCAATAAAGAGACATGGGGGGTGGAAATCAACTAGCGTTGCGGAGGCATACATTGAAGATTCAATACAAAACAAAGTAAATATTGCTAAACAATTATTTTGTACAAACGAGACAGCCACTTCTTCCACCCCCCCCCCCCAGTTGACAACAACAATATTAACATAACCTCAACCAACCTTGAAAACATCCAAAATGATTTAAACCTAAATATAAATCGTGACGTCCACAACACAAACAATAATAAGTTATCGATTCCTTTCTTGACTTTGAATAGTTGCACTATTAACAGTTTTGTTATGAATATACAAAAATAATAAATTATTATGTATTAAAATGTATAATAATAGTCATTGTGTTTCTATATGAGTATATTTGGTTGCCTATATCAAACGTCAAATCACAAAAAGAGTGGATTAATGAAAAAGGATCTATTAATGGCGTCCATTAATGCATCCTTTTTTAGACAAAATAATTCATTAATATTGACATTAACAAGCGGTCAACGAAAAAGAATTTAAACGCATTTGGTGCTACACGTGATTAAACAACAACCTAAGTTTCTGAAACATTATCGTTATTTTCCAAGTGAAAACCCCATTTGTTCATGAAATCATATGGGCGAATGACAATAACTAAATATTATCGCATTTTTGGTACGGAGAATCAACATTTCAATACAACGCCGAGTTCAACGACAATTTCCCCAAATGAAAGGCCGAATTTGAGGGATAATATTCAAGGTACTGTAGTTTTAAGGATTTGTTTATAATTCAGTTAATTAAGAATCTCACAGTTAAGAATTTTTTCTTAGGGGAGAGCTCTCTTCGGTATTAAAAAATCTTTAAACTTTAATTTAATTACAAATCATTTATATTGATACTGTCGAATTGATTTAATTTGTCTAATCTCATTTAGATATTTGTTTATAAATTTTGTCCAGAAAAAGACCAGTCAATACAAATTTTACTATTTGAATTAATGTGTTTGAACAATTTTTGTGTTCGATCCAATAAACTTTTTGTTTATTTCCGTTATCTAATGAAAAGTTCTAGATGAATTTTTATTGATTTATTCTGTTTTAGTTATAATCTAATGAACTTAGATTGGAATTGTAATAAATGTATGAGGTGTGTTTTATTTCTTATATATATACAAAGTTATGTCGTTACCATTTTTCTGATTAAATAAATGTTATTAATTCAAAACTAAGGATCTAGAAAACGGAACCATATTAGTTATGAATGCTCTGCTTCATTTTACTTCAAAATTTTAAATTAACAAAATTTTTTGATTTAACTAAATATTTT
This sequence comes from Agrypnus murinus, assembly GCA_929113105.1. NCBI lineage: Eukaryota > Metazoa > Arthropoda > Insecta > Coleoptera > Elateridae > Agrypnus > Agrypnus murinus. The sequence continues at coordinate 182,186,400 of OV816026.1, read as the reverse complement.
ATTCATTTTCTGGTTAATGAATTTAATCATTTTTAATGCTTATTCAATTTACATCTTTGAATGGGTATTCATATACCTTAAGCTTCATAACCAGATGGCGCCCTTTTAAGTTTTTATTTGTGTTTGAACCTTTATCTATTCCTTTTCACAATTTATACAGCTGTGGAACCAATACCTACGACTTGACTAATTAATTTGTAAGAGAGAGTTTAAATCTCAAGCTGTGGCAGACATTTGAGTTTTTTAGTTACAGTAAGTATGAATTATTTTATATAGTTTTTATAGTTAGTTTATTGTTATTTTACCGTGCAGAAAAACACGTGCGTTTCAGTTCCATATAAAATAAATGAATAAAAATTATCTTTATGTATAGTTTTATTTATGTATTGCGTATTACTGTTTTGCTAAGCAGATACTTTCTGAAATTTTGTATAGTTTTTAATTTAGAAGCAACTTTTAATTTTATTATTAAGTACTTTATTCTACAACAGTCAACCTTTTTTATTTTTCTACGTCCAAATAAAATTGTATTGAGAAATTGATTAATTATTCTATAGAAATTAAATAAATATCGAGAGCCTCATTATTATCTCACTGATGAATCTATTGGATGTTCAATATTTCTTATCGATTAAATACTTCTAAATTTCTTTTTGTTTTTAAAACTACCAGATGTTAAAATATTTTGTCTTTGTTTTCCTGTATATATAAATTGAGACTTGTACTTAGCGGATATTAGTCAATTAAAAATGTAGTACGTTTGGATGGATATCTCACAAATTGGTTTAGAAGGTTGTTTCGAAGCCAGTCTAGTTAACTTTTTTTAAATATTCACAAACATCTCGACAATCATTCCCGTAACCGTTATTAAATCAAAAATAAAAAAGTTCACCTCGCCTGACATAATATAGGTTTTGCGACTGTCACGATTATTTACATATTTAGTAAGGTAATAAGCAAAAAATTCGTATAATTTAGAAAGAAATTGACTATTTTGGACGTTTTTTTTTGTTGGGGCACCGAAGGGATCTCGTTGGTGATTCATATTAACCTTAAAACCTAACGTAAGTTTTAAAAATTTAAACATTTAAGTGTTTTTTTGTGTTCAAAAAATATATAATAGAGAAAAAATCGGAGATTACAACTGTCACTATGTATTATACAGGGTGCCCATTATGTATGGAATATAATATATATCTCGGTAAATATCGACTTTATAAAAAAATTTGTTATATAAAAGTTGTTTAAAATTTTATTTTCCATAATAGGATAGCATTCAATTGTTTTTATTTCAGAAAACAAATGAGTAATGAATAACACTTTAATTTTTTTAAATAGCAATGTACCCTTTCATTAGGCTCATTTGATAGAGATTTTTTTCTCTTTTCGATGACCTAAAATCTTAGTACACTTATATCAGAAAATTTTTGAACAAAATGTAAAAAATGTTTATTAAGTTAATTTCACCAATAACATGAATCTAGATGTCTGAGATCGTAAAGTATCTCGAATTATTACCCTAAAATAAACAGATGTGCATCTACATAATGTACAAAACAAAACAAATGAACAAAAAACAAAATGAAACAAATGAACAGAAAATTATGTACGTCTCTTATAAAGGTTGAAGACAAAACTAAATTTGCAATAAAATGGTTTTCATGGCAATAAGTGTTCAAAATGTTTACCATTAACTGCAAGGCATGGTAAAATTAACTTAATAAACATTTTTTACCCTTGAACCTTACTTGAACAATTCAATACAATTAATATTTAGATGCACACAAATACACATATTTTAAGTAAAGGACGCTGTATTAATTGGTTTAGCTTTGATAATGATAATGATAATTGGTAATTATTGCCTTGTTTTGGTACGTAGAATAGTCTGTACAAGAAGTTTCTTAAATTTGTCATATATTGGCATGTATTCTGGTATAATTTCATCTAGAATATAATAAAGAGGGTTATTATGACAAACGTGTATGCATAATTAAACTGAGTTACCTTAAGAGTGTTGTCAGCTATAGTTTTATTCTACATTTGAAATGTTTTATAATTTGAAATTTTTTTAACAAACATGTAAATTAATATCATAGCATTGCCGCTACGGTGAGAAAATAACTATAACACAGTTAATTAATGAATTACAAAATTAATTAGAACATATAACAACAAACACAAAGGAGTTAAAGGAGTTAAACGAGTTAAAGATATTTAATTTAATAATGCGCAATTAATATATTATTGATCTACCTCTAACAACAATAAAGCAATTAGAAAAGTCTCAGATTGCTGGCTAGATAACCTGTAACGTGATCAAATTCCCAGTTTTATAATAATGCAACTTTATATGCATTAACAGTAAAGGGATCTTAGTACGGTCCTGTTTAGTTCAACATATTTTAGTTGGGTTTAAATTGCAGACGATATTTCGAATTGCAAAGGGTGTTTTCTTTAATACCAAAGGTCACACCGAAGTATTCATACAAATGGAATTGTTTCTAGAATAAAAATGCAGGCTTTATCTTAAAGCAAATGACTTCGTAAATATCAAAGTTCACTGCAAAACATAAACAAAACTAAGTTTAAAAAAATATCCAGAAATAATATCGTCTTTTTAACAAATGAATTTAATGTCAAAAAAGACATTTAGTTTAAATTTATAGATCTTGGAAGTGACTATTTTGCAATTTATTTAAATAGATTTTTCTGCACGCAGACAAATAAAACGGCAAAATATCAAGTTACACCCTGAGAAGCTGATTTTAAGTCCAGTGAATTCTCCTCGAAGATCTAGAATGTTCTAAAAAGTTCCTACATGTTTATTTTCTTATTAGCTAGAGAAATACTAGCCTCATGTTTGATTGGGTATCAATTTTCCCTTCTTCAAAATTGAAGTTCAGTATGGGGTAGCATTATTAATTTTAGGCAGTCTCGACTAGAAATCTCGCATAGCAAGTTGGTTGGACAAGGGGTCTCGTACCTCAACGTTAGGGGCGTTTGCCTCTAACATTTTTTTGCGTTCGGTGCTATCGTTGCGAGCAAGTGATTTTACGATCACACATCTACAGTACAGTTTTCAAATTTGTTTATCGTTTAATATAGTTAGGCCCAACGAACTGCTGATGCTTTTGTCAATTAAGATTTTTTATTAATGATTAATGATTAACTTAACGTCAATTTTATATAAGAAGTCATTTCCAGACTGGGATTTTTTTAACATTACTTAGTCTGGTGACGCCCACTATTTTTTATTTGTTCCTGGCGCTATTAATTAATCAGAAGCTTTTGGGGTTAACACCCGCACCTGTATTTACAGTAAGCATAGTTTTTATGGTAAAATAAACGATTACAGTAAGTATTCAGTATTTTGAATGTTTTAGTGTGCTACAGTTGACGTCCATCGCGCGGCGTATGTTTTGTTTTTAGTTCAGTTAGAGTAAGAAAAGAGTATGTTACAAGCCAGCCTTAGAAAACCTTAAATAATTGCTAGTGTTTATGCTTTTTCTTTATAACGTTAATAGTTTTTGTTGGAAATTATAATTTTTTTTATCTTCTGACTTTGTGGTGTAATGTATTATTAGAGAGTCGTGTGATACAGTTTGGCCTCATGAATATTGTAAGATTGTTATTTAGGTTGAGTGTCTTCCTTAAAATTGCTGAAAACATGGATGCAGATCTGCGTTCCTCATCGTAAAATAAATTTATGTAAATTTTGATGCATAATCAGTTGTAATTGTTCTAAAAGTATTATAAAACACTAATTAAACATATAATGCAGATATTAATTCAGCGTTGGATGGACGGGCTTAACCTTGACAGAAAACAAGTGGTTAGTTTTGTAAAAACTCTCTTGAAAATAGCTAACCAAGATTAAATGCGCCAACGCTTCAATGATTAAATTATTATTTAATTCGATTGCAATAGTTGTTGATATAATATTGTCGATATTACAATATTCTAAAGTTGTTAATTGAGAATCAGAGAGACATATTTTATTCAATAAAAAAAGAAAACAAATAAACATAAAACTCACATGAAAGGAAATACTGTTACAGGCAAAAGCAAAAATGGCTACCTTCTTATTATTTATATTACATAATTCTCCGAAAACAAAATGACAGTGTCCCTAACTACCAAATATCAGATTACGTACTTTAAAAGAAACTGTAATAAACATCCCTAAACATTTTATATTCAAACCAATTAGTTGTTATTCTAAAGATCATTTAAATGTTTATTCCCTGTTCCTGTATGTGATAACATGGCAAAATAAATTGATTATTATGCTATTTGCTTTGTGACTAAATGACTTTCTACAGCTGCTTCGATGTATTCATGGTTGATTAAAGCTCTGAGCACTACAACATTGTTTATAAAAAGTTTATAAAAGTTAAATTACAAATTAGAATATTCTTGTATGCTGTGATTAAAGTGGTCGTATTATAACGGGCAATTATGGTATAGTTACTATTAAATAGTATAATAAATAAAGTAATAGTCTTAAATATTCTTGTAATGCTTTTTTAATATTCAGTTGAATTTTTTTATTTTTACTCTTTTAACAAATCACTTTTTTGCGATCTGTCAATCCTGTTGCAAAAAAATAATAAGTTTCCATATAAAAAGCTGCAAAACGTGGTCGAGTTAAATTAGTCTATGTCAAATTTACTTTCGAATTAAACTTCCATCTTGACAGGTCAATTAACGTTATCAACTTCAAGCGCAAATTTTTACTATGCAGGGAAATTTGTATAAAATAAAAAAAATTGGAGGAATCGCATTCAACCTGACTTAAAAAATAAAATAAATTGTGACATTAATAAAAACGAACAAAGTGTTCTCAAAACAAACACACAAAACATAAAAGCCTTTTGATTGCTACCACACTCGGGTGTAGTATAACAGAATATAGAATTCAGATTCCATTGCGACCATAAATTTAGAAATATTACGTTTTTCTAACTTTTACATATGTATCCTGACAGCCGCCCCGAAAGATATTTATTCTTCGGTCTGCACACATATAAAGATAAGTCAGCAGTTTTATTATTTATTTGTAGAGCTTCTCAAAACATTTTAATGGGGATTTTTTCCTATTTTCTTTTTTTGCGAAAAAAAAACTTCAGTTTTCTCCTTCACTTGTACACTTGACAACCGAGGAGGTCGCTTTATTGTTTTCCTTTCGTTTATATTTGTAGGGAATGTTGACTGTCTGGCAATTTAAATTTTCAACTTCATTTAGTTGATTTTTGCTTTGATGATCAAAGCAATGTGTTTGTTTTGAGTTCATTAATTTGTTATTGTTCACGTAACCGTTAAATGAGACAGCCGTGGAGCAATTTTCAGTTGAAAACAAATAATATCCAATTTTCGTCCACAATATTAAAAAAGAAAACGTGCCTATAAATTATTCTCGTTTGATTACTAGCACGTTTCGAATGAAAAATTAAATGAGCAGAGGAATATAAATACAAATATATAACGATTTATGGAAGGTTATAAAACCACCCTCCACCCATTTCTCTGTGTCGTTTCATTCAAAGGTAGTGATGTAGAACAAATCAAGTATGGATTGAAAAATTTCTATATATCTGAACTCTGTCAAAGGTTATCCGGTAGGCAGTGCGAGAGCATCACTAGGGAAAACCGACTCCTCAGAAACGAACGCGTTTTACGTGTGTAGAATTCATATCCAATTGCGAACCCGCGAAAAGCATAGACGATTGATGTTTATGTAGTTGTAATCCTATAGCGTTATTCGCATTTAAAGGCCTATCGAGAAATGCTAATACAGCTTTAAGTGCTTTAAAACCATACCCACTTTAGATAGTAAGGTATTTACGTTTATGTCTTTGGATACCCTAAACAGCACGAGTTGCTTGCTGGATTCAGTAATAATGGGTTGGGGTAAAGACTAGAACTGTTAAACTTTTTACAGTCTTTTTATTTTATTGTACACAATCGCAGTTTAGCATTTATTTTTTCAAGCTGTTGTTTTATTTACGCTTCGGAATTTCGAAGAAGGGTTTATCGGAAATTTTTATTGCAATACCTCATAAATTACACGTGTTTGGCGAACTTTTTTCAGATTACGTCGTAAAACTTTTAAATTTGAGTTTTCGTATATAAAAGTGCTTAAAGATATATTAGGGAGAAGGTTGTAAGGTTTCATTAGAAGTGAGTTTGGTTCTAAAAGGATCATTATTCTAGAATTTTCAGTTGTTATAGGTGCATCCTGTTTCAGGGCATTTTAGGATTTCCTAAAAATCCATTTGCTATTTGCGTAGGTAATATCGTAAAATCTAAGCGAACTGTGCTTCCTGTATGATTGAAAGCTGATACCGCAGATGAGCTTCAATGACAAGCTGTATGAAAATGACATTGAAGCTTGACAGAGTGGAAAGTGAATTCATTGATTTAAATTTCGATGAATATAACACAGAGATATGTGCTGCTCTTGTAATTAAGAAAGATACACAATGTAACATTGAAAATGCCTCTTTGTTAAATAAATTTCTTGCATTCGAATTATTAACGTATTTCTATGTAATTACATACATAGTAATATTTTACATTTGTATTTTTATGTCTATAATAAATCCAATTTCTGATAAACAATGCATTCAATGACAATTTTTAACAGGAGGTAATTAGTCAGTTTATTTACACTAAAGATAAATTGATTGTGTAACAGACATAACGTTCTTTTAATTATTTTATAGTAACAATATATTGACAGAAAGCGCTATAATTTTTTAGATGTCGATTTGCCAAGAATGTTTCTTATAACGCCCAATTCAAATGCTCATCGCATGCAAAATAGTGATCTTTTAACTAACTTTACTTCAAAATTATTTTAGTACTAAGTGCTGCAATTCGTGCAGCACACACGCACATGTATTTTAAACCATAGATTTCGCGTTTGCGAACCCATCCGATGACAGGCTACGATGTAATTACATACCTATTTTATGGATCCCATTATCACATTAGTGGATTTGTATAATTTCAGTATTTGTAGAGTTTACACTTACCACCGATGTTTCTTGTTTTGCTATAGGGTCTGTCTTAAACTAGAATGAATTAGGAAAAGTTTTGCTTATGCCTCTAAGACACTTCACGCATCCAAGAAAAGGTACTGTGGCACGGAAAAGGAATTACTTGCTGTAGTATTGGGTGTTAATCACTGTATTACTATATTTGTTTGAAAGAACTTTTTCCGTAGTTACAGACCATACACCTTTAATATGGTTGTTCAAGTGCGAAGATCCTGATAGCATATTAGTTAGGTGAAGATTCAAATCATCCGAATACGATTATAAGATTTTATATAAACCAGGTAAACAAAATTTAAATGCCGATGATTTAAGTAGTATCAAGGTTGAAGAAAACTGTCACTCTAATAAAAATAATAACAACAAGAATTTGGCTGCATGACTAAAAGTCCAACGAAAAAAAATTAAAAATAAGCAAAAAAAATAACTCATGGATTTAATGCGCTGGGCATGTAAAGGCGTCTATTTCTCGAGATGGAAAAATGCTTTGTTGCCCTACTTTATTCGAGGTACTGACAGTGGCGTAACTATCGCCCCCGCAGACCCTGTGAAGCGGGGGGCGCAACCCTCCGAAGAGCGCTGCTTTCGTGAAATCTTATTTCGTTGAGAATAGAAATTTAAAAATATTGGAGGTAAAACAACATTATATGAAAACAATAAAAGAGAATTAGGGATATACATTGCTTAAGACAATTAGAGGATATTGTGTACAATAATATTAGGTGTTCAAATAAAATTAATTAAATTACTAAGTAGCGATCTGCTTTGACGGCGACGCTAACAATAACTAAAACACTTTCGTCGAACCTGCTGTACTTGTAAATTGTGTAAATAAAATTTGAAACTTGTTTAAAAACCTTAAAATAAATGTGCTGACTTGTAGAATCAGCGACAAAGATTGATAATTTTTAAGAAATGTATAGCTGTTCTCTAGTTCAGGTCCGCCACCCGCAGCCGCACATACAATAATACCATTCGATGTGTTTCACTGAGCTTAACAATAGTGTTTGGGGGGCAGTAGCAGTTTTCGAGATAATTGCCAAAAGCTTTTGGCAATTATCTCGACCACCCTACTTGAATTCATGTTTTGATGCACTTGCGACCTAATCTAACTTCACCTAACTGTAAACAAACCTAACTTAAACCTAGGTTAGGTTCCGTTGAGTTGGGTTGGGTTAGATTCGGTTAGGTTAGGTTGCTTCAAACTTTAAAATGTAAGAGAGAATTTAGCTAAATTTATTATTGGTGGTGCATGATGTCACTGTTAATGTACAATTGGTTGAAACAAACACGTGTCAAGAACGTTGAAGCTTTATTCCCTTCTCGGAGGCTTTTTAGTTTGGTCTAGCCTAGTACAGGAATTAGTCCTCGTCAGTTGCGGGGCCACAGTCTTGTAGCGTGAGTTTATCCACCGTTTTTATCGATTTTCGTTTTAAGTAGCGAAATTACCGATTATGGTTTAAATTCTTTTTGAGAAAATAAACACTACTTCTATGATAAATTACAGTGTGTTTGTCATTTTAACAATGCTATTTAAATTAAGAGAAACGGAATAAATGCTCTAGTGAAACGATTTGAGAATTTGTCTTGATTATGTTATCATTTATTAAAAATTGACAATGTTGTTTTGAGAACTTCAGCAGTTAATAAGAAAGCAAATTGTTGCAAATTCTATATTTGTTTACAACAAATTAACTTCCACAGTTTCCATAGCAAGCGTAAAAAACTCAAGGGTCGAGTTGTTTTGATATTGGTTTCCATTACCATATAATAAAAACCAAACTTTGCAAAACTCTTAAATAATCAAGAAGTCAACAAGCGTTATAGTGGAAATAATTGCAACGCCGGAAGATTTAGAGATTAATTCTAATCGCCCTGGATTAAATCTAGAGATTAATTTGTTGCTGGCAGTTAACACTTCTATGCTCTATTGCAACTTTAACTGGTATTTGTAAGTTTGTGTGTATATAGAAAGTTTATTTTTCTGTAAGTGATAAGGTGAAATAAAGGATTACTAAAGTACTAAAACCAAATGGAACCATTGATACATAATCTTGTCTGTTGGTTATTTGAACAATATTAATTGTGGTTTAATTCTTTGTCAACGATCAAAATATATTTATACACCGTGTTCGTTGTAACATTTGATATAGGGAATTAATATGGGAAATCTGAAATATGCCAAATAGTTCGTTCTCGAATAAAAGTCGGTGAAATTAATAGTTGCAATCGATAGATAAGATATAATAAATATTACCCTTAATAACAACTCCAATTCTTCAGAAATTATAAATTCATGAATTATTTGCAAAATATTAATTTAAAAGCCGAAAATTCGACGTGACTTGTCTCCGTGGTTCAATGGTTAACCTTCGGCTTGCTAAACCGCACAGGCTCATGGAATATAAGATCGAACCCCGTTAAAAGCAAGACTTTTTAAAAAAATTTATTTGTCATTAATCTTTAATTTAATAACAATTTAAATAATTTGTTATTATTCGAAAAAACGTACAAGAAATAATAAATTAGAAATAAAAAAATAATGAGAACCAATTAATAAAACTTGAGTTGAAGAATTCTCATTACGTATTTATTTCAAATTAAAATAAATAAAATGTAAAATAAGTACTTGTCAATACTGAATCTTTAAATGTATTTAAATCTTCAGGATTTTGAGTGTTAATAAACTAATATTGTAAAAATTGGTTTTTGTAGTATGCAGTATGAAAAAGTACGTTTTTCGAATAAAATAATAATAGCAAATTATTTAAATTGTTATTAGATTAAAGATTAATGACAAATGAAATTTAAAAAAAAGTCTTGCTTGTACGGGGTTCGATCTTGCATTCCACGAGCCCGTGCGGTTTAGCAACCCGAACGTTAACCATTGAACCACGAAGGCAAGTCGCGTCAACTTTTCAGGTTTAGGTTTTTAAATTAATGTTTTGCAAATAATTCATGAATTTATAATTTCTAAAGATTGGGATTGTTATTAAGGGTAATATTTTTGGTCAGTACGTTAGAATATCTTATCTATCGATTGCACGCGTTGCATCGATTGCGATATGTTAATTTCACCGACTTTTATACGTGAACGAACTATTTGGAATATTTCAGATTTCCCATACTAATTCCCTATAGCAAATGTTACAACGAATATGGTGTACGTGTTAAAGAAGGAATTTAATCCAAATGTATTTAGAATGGGATCCCAAAGTAAGTTATAATGTAGAAGCTAATAATATGTGAAGGTTTTCAAATATCAATAATTATCAGTATGTTTGTATTGTTTAAACGATTTTTTAAATATAATTTAATATACAGAATTCAAAATTAATACTCAATGATATAGTTTGATACGACAAATTGTTGATGTACCACTCAAGGAATAGATCTCAAATTTAAAAAACTAAAAAAAACGTTAAAAAACTTTGTGGGTGGCGGAGTTAAGCTAAAGTCTTACCAAATGTCTGCGTTAAAGCCTGCGAAAAAAACTGTAATTGGTGTTAAATCTCATTAATCACATAAAAACTCATTCAAGAGATACAAGCAAATAAATGAAAATCTAATGAAATATTAGTAGTTATTGCATATTTTATTTTAACAAAGGTTACCTACGTATAGTTGTACATACGAGGAGCGCAAACATTAGTCTCGAAGGGGCGCGCAATCTTACGCAGTTACGCCACTGGGTACTGAAGTAGTTTTGTATATATTTAACTCTATAACAAAAAAAGCATTGTAATTTCCTTTTTTACATATAAGATCTACAAAACAAATCTTTCACGTTGCAATCAATGAGGCAATATCCATAACTAATAAGCTAATGGTCCATAAATGAAAGTAATAGAGGGAGTTAAAGTTAATTATCTCTCCGTCCCTGCTGATTTATAATGTTACGGTTTTAGTACTTTTTACCATAAAACCGACGGTTGGTCAAAATTGAGTTCTTTTTCGTAAATTGGGCTACCCATTAACACCAGAGGTTTTACCGATTTATCCGATTTAAATGCAGGATTTTATAAATGCATTTAATGCTACAAATATCTTTATTTTATTCTATACTAGTTTTACTTGTATTTTTCCGTATTTTATATTTTATAAATAGTAATTAGTTACAATAATTTAAAGATTTAAAAACTAAAAGCATACATTGCCATCTAGTGTCGAACAATGAATCCTTACTTCCAATTTGTTTTAGTAAATAGATAATACTGATTCAGATTTATTATGACAGTTTACAGAAAATTTATTTTAAAATAATAATTTATAATTAAGTTTTATGATTGCAAATAAAATAATATACATGTTTTGTTAGTAAAGATTACAAGCCTCGCGACATTTGTTTGACATCGACGTACCGTCTCGGTCAAACAACATCGTTTGGCTTGTGACATACTCAACATGTAATATACTAGTACACGTTTGTTCATAAACACTTTACTTTGTAACCCTATAGAATATTGAACAATTTTATAATCTATTGGTTTGGTTGAGTTGGCCAATATTTTGTAACTGACAAGTCGCGTTATTTTTTGGTAAATAATAAATTTAATAAAGTTAAATAATTTGATGCACTTGTAAGATAATTATTTGAGCTCGCGTTGAGTCAATAATTCAAGTAAATCACTGTCTATGTTGATTGAGATTAGCTAATGATTATTGCAACTGCTGAATAATCTGTGATATTTTATTTTTGAAATTTGGCATCGTGATGGGACATTATAATAGTAGCATAACGGAAGATGTTGCTTCACTCATCATATTTAATTGTTCTTCTTTGTAATAAAATAATGTTGTATTTTATTGAATCTTTGTATCTTGCACAGAAAGTTTTTGAGTTTGAAGGTACGTTTTATTGGGGTAACATCTTACATTGGAAGTAGTCGCAGATGTGTTTCGAAACCTTAGAGGTAATGTTCAAGTGCTATTGAAGTCGAGTTTTAGCATCTAATGAAAAGGAACCTTGAGAACATCCCAACTTCATGCCGGTTGGCAGGAAGCCGACAGAATTAACTGCGGTTAATAGTTGTTTATCAATTTCCCAATTAACGCCATTTTCGTGGTAATCGGGGTTTTTTGTTTTCATAGTTACATGATGTTGTGAGACAAACGTTTATTATCAACTGTTAATTTTGTATTTTAACGAATAATTTTTTTTATTACGTTAAGTGTGTTTGGAGCTGTTATACAGGCTTTCCACAATCCTGGACGCTGGTGTCGTATAATTAAATGCATAAAAAACTAAGTAATCAGTTCAGTCAGTTCCAATAGTTTAATAGTTTAACTAGTTACACACTAGTTCGTTAATTAAAGAATGCTTCACAATCCACCACTTTTTGAATAGTATGAAGTTTTTGTTTGTTTCATTGTTAAACATAACGATGAAGTTTAATCCATTGTGGTGGTTAAATATTATTTCAAATTTAACCATCCCATTAATTGAAAGATTGTTTGACGGAAATGGAACTTCTAGAAAATTGAAAATATGAATTGAAGACATTTGGTTTGCAATAATTACAGAACTTACAAATTAAGGTTTATAAAAAAGGAAAGTAAATTTCATGTCATACAATTCAAGGTTTATACGTACATGTCTAACTGCAAGGTAAATCTTTAAGTGTTATTTTGTTAATTAGTGTTATTTCGATTCAGTCAACCTTTCAATTTTCCCATGACCAAAAAGAATCTTAATTGTAACTTGCCTCGTGCCTACTTTGATTATCTCAACCGCAAGAAATCAACTGTGAGTTCAACGAAGTATTAAAATTAAATTTAAAGCTTTCACATTTTGAAACTACAACGTAAAGACTCGAAATCTTCAGATTTTCGAGCTGAAACTCTTGAAATTTTGCACGTTTGCATTACAAATTTATTAAAGTCTAAGCTTCTACATCTCTGTGTTCGCAATATTTTAAAACGTAAAACTCGAAAAACTCTCATTTCTGAATCCCCTAAAATTTTAAATCTTTTAAACTAAAATGTGAAATGTTATTAGTCAGTGAATGTGATGTTTTATAGATACTAGGTTAACACAGAACAGCCTTGAAAAGAACATTTGATCAGATTAAAATCAAGACACTTAAAAAAGAGTCTTTGCTAATTTACTTACCAATTCCTCTTTCGGAAGAAGAGTTTTCTTTGAACAACTGACTATATAAAATGATAAAATTCAATTTAAATTGTAAATGGGTTGTGTGTATGTGTGTAATTTCAGAACTTGGAAACATTGTCAACATCGATTCTCTCTATTTATTATGTTTTCTACATGTTCATTCAAAATTAAATTATGAAATTTCATACCGGTGAAACTTTAGTGGAATTAAATCGCTTTTAACTTTAACAACAGAAGGTTGCTGAAACTATTTGTAAAGTTCCATAAACACAAAACCTCCTACTTCCAATTTAAATTGCACATTGAGCTTATGTAATTTTAGAAACATTTTTGGTTTCACCCATTCTACTGAAACACTTAATTCCTTAATTTACATTTAACGATTTTAATTGAAAGACAAAATAGAAAGAAGATATTAGAATATGAATTAAGCAAGGACGAAAATGGTGAAAATTAATCGAGATTGATGTATTAAATATTATGAAAGTGTATTCATTTATATTTTAAATGGGTGTCAACAGAGAAGCTTCAAATTATAATTTTTTTTAAAACGTGAAACTGCATGAATAATCAATCATCTATTGTCAATATAAAACGTATCCTGAATTTTAATGATTACGTTTGTGTTCATCAAGTGCCATCCAATATTGCTACAAGTGATCAATACTTCATTTAAATAAAGGAAATTTCAGGATTTTGCTATGTAAAAATGTGTTGCTTAGTTTTCCCGTTTTCCTTTTTCAAAACTCTACCCTAGATCAGGTTTCCTCAGTTCGAAAAAGATTCTTACGAGAATTTTTTTGTGCGTTGAAAATTGAATTGCTCTGTGTATTGTTCTTGATGTATGTTGGTTGGAAATTAATTTATTTCCCATTGTTTGCACAATATTCTGAAGATTCGATCACTGTAATTATATTATATCTTATATCGAGTTATGAATGAAGGGCAAACAGTGTCACGATCTTTGCCATTATCTCTAGGTTTCTAGATGTGGATCTCTAATAAAACGACATCCCGTCATCCCGGCAAAATTGAACACGCGATGCTACGTGTGCAGAATTTGCTAAAAATGCTTGAGGAGATGAGACCTGGAAATGGGCGGTACGTTACGATAAACCTGACATCCTGTCAATAAACTTAATAATTTAAACGAATAGATGGACGGCCGTTCCTTCCTATTCTACTTCTTCTTTAAATGAGGTTAGGTGATGAATTTTTTTAAATATTCAAATTTGAAATTGAATTACTTAGTGCCCGAAACATCGTTACGAATTTTGTCGGACACAATTTGGTTTTGATGGCTTGAAAACTGTCATTGGCAAACACTGAAGTTAATTTAGGTTATTATATTTGCTACGAAATAAAAATTTAATAGTTTTCCAGTTTTCCATCAATTATGAAATTAAATAGCGTCCCCAATTATAGAATTCACTGAAATGATACAGGTTGCACCAAAAGCTGCAATTAGTAACGTTGTTTAACAAATATCTAGTAGCATTTGGTGAAATCAATAACGTTTTGTGGTAAATTTACATTCGGTGGTCTACCTATGTGGGTAACTATACCTACTTGTCAATAAACTTTCAAAACGTTTGGCGGTATTCCATGTTTCCAATTTACATTTAGATTTATGATAGCAAATCTGTTCGAATACTTACCTTCTGAATGTGCATAATAATACATAATTATTATTTCTATCATATGATTATTGAAAATTAATCAAATAAAAGTTTTCCATCTCTGTCTCTTTTTTAACTATTATTTAGTATTGTGTACGTACTGATGAAACATACGTCACAATCGTGTTGTTGTTTCCCTTTAAACCGTGACAGTACTATTGCTTCGGATAATTATTCACTTTGATTAAAATTTGTTGTTTGCAATAAAATATTCATGTCGAATATTTGTACATCAATACTTTTAACAATCATCTAGTTTTTTATAATTTTATAATGTTTTTCAGTTTCTGAACCCGTCACGTTTTAATGGAATAAAATTGTATTGAATAAACAGGCTAATCTCGTGTTACGGAAATCTTATCGTAATGGTTACTGACCTTTTTTTATGGAATATAAGCAAATTCTATGTGTTATTATTAATAAAGAAATTATATAAATATTCAAAATAATTTTGAACGAGTCAAATTATAATGTTGTCAATTCGAAAGCTAGAATTTCTTCTAGAATTTCGCAGGAAGGTTTGAGTAAAACATTAAATGGGTATTAAAAGGTATGTGTTACAAGTGGATTTATTGAAGAAACATGTTAATGTATCAAGAAGTAAAAAAAACTAAGTATCCTTTGTACATTTTCATTAACTATATCAGTGAAGGGATATTATAAGCAAAAGCTACATTAGTACAGCTAAAAAGACTGACTAAAGACTGTCAAGAGTAAAATTATTTACTTAACTGTAAATAGAATTTGTAAGGTGGGCAAAATATCCTGAAATATATAAAACAAAATTATCAATATTAAGTAGTACCCTTTATCTTACCTTATTAAATTCTTACCTGTTCATTTGATCCGATTATTAGGTTCCCCCTACTTTAATGTTGACAATTTACAAAAAACTAATATTTGACACTTCCCAAATAAGGTTCTCATTATGTCAGATTTTTATACAACATAATAAGCATTTTTGGTATATCAAACCCTCAATGGTGCTTAAATAGAAAAAAAAATCAATGTAGAGAACTTCGCTTTGAAATCTTTTTTGAATAAACCACAAACGAGTCTCACGACTGAGTCTAGCATACCGTTACAAAATGTGATATAATTTACGATAATTATTAAATTTCATATCAAATTGTCAATAATTAGATCAATTTATAGCTATTCTTTAATTTTTTTTATTTCTCAAAATGCTTAACCATTAATTAATCAATAACCAGTCTGTACCTTAAAAAAAAGAAAACTAATTAATTTTATTTCTTGATTATTTTTTTTAATAATTTATGCCACAGTGTATCCACATTGAATGCTACTTGTTGTGTATAGTAATAAAGTAAGTGGAGTAAAGTGCAATGGTTATTATCTACAGACATAGAGGCAATTGGTGACAAAGATGAAATGCACAACTCACTACTTGCTTATCTTTAATTGAAATAAATGCTCCGGCTAAATATATTGTGGTTGTGAAAAGCCTTCCTTTCCACAGAGATTCTATCAGGCGGGTCGCTTCAGTGGTTTATCATATCCTTATAATTATTATAGGCAAATAATAATAAAAAACATATACACAAAGTCATTTTCAAAATAATACAACACAATTTTTAATTAACAACAACAACAAACAAATCTGATTCCTAAATTATATCATTCATTTTTAATTAATCCCAAAAAAGTTCAGTTTTCTTTATTTGGAGATTAATACTTTTGGTATCGTCATATTTATTAATTACTAAAAATAAAACTAACTACTATTTAATTAACTACTTTTCAAATTTCTGACGCCACAAGATTGCTTTATTTTTATTAACTCCCCTTGTGTCTGCTTGGCGTTTTCTCCACATTTATTAAAATTATAAAAAATATATAACGTACAACTTCAGTTTCGACTCAACTAAAAAAGTCATTTTTAAGGATAAAATCTACAAACATTTTCTTAATTAAAAACATGTTTTGTACATAAATAAATTATCTTATTTATGTACAAAACATGTTTTGAGTTACAAGTGTCCTAACTTATAAAATAATTATAGGTGTTGACAATAGCAAACTCACAAAAAAATCATACAAAATGTGGTAGAATATTTATTTAATAGATATTATTATGTTATTCTCTACACTGTTGTTAGTTTAATTGAACTTTTTACAAACTTTAAAAAGTTCATCATTAGACTCATTTTTGTGCTTAACAATATAAAGAGTAAAATCTGTCTGTTGGAAGTTTAAAAATAAGTAAGAAATATCAATTGGTTATCAAAAAGAGTGTTTATGTAGATAAAGAGTTAGTAGAAATTAAACAAAATGCAGCATTTTAAACAGGGTACCTCGAACATCTCATTTAATAAATTTGGATTGTTTTTGGTTTTTGTAATTTCTAATGATTCTAAGGTTGCAGCTAAATTGTAGTTTTTATAAAAGTGTAAGAATTCAACGTTGACACGGTTAAAGTTATGTGCAGATTCTAACATGTGGTCTGCGAAATTTGATTTGGAGAAATTACAGCAGCAGGAAAATATTCTTTAATTCTGACATCAAAGTTCCTTTTGGTCATACCCAAGTACAAAGAACAATTTATTTTGTAAACTCCATTTCTTTGCCATTGTGGAGTTAGTAGGTAATAGGCCACCTTAGGTAGACGGAAATTTACATTCCATCTGGCATGCCAATGACATGTGTCCGTTGGCCACCCCCACTCTACTTTTTCCCCTACTCCTATCTCTACTCCTATCCCTACTATACCGACATTTTCAATCGCAATCTTGGATCGCCATTTTGAATCGCCATTTTGAATAGCCATTTTGAATCGCCATTTTCAAATGTCATTTTGAATCTGTCAATTTTGAATGTCATTTGCATATCCGCCATTTTGAATTTGTCAATTTAGAATGTCAATTTTGAATCTGTCATTTACATATACGCCATTTTGTATCTGTCATTTTCAATTTGTAATCTAGGGTTTCCCGCCCTTAGATTCAAATTTTTAGTACTACTACTGCCATCTATCGGTGACGTCATGTGATCGGTATAGTAGATTCCTCTCTCTCGCTCTCGCTTGGTTCAGGCACTCTCTCTCCCTCTCGCTCGGCTCTCGCCCTGTCTCTCGCTCTTACTTGTCATTGTTTCCCGCTGAAATATTTGAATTCCTAATGCCTCAACCGCCATCTATCGGTGACGTCATATGATCGGTATAGTAGACTTCTATACGCCTGTAGATAGACAACCTGCTACACTTTTTTATAAAAATCAAAGGATCCAGCGAGCTTCGAATCAGGGTTCGTGAAGTACGTCAGTTTACAAGTCCGAAAGTTAACCACTACATTACGAAGCTTATCCATTAAAGCATTCTAAAGGTTGTGTTTATAAAAAACGGTTACACATCTATTTTAAATCCATTTTATTTAAAAATATTTCCCGGAAAATATTTATAAATGTTTTTTGGATCCTAAAGATTTATTTAAATAAAACGTAAAAAATAAAATAAAATTTTTAATACTGACGCTCGGTTAAATATGTTTTCTAAGATTCTCCGAATGTGCTAATTACGTACAAGGCAATTAGTCAGTCTTATATGAGCTAATCATAAAGAAAGTCCAATTTTTCTAATAATCAATTCGTTTGAAAGTACATTTGAAACAATTATTTACTTGATTATAATTAAAATACAGAGTTATATGACTAACTTTATCTTATACTAGTTAAATATTAAATTATTTCACAAAAACTTAAATTCTTTTAGCTAGAAAATCTACGGTTTCCTTTCCTTCGAACTTGAAGCAGTAAAAGAATGATAGTTGTTTTGAAAGCTACGCTCAGATAAATGTTTACTTCAATCATTATTACTAATGTGTGAATTACGTACAAGACAATTATAAGCCAATTATGATTATTATCATGAGTCATTATGATGAGACGATTATTAGCCTTATATGAGCCAATCGTGAAGAAACTCAAGACATTTTTCTTGATACATCTTAAATCACGTTGAAACAATTATTAGGTCAGGACCTCAGGATATTACAGTTACCTCAGCCGGGTACCGATGCTATCAATCTCTCACCGAAGATTGAACTATCATCTATCGATGATCAGCGACTGTTGGATTTGCAAGAAAATTTAATAATATAATTTAACGTTTAAACTAACCTTTGTTTACTTCTATATATGTTTAATTACTATGTAATTAGTACATCAAAATATGTTCTAAATATGTTTTTCGATTTTCTTATAAAAAATATAACTATATACCATTGAAATAAAACATTACTAAAATGTTAAAAAAAATAATTTTATTTTATCACATCCTAAATATTTACACGACTGATAACCTTTCTCGTCAGTTTCTTTTCAAACAATTGCAGTCGTTTATCAAAAACCTAGTGATGAGCTTGTATTATTTGTATTGCGATATGCGTATATTATTCAATTTTCATGTCTTTTGCTAACCTTACATATCCTAAGCTTTACATAGATTTAGACATTTTTATATTTCGTATTTAGACACATAGCACGACAATTCTGAAAAGTGTTATCTTCTTCTATAAATGATGTATCATTCAGATGATAAATAAAATAAATTGCTACTAAACGTAAGCTAGACTTGAATGATATCGATTGATATGCTATAATATGTATAGCTTAAATGCTAGATTAGTGAAGGACCACAGAGATGTTAGAAATCAATAAGGCTTATAAGATTTTAAGTCTGAAGGAAATAGATACCAGATATGGAAGATCGATTTTAGTCGAGTTAAATAATTGCAAAAATTTCTACCAAAGAGATATAGCGAAGAAGTCGATAAGACTCGTATAGACGAGATCAATAGATTAGGTAATTTTTCAGTAACTATAACATCATTCAAAACATATGACAGACATCAACAGAAGACGCCTGTGCTTGAGATGAAACAACTAGAAAAAGGTAATTTTTTAATAATTTTGATAAAAATATCTGAAAAGTATAAGACTCTAATTACATATTTTATTCTTTTTGCAGAATAAACAAGCAACCACCAGTAATAGGATGAACTGGAAGTAGATGACTTTTTAATTATTTTTTCTTTATTTATGTATATTTAAAAAATAATAAACTTTTTATTGAATCGATGTTAAATTTCTTTGTTTGCACTCAGAGGTTGAATCTTATTTATCCTATAAATCACTATAATAAGATAATAGATATAATATTTCATATTGATATGATTCGTGGGTTTCTGTGAACTGACTAGCGGTTAAAGGATTTGATATGATTAGAAGGGAGAGGTAACATGTGATCTAATTAAAGAATTTGATATTATTATAAGGGTGAAGTGACATGTTATCTAATTAAAGAATTTAATATGATTATAAGAGTTGAGGTAGCCTATGATCTAATTTAATTGATATGAATAGTGGATACTAATGACCTGATTAAGGGTATGATTAAAAATAAGAATTGATTAGTGTATACCTGTGATCTGATGAAAGGTAGGGATTTGATATGATTAGAAAAGGTGAAGTAATCTATGAACAAAATATATTTAATTGTAATTTTGCTTAGGGTGAGTTAATTACTGATTGCCTGTCTGTCCCTAGCGATAACGCTCTTCATATGCTGCTGAATTAATGATCTGTTGAGGGATGAGGTAACCTATGACCTGATTAAAGGAAAGGATTTGATAGGGTGATCTGCTTAAAAGGTATTGATTTGAAATGATTAGAAGGGGTGAGATAATCTAGATCTGCCTTAAGGCAAGGAGAATTTGAGATGAATAGCGGTTAACTGTATCCCTTCCTACCTAGTATCCTACCTGTATCTCCCTACCTAGGATTAGCGGGATAGGGTGATCTGCTTAAAGGTAAGGGACACAAGACAAGACAAAATATACAATACTATATTTTTAAATAAATATTTTAGTGAAGATTTTAATAGTATTTTTATTGTATTATAGCATTTAATATGGATCTTCATCAAGTAAATATAGAAGCAATCCTGTTTTTAAGCAGTAATACTAAGCGAAACTGAAGAATGATCGATCTCACTCTGATTCACATTTATCTTCGATTGATCTCGTCCTTATGTTAGGTCTCTTGCCTTGATTTGTTGACATATTTGACTGATATCACACTAATTTACCCTTATTCTTGACCGATCTCACCCTTATTTTTAACCTCCCACCATGATTTCTTTTCATATTCGACCGATGACGGGTACTTGGGTAATAGATGAAATATGAAAAAGCCTTGGAGATGGAGTATGTCATGCTGGAAGTTTACAAAGTTTAGCTATACAACATAGAACAGTATACCACTATGAAGAAGGTTGGCGGTTATTTACGGAAATGATGAACAAGTTTATAAAAATAAAGCAACAGGCATCAGGCTGGCCCAGGGATTGCTCCGGGATTGTAGGTACAATCGGTTTATGTTATGCTCTCTATGATTAAAAGTCTTAACAGAGTAAGTATACTATGCAGGACGCTACGTATGATTACGAGCCTACGGGTAAGCACTATCTTTTTCCTTGAGGTTATGTTTTAGTTCGAGTTTTTTAAGCTTAGTTAACTTTACTATTGATGGTATAGACCCTTTATTTTCAAATAGTAGCGACAACGATTGATTCGCCGCTGGAGCAAAAGCACCAGAACGATGTTGGTAGCATTGACGATGACTATCTCTCTAGCTGGCATAGAAGCTTCTGCGGGTCTTGGAAAACTCCTGGTGCTGCTGCCTCTGGTAATGCTATGAAATAAAAAACGTATCAAGATGATGCAGAAACTCAAAAAGATCATCTACCAGAACGTTTACTGTGAGAGAGAGAGAGAGAGGTAAAGAAATAAGAAACATATATAGAATGTACGTTACATAGTATAGTATGACTGACTGAAAAAGTTACTTTTATTAATGATAACTATTGAATTCAGTCTGACACTAGCTTAACCTTTTAATTTCCACTTTCGATCAAATTATAGTTAATCAGCACGAGTTTCATGCTCATACATGTAAATAAACATTTTTTAAAAGAGTTTGTTAGGTCACCTAATCTGTTATAATAATACTATGATATATATATTAGATCTCGTTGATTACTGTTTCGCCATTCAGGCATACTTAGTAGGTTAGAACCTAGGATTTTATTTCTTTTTTAGGTATGAAACATTCAACTGATTGTTAAATAAAACGCATAAATTTAGTTTACAAGCATTTATTCGTTACAGTTTTCCTATATACAATACGTAAAAACGATGTTGCTGTTGCAGCGAGTATTTTATCTTTCAATGAGTGACCTGTTAACATAACATGTTCTCCAGCTCATCCTTAATTGATTAACCCGGGCTAGACATCCTTAATTAACCCTTGGCTAGACGTTCTACATCGATAGGTTAGACCGTATAATCAAATTGACAAAGCTTTGAAACAAAAATGACAGAGTCCCCTGTTAGGTTAGAACGCGCTACTTTTTTTCTAGGTTAGAGTATATAAGAAATCAGAGTACGGATGTGATAGTGTATTAAATAAAACATATGCATTTAGTTTACAAACATAACAGTTTCAGCAAACGCATTGTATTCTATCAATGAATCATGTAAAATTAAGCAGTATGCTTTAGTTGTATTAGTAAATGGGTTGAGCGATTCAAGCTGTAATCTAATATCTACAGTTGAATCCTAAAAACTCTCTACTTGCTCTGAACAATCAATTGCAAAAACTGGATGAGTTTC
Organism: Agrypnus murinus; assembly: GCA_929113105.1. Classification (NCBI taxonomy): domain Eukaryota; kingdom Metazoa; phylum Arthropoda; class Insecta; order Coleoptera; family Elateridae; genus Agrypnus; species Agrypnus murinus. The sequence goes on along the minus strand of OV816026.1, from coordinate 182,163,857 downwards.
TGGCGTATAGGTAGATATTTCCAAATTTTAATCCGTTTTTATTAATTAGTAGACCTAACAAGGCAATAGTTTTACTACAAGAAGAAGGTCCACTCAAAATTCACTAGGTTAATCAGATCAAATATTGCTTACAAATCGGAAAGGATATCTATGAAACTCGTGCTGATTAATTGTTGGAACCTGAATGCGTGGCAGCATCCGTAGCTATTGCATCAACCGTTTCCTCGCATAGCTTTTAGTTTATCTGTGAGAAATTCTATTTTATTTAGTACATAAGGCATAGATTAGTATTATTAATACGACATGTATCATTTTACAAATATCTGTCTAGATGTAGTATACATGCATGCTCTAGTATCATTATTATCATGTTGTTGAACGAATACGTAGCTATTGCAACAACCGGCTATCAGCCACATTAATTACGCTATCAGCCACATTCATCATGCTATCAGCCACATTAATTACGCTATCAGCCACATTCATCATGCTATCAGCCACATGAATTACGTTATCAGCCACATTCATCATGCCATCAGCCACATTAATTACGCTGTCAGCCACATTCATCATGCTATCAGCCACATTCATTACGCTATCAGCCACATTTACCATGCTATCAACCACATTCATTATGCTAGCAGCCACATTTATTGCCTTGAATATATCATCGAAACGTCTAATCTGTATGAGCACATTAGTCGTGACGCTCATTCATATTTCGATACCAGACACTACCCTGACTATAACATCTACGGCATTCTCATCCTTTTTATTTTTCATTTTCTTATATATTAAAAACTACCTCGTTCATCTATATTAAAATAAAATACAAAAATATAATGCAAATGAAAAATAAAAAGGACGAGAATGCCGTAGATGTTATTGTCAGGGTAGTGTCTGGTATCGAAATATGCATGAGCGTCACGACTAATGTGCTCATACAGATTAGACGTTTCGATGATATATTCAAGGCAATAAATGTGGATGCTAGCATAATGAATGTGGCTGATAGCATGGTAAATGTGGCTGATAGCGTAATGAATGTGGCTGATAGCATGATGAATGTGGCTGATAGCGTAATTAATGTGGCTGATGGCATGATGAATGTAGCTGATAACGTAATTCATGTGGCTGATAGCATGATGAATGTGGCTGATAGCCGGTTGTTGCAATAGCTACGTATTCGTTCAACAACATGATAATAATGATACTAGAGCATGCATGTATACTACATCTAGACAGATATTTGTAAAATGATACATGTCGTATTAATAATACTAATCTATGCCTTATGTACTAAATAAAATAGAATTTCTCACAGATAAACTAAAAGCTACGCGAGGAAACGGTTGATGCAATAGCTACGGATGCTGCCACGCATTCAGGTTCCAACAATTAATCAGCACGAGTTTCATAGATATCCTTTCCGATTTGTAAGCAATATTTGATCTGATTAACCTAGTGAATTTTGAGTGGACCTTCTTCTTGTAGTAAAACTATTGCCTTGTTAGGTCTACTAATTAATAAAAACGGATTAAAATTTGGAAATATCTACCTATACGCCAGAAACTCATCCAGTTTTTGCAATTGATTGTTCAGAGCAAGTAGAGAGTTTTTAGGATTCAACTGTAGATATCAGATTACAGCTTGAATCGCTCAACCCATTTACTAATACAACTAAAGCATACTGCTTAATTTTACATGATTCATTGATAGAATACAATGCGTTTGCTGAAACTGTGATGTTTGTAAACTAAATGCATATGTTTTATTTAATACACTATCACATCCGTACTCTGATTTCTTATATACTCTAACCTAGAAAAAAAGCAGCGCCTTCTAACCTAACAGGGGACTCTGTCATTTTTGTTTCAAAGCTTTGTCAATTTGATTATACGGTCTAACCTATCGATGTAGAACGTCTAGCCAAAGGTTAATTAAGGATGTCTAGCCAGGGTTAATCAATTAAGGATGAGTTGGAGAACATGTTATGTTAACAGGTCACTCATTGAAAGATAAAATACTCGCTGCAACAGCAACATCGTTTTTACGTATTGTATATAGGAAAACTGTAACGAATAAATGCTTGTAAACTAAATTTATGCGTTTTATTTAACAATCAGTTGAAGGTTTCATACCTAAAAAAGAAATAAAATCCTAGGTTCTAACCTACTAAGTATGCCTGAATGGCGAAACAGTAATCAACGAGATCTAATATATACAGGGTCTTCATTAAGTTTGGAACCGGCTTAATATCTTCAAAACTATTAACTGGATTAAATTGAAATTTGGGGTGTGCATTTTATAAATTAATATCTATTGTACCCAATTTTTTCACCTGCTTTGCATCGTTACTTTACGAGATACACAGCCAACTTGATTTTTTTAAATAGCAATGGGGGTCAAATTTGACATCATTTGAAAGCTTATTTTTTTCTGAGTACCATTATGTAATACACGTGTTGTATCATTTTGACAAAAATCGCCAGAAAAATTAAAATCAACGAAACATGTTTTATCCACAAAATTAAATTTATTACTTAAAATTTACTTTTACTTAAAATTACTTAAATATTTACTGTCAATGTGTAACTTTTGACATTTCTATGAATTTTGTAAGATCACTAGATATTTTAATTTTTAATTTATTCAACACTTTTGATTTTGTGGATAAAACATGTTTCGTTGATTTTAATTTTTTTGGCGATTTTTGTCAAAATGATACAACACGTGTATGACATAATGGTACTCAGAAAAAAATAAGCTTTCAAATGATGTCAAATTTGACCCCCATTGCTATTTAAAAAAATCAAGTTGGCTGTGTATCTCGTAAAGTAACGATGCAAAGCAGGTGAAAAAATTAGGTACAATAGATATTAATTTATAAAATGCACACCCCAAATTTCAATTTAATCCAGTTAATAGTTTTGAAGAAATTAAGTCGGTTCCAAACTTAATGAAGACTCTGTATATCATAGTATTATTATAACAGATTAGGTGACCTAACAAACTCTTTTAAAAAAATGTTTATTTACATGTATGAGCATAAAACTCGTGCTGATTAACTATAATTTGATCGAAAGTGGAAATTAAAAGGTTAAGCTAGTGTCAGACTGAATTCAATAGTTATCATTAATAAAAGAAACTTTTTCAGTCAGTCATACTATACTATGTAACGTACATTCTATATATGTTTCTTATTTCTTTACCTCTCTCTCTCACAGTAAACGTTCTGGTAGATGATCTTTTTGAGTTTCTGCATCATCTTGATACGTTTTTTATTTCATAGCATTACCAGAGGCAGCAGCACCAGGAGTTTTCCAAGACCCGCAGAAGCTTCTATGCCAGCTAGAGAGATAGTCATCGTCAATGCTACCAACATCGTTCTGGTGCTTTTGCTCCAGCGGCGAATCAATCGTTGTCGCTACTATTTGAAAATAAAGGGTCTATACCATCAATAGTAAAGTTAACTAAGCTTAAAAAACTCGAACTAAAACATAACCTCAAGGAAAAAGATAGTGCTTACCCGTAGGCTCGTAATCATACGTAGCGTCCTGCATAGTATACTTACTCTGTTAAGACTTTTAATCATAGAGAGCATAACATAAACCGATTGTACCTACAATCCCGGAGCAATCCCTGGGCCAGCCTGATGCCTGTTGCTTTATTTTTATAAACTTGTTCATCATTTCCGTAAATAACCGCCAACCTTCTTCATAGTGGTATACTGTTCTATGTTGTATAGCTAAACTTTGTAAACTTCCAGCATGACATACTCCATCTCCAAGGCTTTTTCATATTTCATCTATTACCCAAGTACCCGTCATCGGTCGAATATGAAAAGAAATCATGGTGGGAGGTTAAAAATAAGGGTGAGATCGGTCAAGAATAAGGGTAAATTAGTGTGATATCAGTCAAATATGTCAACAAATCAAGGCAAGAGACCTAACATAAGGACGAGATCAATCGAAGATAAATGTGAATCAGAGTGAGATCGATCATTCTTCAGTTTCGCTTAGTATTACTGCTTAAAAACAGGATTGCTTCAATATTTACTTGATGAAGATCCATATTAAATGCTATAATACAATAAAAATACTATTAAAATCTTCACTAAAATATTTATTTAAAAATATAGTATTGTATATTTTGTCTTGTCTTGTGTCCCTTACCTTTAAGCAGATCACCCTATCCCGCTAATCCTAGGTAGGGAGATACAGGTAGGATACTAGGTAGGAAGGGATACAGTTAACCGCTATTCATCTCAAATTCTCCTTGCCTTAAGGCAGATCTAGATTATCTCACCCCTTCTAATCATTTCAAATCAATACCTTTTAAGCAGATCACCCTATCAAATCCTTTCCTTTAATCAGGTCATAGGTTACCTCATCCCTCAACAGATCATTAATTCAGCAGCATATGAAGAGCGTTATCGCTAGGGACAGACAGGCAATCAGTAATTAACTCACCCTAAGCGAAATTACAATTAAATATATTTTGTTGATAGATTACTTCACCTTTTCTAATCATATCAAATCCCTACCTTTCATCAGATCACAGGTATACACTAATCAATTCTTATTTTTAATCATACTCTTAATCAGGTCATTAGTATCCACTATTCATATCAATTAAATTAGATCATAGGCTACCTCAACTCTTATAATCATATTAAATTCTTTAATTAGATAACATGTCACTTCACCCTTATAATCATATTAAATTCTTTAATTAGATCACATGTTACCTCGCCCTTCTAATCATATCAAATCCTTTAACCGCTAGTCAGTTCACAGAAACCCACGAATCATATCAATATGAAATATTATATCTATTATCTTATTATAGTGATATATAGGATAAATAAGATTCAACCTCTGAGTGCAAACAAAGAAATTTAACATCGATTCAATAAAAAGTTTATTATTTTTTAAATATACATAAATAAAGAAAAAATAATTAAAAAGTCATCTACTTCCAGTTCATCCTATTACTGGTGGTTGCTTGTTTATTCTGCAAAAAGAATAAAATATGTAATTAGAGTCTTATACTTTTCAGATATTTTTATCAAATTATTAAAAAATCACCTTTTTCTAGTTGTTTCATCTCAAGCATAGGCGTCTTCTGTTGATGTCTGTCATATGTTTTGAATGATGTTATAGTTACTGAAAAATTACCTAATCTATTGATCTCGTCTATACGAGTCTTATCGACTTCTTCGCTATATCTCTTTGGTAGAAATTTTTGCAATTATTTAACTCGACTAAAATCGATTTTCCATATCTGGTATCCATTTCCTTCAGACTTAAAATCTTATAAGCCTTATTGATTTCTAACATCTCTGTGGTCCTTCACTAATCTAGCATTTAAGCTATACATATTATAGCATATCAATCGATATCATTCAAGTCTAGCTTACGTTTAGTAGCAATTTATTTTATTTATCATCTGAATGATACATCATTTATAGAAGAAGATAACACTTTTCAGAATTGTCGTGCTATGTGTCTAAATACGAAATATAAAAATGTCTAAATCTATGTAAAGCTTAGGATATGTAAGGTTAGCAAAAGACATGAAAATTGAATAATATACGCATATCGCAATACAAATAATACAAGCTCATCACTAGGTTTTTGATAAACGACTGCAATTGTTTGAAAAGAAACTGACGAGAAAGGTTATCAGTCGTGTAAATATTTAGGATGTGATAAAATAAAATTATTTTTTTTTAACATTTTAGTAATGTTTTATTTCAATGGTATATAGTTATATTTTTTATAAGAAAATCGAAAAACATATTTAGAACATATTTTGATGTACTAATTACATAGTAATTAAACATATATAGAAGTAAACAAAGGTTAGTTTAAACGTTAAATTATATTATTAAATTTTCTTGCAAATCCAACAGTCGCTGATCATCGATAGATGATAGTTCAATCTTCGGTGAGAGATTGATAGCATCGGTACCCGGCTGAGGTAACTGTAATATCCTGAGGTCCTGACCTAATAATTGTTTCAACGTGATTTAAGATGTATCAAGAAAAATGTCTTGAGTTTCTTCACGATTGGCTCATATAAGGCTAATAATCGTCTCATCATAATGACTCATGATAATAATCATAATTGGCTTATAATTGTCTTGTACGTAATTCACACATTAGTAATAATGATTGAAGTAAACATTTATCTGAGCGTAGCTTTCAAAACAATTATCATTCTTTTACTGCTTCAAGTTCGAAGGAAAGGAAACCGTAGATTTTCTAGCTAAAAGAATTTAAGTTTTTGTGAAATAATTTAATATTTAACTAGTATAAGATAAAGTTAGTCATATAACTCTGTATTTTAATTATAATCAAGTAAATAATTGTTTCAAATGTACTTTCAAACGAATTGATTATTAGAAAAATTGGACTTTCTTTATGATTAGCTCATATAAGACTGACTAATTGCCTTGTACGTAATCAGCACATTCGGAGAATCTTAGAAAACATATTTAACCGAGCGTCAGTATTAAAAATTTTATTTTATTTTTTAAGTTTTATTTAAATAAATCTTTAGGATTCAAAAAGCATTTATAAATATTTTCCGGGAATTATTTTTAAATAAAATGGATTTAAAATAGATGTGTAACCGTTTTTTATAAATACAACCTTTAGAATGCTTTAATGGATAAGCTGGGTAGTGTAGTGGTTAACTTTCGGACTTGTAAACAGACGTACTTCACGAACCCTGGTTCGAAGCTCGCAGGATCATTTGATTTTTATAAAAAAGTGTAGCAGGTTGTCTATCTACAGGCGTATAGAAGTCTACTATACCGATCATATGACGTCACCGATAGATGGCAGTTGATCCATTAGGAATTCAAATATTTCAGCGGGGAACAATGACAAGTTGGAAATGACAAGTGAGAGCGAGAGAGAGGTCGAGACCCGAGCGAGAGAGAGGGCCAGAGCGAGTGAGAGGGCCAGAGCTAGATACAGGGCCAGAGCGAAAGAGAGGCGATTTAAAATGGCGATCCAAGATTGCGATTCAAAATGGCGGTAGAGTAATGATAGGAGTGGAGAGGAGTAGAGATAGGAGTGGGGGAAAAAGTAGAGGGGGGTGGCCAACGGACACATGCCATTGGCATGCCAGATGGCATGTAAATTCCCGTCTGCCTAAGGTGGCCTATTATTTACTGGAGTTGTGTGTTTGTTTTTATTAGATAGTTTGGTAAGGTTTATTTGGTTAGGAAAAGAAAATATTCGAAAGGATCAGTGTTTCTATTAGTCTTGACAAAGAATTCAAGAAAATGTGTCAACAATCTCTTCCAAATATTTCTAAATAAAGGGCTTTACTAATGGGAATTGTAAAACCATTTAATTGTTACAATAGTGGTAAGTATGGATAAGTTTAAATCCATTTATATTCCAGTCAATTTTTTTCTAGTAATATAATTCTATTGAAGAATAAATCAAACACTTGTTTAACTTGAAGCATTTGTTAATTAAACACTTTGATTTAAAAGTTTCTTTATATAACCTTAAATTACTTTATGCTTTCCAAATAGTTGAGCACTCCTTAAAAAATAAGATTAGAAGAGAATTTGTTAAAAAAGTGGCCCTGCTTTTATATCTTTTTGTCGAAACAATTCAATGTGATGTGATTTTTACAGAAAATAAATGCCTGCTGATATTTTTTTAATATACTTAACCCTATGTTTATTTGTAAACCTTAATTAACACGTAAACTGATTAGATCAACTTATAGAAAATTAAATTCCGAAATCAATGATATATAATAGTTCTATGAACAACCAAAATTAACCAACCTAAAATTAACTGAATGTCGATGACATCCCTACATCCTTAAAACCTTTATTAACTTAATTATCCAAAAATACTTTTTCTTTGTGTTTATTTTGTTATATGAGTTTTGTTATAAAATTTGTGTTAAGTAAACATTGGTCTAGTTTTATAAGGATTCTTTATTCTTGTACTACCATTTAGTCAAGATTTGATTTAGAGGAAATGATTGAATTCTATATTTATAAGCAAACGGAGATCTTTTTTTATTTTCTCTTTAGTTTAAAAAAGTCAAGGTAACACTACAATTTTAAATTTAATTATACTCAGTAAATAAAAATATGTATTACTGTTTTATGATTTATGTTATGGAATAAATAGAACCCACTGTTTACAGTTTGTATTATAGTATTCATACGATAATAGGGAAAATAGATTTGAACAAGCCAATTTGAAGCAATTTGAACAACTCTTAACATTCGTATTGCTTTTGTTTATACAAATCCAGTAAAAAAGTAACAGCAACAATTGTCCCACCAGTATTCATAGAAATAAAAAGGTGAAAGAAGGGCAAATAGAAAAATCCGATTCCACAAGAAAATTAATGTTCAGTAAAAACAATCGATATACATTCTGTCTATCTTTTCGAGCTTGAATTTTCAGTTAATCATCTTTGGTTAATAAGTAATATAAATAAAAATAGTAATCGATTTAAATAGCAAAAATAAAATAATTTGAGAAACCTTGCATGATTTTTTATTACTAAAATACAACTTCATATTAAATGTATAATTCCAAACACTTAATGTTTTAGGTTAATTATAACTGTAGCATAAGGTTTTATATGATGTTAAAGAATTTTATATTCCCATAAAAGTGGAATATCAATGCAATATTGTGAACCCAGATGTATGAACATATACAATGCATGAACATATAAAATGCATGAGCCAAAAGGTTATAAACGCAACCATGTAAAAGTGACTAATTTACAGTGATGAACAAGTCACAAAAGAGAAAATTATTTAACATGTAATTCACACAATTTGAGGGAGAACGGATGTTATTTAAACGTCCGGCTCAATTCTGGCTGATATTTTAAACACATCCATGTGTTGAGATTTATTAGTAGAATTTCCACTACTTATTCGCTCTAAATAATTCTCAAATTTCATAAAATAGAAAGACCATTCAGACACTTTTTTTGTTTTTTAAAACTTAAATAATACCAAGAGGTTTTTTTAGTTCTTCGGGTGAACTTTTCACGAACAAAATTAAAGTCATAAATAAGGCATGAATGCATTATTGACGAGGATTTCACAATTATTGAGAAAGAAATTTGTACCTTAGATATTGATGGTATTACTTTCGGTGTGAATTAAGGAGGATTGGTACTTCTGCTTTAATTCATTATGCACGTAGCTTGCCTCCAATAACTCTTCTATCTACTGGAGGATACTTGAAATAAGAACTATAGGAATCACATAAAAAGAAACCTTTAAAAATAATTTTGTATAAAATTTCAGAAGAGAATAATAAATTAAAATAAATTTCATTTTACCTAATTAAAATCTATTTTTAGCGTTTCTAAACTCGAAATGTTTTTATTTTTATGGACACTGCTTTACTTACATTTTCAGAGAATAATAATTTTTTAAGTAAAGAAATGTTATAAATTATTATATAGTTATAATTTAGTTGTAGAAATGTTATAGTTTATTACCCACAATTGTTGTAATAAGCACAATTAAATAAGTATTGGACTAATCCTAATAAGAACTAAAATAGCCCCAGGAGACATTTTTATAGGTATGAACTTTATTCCATGATTCCTTCCAAGCGAGTTATTTCAGTATACGCAACACATTATTCCGCTTGACCTTTAAAGATTTTTCTTTTAGTTGCCAGGTTTTCCTAGTTTAGATTTTTTCAGAAAAAAAGAAATACCAAGAAAAATATTATACAGATAGTTTCGTGTATGTATGTGGGTTGGATACAGTACTTCTTCCACCATTCACCTAATTAAATAAATAAAGACTAAAGTAATGTTGTAGATATACAATAAGGTCCACAAGTAAATAAAAAGAAAGCAACAAAATTGCATAAAAATAATAAAAGGTAACAAAGTAATAATAATAACATATTAACACATAAATTAACTTTTGTGACACCTCCCCTCCGATATATGAATTATGGGGCAAACCAGGACCCAGAAGCTATTGAAGCTTGTACGGGAGAAAGGAGCGATTATTATTACTACGCAGGACCACGTGCGGCTTCAGTCGAGTTAACAGATGGTATAGCACAAATCCCACATTTCTGTCTAAGGAAAAACTGCAGAAAACCTTATCTAGATCTGTCGGTACCGGGAGTCGACTTCGGGTCTCTTGGGTAAGAGACGAGCACGCTAATACCTACACTACCAAGGCTATTAAATTAATATTATTATTAAAGTAAACACAAGTTCGGACAAATAAACTCTATTTAATATTGGAACTCAAGCAGACTCATAAAAGGCCATGTGCGATGGCCTTACAATTACCTAATTGTATTTTTATAATTGTTTATAATATTAGAGAAATTTGGATAAACTTTTAATCTTTTAATTAGCGTTATTTTAACAAATCAAAGCTTCAGAGTAAGCAAATTTGTAGCCAAAGTAGCCAAAGGCTAATCAATTTCTATATAGTTAAGGTCCAAGTGTACCCAAAAAACGTGTGTTGTTTGTTTAATAGATAATATAATAATGTGATAACTTTGGTTTTAAGTTAATAGTCTAGAAATGTTAAAAACTTGCTTACCTAACTTGTTTTGGAAAAAAAATTTTTTTAATTAAATTATTTCACATGACTATACGTGAAAATTAATTTTGGAGAAACTGTACATTCAAAATTAATCAAAATAATACCACTTAAGTTTCATAGTATTTGAACTATTTTCCCAAAATTTTAAGAAAATCGTATGTCTAGGGACTAAACTATTACCTCATTCTTGCCAAAAAAAGCAGTTTTTTTTGGCAAAAAGCAGGTTTTTTGGCAATAATTTAGTCGCTAGACATACGATTTTCTGAAAATTCTGGGAAAATAGTTCAAATACTATGAAATATAAGTGGTATTATTTTGGTTAATTTTGAATGTACAGTTTTTCTACAATTAATTTTTCACGTATAACGTGTGAAATAATTTAAATAAACTTTTTTTTCCAAAACAAGTTAGGTAAGCAAGTTTTTAACATTCCTATACTATTAACTTAAAACCAAAGTTATCACATTATTATATTATTTATGAAACAAATAACACACGTTTTTGGGTACACTTGGACCTTAAATCAATAAACTACTTTGAGACTGCTATCGGATGGTTACTTATCTAAATTTATTTACAGTTGTTTTAAGTACCTTTGAAGTTAAAAAGTGGTTGAATTCGAACAACTTCTTTAGGATTCTCTTAACATATTTAGTTAGAACTTTTTTAATCCAATTTAATTGTATTCGTTAAATTCGAAACTCAAGTTCTGTTAAATTTAAATAATTTAAGTTAAGCGCTGAGTTTGATATACCCATCTACCAAACTGATGTAAATGACTTTTTAGGTTTGGGCAACAACATTTACGCAAGTAAGATATTTTACGACAAGTAATGCAAGAAATTTCTGATTCGGTTATTCTTTCATGTGTTATTGTGTTATAAATGTTATGGAAACGCACTTTTAAATAAATTAAAATACTTTTGTTATAAATTTCCTTTCATTATATTAATTTAATTTAAACAATTGATGAATTTCACTATTCTCAAATTGAGAGTAGATATAAATGCAACGTCATTTCAATTACGATAATTTACATACACTTTGGTGGTGCGAATTCATTTTTCATTGAAAAAATAATTTATAGATCTTTTTAAATCAGTTAGATTTTTAATTAACACCTACGACATAAAAATAATTTGCTTAAAAACAATAAGGCCCCTGTTTTCAAAGGCATACGCTGGTTGGGTGTTTTAACATCATTTAAGGTAAGTATGGAGTTTTTTTTACCTTACTTTAAAGTTATTATGCTACGGCTGTTTGTTGCGTTTAACTTCTAGAAATTACAGATCAGCAGAGGATATAGAATATGGGTTATCTTTACGACACTGAAGTACTGTTTTTGTATATTTTGGCTACCGTTCTTAAATTAGTCCACGTCGATGAAGATGTTTTACAATCGCAACTTTTCGGAGACATGAAACAAGCACGGAACAAGAAATATAAACAGGTAATTATGTTAGGAGATATTAGTCAATAAAAACTTAATTAATGCAGATTCTTAAAACAGCCAAAAAGATGAAATATACGTAATAAATAAGATGTTACCTTTAGATGGTAATGTGTTTTAAATCAATCAACAATTTGTGTTTATTTAGAACTTAAAAGGTTTTTTTCAAGAAGTCAATAACTCGAAACCAGTTAACCCCTGAATTAAAAAGGATAATTAGTAATTTCACACACACATCCCAACCAAACAATTAAAATAATCCTCTTAACAAAATAAGAAGGCAACAGGTCTCGAGCTTTGCAATCACGCACACCGAAAAGTAATAATAGGTAAAACTTTTTTTCTTTCTTTCTTAAACTTGCTGATTTTCAAAGGAGAAAGTTTTCTATCGTTATCTACCTACCAAAGGAAAACTTAGAAACAGCGTTTACTTAAATTAAAATTTTCTTATAATTAGCTTAAATTACTGTTACGAATGTTCAAGTTTTGCTCACCAAGTACCATCACATAACCACATAAACATAATGCTATATTTGACTTAAGATTTAAATAAGGCAGTGATAATAAGATTGTGTTTAGTTGTTGTAGTAAATACATGTTTTCTATTTATTACATATAAAACGATTATAAAACAACTATCTAAACTTGTTTAAATAGTTTTAGTAAATACACATGGTAAATAAAAAGAAAGATTTATCTGTCGCTCGTAATTTAAAAGGGTTTTCAGCGTTATCGCTTCATCGATGTGTTGTTTGGGTTTTAACAGGTAACTAATCCGTGCTTGTATTTTCACTACTTTAGACTTTTTATTTGATGCACTTTCTAGATTTTAAATTTTGCTTTTATTCATGTAATTGCATTTTTGGATAGATGTTGGGTTCGTGTTGGTTAGATCAATATTTTTTAGGATTTTTTTTCCTAATTCGTACAAAAGGTGAGTTTTTATCTTGTCTGTAAATCAAACCTCAAGTAATTTAGAGATCACTAAACCTAGGAGATGTTAGCATAAGATTCTGTTTTTTATTAAATATTAATAGTCTTTTCAAAATAAATAGACATGTAAAAATTATGACAGGGTTAAGAAATGCAAGCTGAAATGTAAAAGATACTAATGTAAGTACAACCTGTGCGTTCTTATGAACTTGCGGTTCAGTGGACTGTATTGAAAATTAGTAATAGATACATTTTCTGTTTGCGAAAATTTATTAATCAATGCGTAAATTGCGCGGACTATGAAATTCTAGATAGGAGTGAAGGGGATAAATCCATACCTTTATCTGTTGTTGCGTGGTTCTTCTTATCCTGAGCTCAGGACATCTAATTGGGAGGCCAGTGTGATCACTATTTCACTGTCATTTCAGCTTCAGGCCCAAAAATGTTAAATAGTTCGAGAGTAGCAGTTTAATATAGTAAAGATACCAAATCGTTTGCGTACCGCTATGCGGACGGGCTTTGTTAAGGAAGCTATCCCTAAGTTAAACGAGGTCTGGCTATTAAATAACGAGACTGCGCGTACAGATGACGTCCTAGAGGGGAAGGGGGGAAAACGAAAGCAGCGTTGGATAGCTGGAAGTGTCTACTATCCCAGTACGAACACACGTTTTTGTCGCTGTAGTAGTATATTTTCTATAAAGGTTAGAAACGAACGTGTTTTTTTTCTCGTGCCGATAAAAATATGTGACGAAAAACACGAGCAACGGATCAATGTGGAATTTCTCGTTAAATTTAAAAAAACTCCGACTGAGTGCTATAGTTGTTGAAAGAGGCCTATGGTGAGAATTTTCTATCTCGTGCGCGTGTTTTCGAATGGTATAAACGGTTTTCTGAAGGCCGAGAGTGCACCGAAGATGACAAACGTCCAGGTCGACCTGTCTTTGTTTCAACTCCGCAAACAGTGACCAAAATCAATGAAATTGTGCTCGGAGGTAGTCGTATGAGCATTCGGATGATTGCTGAGACTGTAAACGCCAAAAAAGAAACTGTCAGAAAAATTTTACATGACGAGTTGAACATGAAGAAAGTTTGTGCGAAGTTGGTCCCAAAAAATTTGACCCCTGAACAAAAGCTCGTCCGTTAACAGATCTGCTCAGATTTTCTTGAGAGGTTAGATGAGGAGCCTGAATTGATGGAAAACATCATCACTTGCGATGAAACATGGATATTCCAATACGATGTTGAAACTAAGCGGCAATCCATGCACTGGAAAACTCCTGAATCGCCAAGAATGAAAAAAGCAAGGATGTCGAAATCAAAATTTAAAGCCATGCTAATCGTTTTTTTCGACATCAACGATATCGTGATGAGAATGGGTGCCACAGGGTCAAACTGTAAACCAAACTTACTATTTGAAAGTTTTGACAACACTGCGAGAGCGAGTTCGTAAGAAACGGCCGGAGTTGTGTAAAAATAATTCGTGGATCTTGCACCAGGACAACGCACCTGCCCATAACGCGCTGCGCTGACTGTGAAGCGTTATTTAACCGCTAGAGGTACTCCAGTGCTCAAACACGTGCCGTACTGGCCTGATTTAGTAACCCTCTGAGTTTTTTCCGTTTCCGAAAATAAAGTCTGCCTTAAAAGGAATCCGGTTCGAGTCGATCGAAGTGGTGAAGCAAAAATCGGCTGAGCTCCTAAATGCTCTTACAAAAGAAGACTTCCAGCATTGCTTTGACCAATGGAAAAAACGAATGGAACGGTGTGTGGCGAGGGGTGGGGAGTACATTGAAGGGGAGCATTCGATTGTAGGATAATTTTTAAAATAAAACTCTTTTTCATAAGCATTCTCGTTATTTAATAGCCAGACCTCGTATATTGTAATATTTTACAGCATAACGTCAAAAAGCAAAAACGACATGACATTATTTTTATGTATTAATTTATTTTTTTATGCCTTTTTGATAATTAAATTTAAATATTAAACAGAAAAAGAATAAAAATCCTCAATAACGCAAACACAAAACTACATGGACGGAACACTGTGAACCACTGTTAAAACGATTAGTGGGAGTTTAAATATACTATTTGCAGTTAAAAGAATTTCAGCTGTTTTGCTATTAGCTTAAAATAAAGACATGTAACAGATATGAAATTTTTCGGAGTGTGACATAACTTCTTCGAAGGTACCAGTTCTTTTGTTGTTTAGTTTTAAGAATCTTAAAGTTACTTTTTCTGGTGATACAGTTCGTATTTGTCGTTAAATTTTATAAACCTAATGTGACTGGATTAAACCAAATTATAGGTTGAACTTTGTAACTTGACCTGCATGACCAAACTGTTAATATTTTAAAGTAATTTTGTTACGAGAACATCTTGGATTAAGAGAAAGAGAGTTCATTAATAACTACAGTATTAGAACTAACCTTTAGTAACTATACTTTTGTATATTATTTATCCGACTTACTTATTGATATAATAAATATAAATAAAGAAGTACATTTAACAATAACTATTAATGTGATTTTGAGTTTTTGCTGGATTCAAGGCTCCTAAATAACAAATAATAAATTTATATTTAAATATAATTGGTTCTTATTAAATTATTTATATTAAAATACTTATATTAAATCCAGTGGCGCTCAAAATAAGATCTTTTATATGCGTAAAGTTATCAATACCAAATACTAGTAGATATTAAACACATATTAGACTATAGTAGTTTTTATGTGAAAGTACTTTAAAACCAATAGAAAAACATAAAACGATTTCAACTTTTATATGTCAAAATATTTTTAAATCCTTTTAATCTCTCTACATGTAGATTTCAATTCGTTTTATTATTAGGATTGCAATTCTGAAACTACTGACAACTTATTAAAAGTGCTGACACTTTTATTCTTGTTACTGAAATGACTTCGAACTTAATAAAGTTTTTTCTTCTAATTTAATTGATTTTCAACTGTTGCACAGTCTTTTCGCATTTCCATCTAATTCTTTTATTTTTCATCAATTTCTACCTACGAAAGTCTTAAATAACCTTTGTTAAAGTCTGCTAATTAATTTCGAACTGCACCGTAAATATACTGTAACCTAAAATTGCAATGTTAAATTTTCAAATTGTGTCTGCGATATTGCTAGCTGAGCGGTTTTTAAACAAGAAGATCGTAGATGAGGATGTGGTGTGTTGCAGAGATCCATTTTAGAATTGGTTTTCCCATTCAGTACTGTGCCATATCTCCAATTGTTAATTTAATTGAAATGAAATATAAACAGGGTTCAATTTAATGTAGTTTAAAGTGGTGCGGTGTTTGCTGTACTACAATTCCGATTAATATTATAAAGCTAACACAGTATTCAGAAATGGAAACGTTGCGAAAGCATTTTATCAACAGTCTCTCGTCCCAACGCTGTTTTATCGATCAAATATTGTCGTAGGATATTGCGAATTTGCCGGCAAACAGATGGAGAGGATTGAAAAAAATTCACCCCTAAAGAGGTAATACCGTGGGTGCGTTCAGATTTTTTCCATTCCCAGAAAGAGCTTGTTTTCGGGAAAATTGTGTGGTCATTAAAATGAAAAACGTCTAAGCCGGTAATGAGTGTGTGCAACGGAAATTGCTGCAATGCAACACAATATAATTTAGCGAAGTTACCCAGATGGGGTGCAAAGCAAACTAATGCGCAGTGGTCAAATAAGCTCGTTTAATCTGCAAGGTTAATTGCATATTCTGGATTAATCTAGGGCGAGGTTTGATTTCGTGCATTCACGTATATACGACCAGATAATTCTAATATCCCACACTTCCATATATTCGAGTTGTAGGTATATATGTAGTATATATGTTATATAGTATTATATGTCGTTTTAGGGATGAATCAGTAGTGTAGGGGAAACACCGAACGGGGAACAGACTCGCTAAATGAAGCGAGCCTGGCAACTTTCATATATGACATCTAAATTAAATTTGGAAACGGAATTTCAGTATCAAATCTCAAAATATAACGTCAGCAATTTATTCTTTTATTATTGTCAAGGACAACGACTTGTACAAAAATTGATTACACTTGCAGTGTTGACAATTGTGAAAAATGTAGTTGAAGGGAGTTCCTAGAATGTGAAACTAACTAAAAACTCTTAAACGACATAACGCCCCGCGATTGGGCGACAGTGAAACTAAGTTTTTTTCTGAGACTAAAAACTATAAAAATTATTCATACTTACTTTATCATAGATACTCAAAATATTCGCCACAGCTTGAGATTTAGCTCTCTCTTACAAATTTAGTATTCAGGTCGTAGGTATTGGTTCCACAGTTGTATAAATTGTGAAAAGGAGTAGATAAAGGTTTCAGAACGCACATAATAACTCAAAAAGGCCGCCATCTGATTATGAAGCTTAAACGTGTTTATTAGTATAAACAACCAATGATGTTAATTGAATAAGCTTAAAAAAATATTAAATTCACTAACCAGAAAATGAATTAACTATTAGATTGAAAACAAAAAGATTTTGTTTATGTTTTAAAATTTGGAATAAAAATGAAATAAACTGTTCATAATTATATGGTTCCGTTTTTAGATCCTTAGTATAAACTGAAAACATTTATTAAACAATACGAAAATAGATAAAAAAATAACAATACACTTGAATAATAAAACACACACCACATAGATATATTACAAGTAAGATCAATATTCCTTTAATAACGATTAACCTCTCTAAGATAATTACACCAAAATAACTCAAGAAAGATTTACATAAAACCTTTTAATCAGCAAAAATAACCAAGAAATTTATTAGATTGGTCAAATAGAATTATTCAGTAAACTTTATTTAATTATTAAAATTATTTAAACTCGACTTCGTCGAAAAAATCAACAAACAAATATCTAAAGGATATTATGCAAATTAGATTAGTCTAAATATTATCAGCATTGATTAATTTAAAATTCTTTAACATCAAAGATTTGAATTTTCTAAGTACTATAGAGAGCTCTCTTCCTAATGAAAAATTACAAAGTTCCTTGTATAAAGGATTCATAAACTAAATTGCAATAATAGGCAATTTCTTATAAAGTACGATACCTTTAATTTTTATCCAACTAAACTCGTAGAAGACAAACAAAAACAATCCATGAGAAATTGGAAAATGGCCTCTATTCCGGAAAATCGTCGTTGACATTGACTTGGTCTCGAAGTGTTGGTTTTCAGGTAGCAGAATCCAAGGAAGAGATTCAATTTAAGTACTGTCATTTGCGCATATGATTTCACAAATAAGTTTGATCGAGCACACATTAAACAATCCAATATTTTAAAATGTTTATAAGTTATAACGTATTTACTTTTATTTACGAAATAAAACGGTAATGTTTCTCAGAAGTTTAAATGATTTTAACCACAAATAACACTTAATGCGTTTAAATTCTTCGCACGAAGTTCTAATTAACAGTATTAATTATTAGAAGAACGAGAATCTGTCTTTAAATTCTGGATCAATTTTAAGTAGTTTTTCTTTATGATAAAACTGCACTAGTCTTAAAACCAAACGAAACGAAATAATTGTTTTAATAGTTCTTCACCATAAAATGAACCATCTTTTTTTAATCGCGATATAAAATTATAAATCTTTCAAGCACGATTTAACGAGACGTAAATCCTTTCAAAACTTGCACGTTGCAACAAAATATCACTAAGACTGTACTGTACTGTATTTAGAATTTATATTAATTCTAAAGGATTAATAACAAACTGTAATTCGGTAACATTGATTCAAAATCAACCACAATTTATTGGAGCTCGATCGATAAACGTGCGCGCTCGATGCTTGAGCGGGGAACTCTCTTAAAAATCATCCCTGTTACAACGCGCCAAGTTTTTAACATGTGTCCCGTCGTCTCGCGGAGTGGTATGTCTTTACTTGTTCATAAGGGAGCTTTTCGACTAACCTTCTACAGGATTCTCGACCTAAAAGAATAAAAAATAGTACGCAAAACTACGCCGAGATTAATACAAAATAACACCCGTCTCACCGAAATTGCTACGCGTCAACCCGTTTTAGATTTCAAACGCATATGGCAAACAAAGAAAAATTTGTTTTTGAGGCCTGTATTCTCGGAATATTAACAGAAGTGTTTTTATGAAATTGATGACCAAGTACTTCCCATAGTTTTCTATATCAAGGTCTTACATTAGCTGTCCCACGGTGTAATTGATATTAACACAGAAATACAAACGATCAAAATACCAAAACATCAATTTATGACACTACGTGCTTTAAGTGTATACAAATAAGAAACAATCCTTTCTTGAAATGTTTTTAATTTTTAGGAAATATTTACATGACGAAATTCTATTTCGAATAAAGCACAGTCTTACAGGACCGAACTTCGGATTTTTAATAAGTATAAATGTAAAATTTTTACGTACTGAATACCGGTGGAAAATGTACCGTTACAAATGTAATGTAAATAAACTTCCTTTGAGAAACATATAATTTAGAATAATATAGTATTAGTTGCAAATATTATTTAAAAAAAAATATGTAGCGCTGGTTGTAAAGTGATTTTTGATTAAATAAAATAATCTTCCCTTTCAATTATAGAAGCCTTGGTAGTGTAATGTCAGGCGTGCCGGACTTTCACCCAAGCGGCCCGGGGTCGATTCCCGGTGCCGGCAGATCTGGTTAAGGTTTTCTGCAGTTTTCCTTAGCTGTGACACAAATGTGGGATTTGCGCTGTTCCATCTGTAAGTCGGCTGCAGCCGCACTTAGGGCCTACGTAATAATAATAATCGCCCCCTCCCTCCCGCACAAGCTTATAGCTTCTGGGACCTGCTTTGCAGGTTATGGGTTGTAGTAATTATTATTATTATTATTATTAATTAATCTAAATTTTGAATTATATTTTTTTATTAGAAGAAATACAAGACCTATGTAATGCATACCGGAGTGCAAATGCAATGCTTCTTGAATGCCAATCTTGAAGAGCTATAACGCTTTCTTTCTTTTATAAAAGATATGCGCGTACAAAGAAGAACTCAGAGAAAACCTTCAGGGAGATTGAAGTTGTGGGTTTTCGGCAAAACTATATGAGTTCGCTAAAGATAAAAATAATCCACTAATACAACATACAAAGTAAGGGGTGAGACGCATATATTTTTCACTTGCAACTGGTTTCATGTAGCATTATAAGTACTGTAAAAGTAGTAATATCTTACATATTGCTATAATATTTTATGCAGACAGGGTCGTGCGTATAATAAAAAGCTAGTATGGTACACAAACTAACTACTTTCTTACCTTTAATAAAAGTAATTGCTCCAGCTAAATAATTTAAAAACTAGCTTTAAGATAAACTATATGTCTATGATTATAAATAGCTTATACCGCTTAACTTTTAGTGCTAGATATATTTATGAGTGATTATTCTACGCATTGATCAACATTGGTAACAGAGCCACATAAAGTTTTTACTGCTATTCAAATGTAAGATAAAAATTGCATTTGTTTTACATAATTTTTACTTAATAAAATACACATATGTAACGAGATAAGCAATATTAGCAAGCATGCCTGACCGTCACGCATCATACACATTCTCCACAAGTTAAATCCAGTCCCACGCGCAGAATAACCATTCGTACATTTGTTTAGTACTAACAGTTAAACCAGTAAACGGTATAGCAAATTCCTGCTTTTATAGATTAAGAAACAAAAACAAGGTTCTTAGCAACGCTAAGTTTACAACTCGTATGCATTAATTTAATTATAAATTAAAGCTAACTCTACTCGTACATATTCTCGTGAAAAATAAAATCTTCTGTGCACCACATGATAATCACATCGAGGGACATTAATCTATCAAGCCAAGGGCCTTCAGACTGAAACTTCGTTACCCTTTGGGAATTAACGTCATTTAATGCCCCTGGTACAGAAATAACTATTTCACTTATCTATTTTATAATTCCTAAACAAGTAAACAAGTTCATAGCAACCAGGGTATTATAAGCAGGCATTACAATTCATAGCGCCCGCTCCAAGCAAAAAACTCGTAATGCAAGCCAATGCAATGCAATTGATGTTATGTTAAAAGAATGAGCAAAGCTCTTGGCAACGCCACAGTTACTACTCCCACACATTACTATTACGCAATAATTCGAAGGCCGGACCAAATGGAGTAATTATTGCTTACTTCTTGACATCTTCAAGTGCAAGAAGAATGTTGAAGTAGGCTTTTAAACATTCCATTTTTAAGAAATATTTACTCTTTGTATTAGGACTACAAAATCTTTTAAAAACGGCATTGGATAACAATCAGGAACAGCCATTGAGTTTAATATTCGGAAATCTTCAGGAAGCGTTTGGGTTTGGCACCATCATATCTGTGGTAGAAGTGTGAGGCGACTGTGATCTTTTTTTGATGCCAGAAGCTTCCAATTATAGTATTTTTCTAGAAAAACTGATTTGTATCAAAAGTCCACAGTTTGCGCCATTATTAATCTCGAAGTCCTTAAGTAAGTTTGGGAATCTCTTAAGGGATAAATCTATAAAGGAATTGATTTAATAAAACGTGTTTTGTTGCGATAGGATGTATGGTCTTTAGTTGATATAGAGTAAGATAGTTTTATCTGATTATTATCTTTGTCATTGCAATAAGCACTATTAACTGCAGAATTGTTCAAACGCAGATTGCACTGTCCGCTAATCTGGACCATCCTATACATCGCACAAGTCAGTTAGTAAAGGCTGGGATGGGCGTGGATGGATTGATTTGTGTAAACATACTGTCTTGATATTTGATCATACGACATTGAGAATTTACTTGTATTATAATATTAGCCAGTAACGTACGTAGAATCGCACTATAGATAAGATCATGTTACATGAAAATTGCTTTAGATAATAAAACTCACGATATCAAATAACAGTTTTTCTGCTAAGTCTATGTTATCTCTATGAGAACTTCTTTGGCATTTATTCTCTCATGACCATGAGAACTGTGTAGGCAGATAGGGTATAAATACCTCTGTTTTAATCTTAAGTCTTTAGTCTTTATTAAATATTCATTCAACACACAAGTCTTTATTAAGTATTCAACAAGTGTTTATCCTGAGTGAGTATTAAAACTAGATGTGGATTTTAAAATTGTCTTGCTAGTAAAAACATAAAGGCTCATTCGAGTTTTAATTAATTATTTTGCTTAATGTCATTTAATTGTGAATTCTAAAATTGTTCTGTTAAGTGTGTTAATTCAAATTTAATTATTTAAACTCGTCTTAAACTCGTTAAATAATTACAGACAAAGTAATATTAATATTTGTATTCTAAATGTTAAAAGAGATAAAGTTTTCTCTCGATTAAAAATAATAAAATATATTCTACGACTGCAAACGAAATATATAAATGTGTTTTATTATATTGAATAAATAAAGTTTTAAAAAAAGCTTCGGCCACAGAATATAATCAAAACTGGTGCAGTCGGTAGCATTTTGGAAAATCGATGATAAATATCGATTTTGTGTTTTAACACTTGATCCAAAGCAAAACCGTTCCCAACAAGGTGTCGCATCAAAACAATTGAAGTTTCACAGCTTCTAACATTGGCACAGAGGCTTCGAAAATTAAGGCGTGACATCTCAACAGCACCATCGACCGTCCAGGCTTCCAACGCACGCTTCTAACATTGGCCCCGCGGAAGTCTCCAGTTGGTGGTACACAACAGACAGCACATCGCATGGTTATTGCAACCTTGGGACGTTGTTTCCAGCTGGTTATTGCAATCAACTTTAATTCTACGCAACAAAGTAAGTGTTTCTTTTTCTTTCAAAGTGAATAGTGTTTCAAGAAGAAACCAGCAATTTATTAAATCATTTTTAAAAAACCATACTAACTTAGTTTTAACATTTTTAATTAATTTAATTAAATATTACATTACGTACAGATAGATTGACGCTTTATTGGTCGGTTTTTGCTGATTAACAGCATTGTAAAAACAAATCCCTTCATACTGGTCTCTGTATGGGTAGGAACCCCGAAATTGTTTACTAACAATAAAAATAATTTTAAAAATAATTGTGTTATTCTAATTATTCTTTTCTTTTAACAAATTAATTTTTAAGGTAAAGATTATACAATTTTTGTTTAATTTTAAATGCTTAGAAATCGATCTTGATCTCCGAGACGTTGTAGAAGTGCTGAACGCACAGTAAACCCAAGCTCAAGTTCAAATACATCCCCTTTATTATTCTCCAGAACCTATGGAGGTTAGCATAATTAAAAGACCCGCTACCAGACAATTAGGAAACCAAAATAAATTCAGAACGAACTCACAACGCTTTAGACGCTTTCCAAATGCAATTCCAGAAGAAATAAATTATCACGACGATAATTTACCATCAACATCTTTCAATAATATTGAATATGACGAACCAGATCTCGTATATCTTGATAATACTTCTAATGAAAATCCTAATTATCCTCAAGATGAACATCCCCAAGACGAATATGTCCAAGAAAATCAATATTACAATCAACCAGAAGAAGAATACGAAAACATGGACTCTAATGTAAATTTTCATTAAGAGCCTCGGAACCCCTATTACATTTTAACATAAAGCCCAAAGCAAACTTACCCTATTTAATCATCCCAGGATCGAATGAAAAATTATTGATCGATACAGGGAGTTCAAAAACTATCATTACTCCCAAATTCGTGCAAGAAAACTTCCCAGAATCTATTTATAAATATAATTTTGAAATTACAACTTCCCATGGAACTACTCAACATAATTACGTAGCAGACATCCCTATACCTAATATTTTTGACGAAGAAGGACTTCATACATGTTACTTATTTGACTTTCATCCCGACTATGTAGGACTTATAGGATCAGATCTTTTGATGAACTTATCCGCATCAATCGATTATAAATGGATGCATATCCAAACGGAAAAACAACCGTACCTTTTTATTATAACCCTTCCAAATTAAAGCAAGAAATGCAACAACGAAATCATTGTAATTTTTCAAATTTAAAATCAAATCAGGAACCAATAAAAAAGATCCATATACCAGCTCGAACCGAAATTTTTACAACACTTCCAGCAGTTGGAATTAATGGAACAAAATTAACCCCCAAACTTAAGTTTAACGCCCACGTCATTATGCCTTCAGCTATTGTCAGATTATACAATAATTATTTTCAAATAAGCCTTATCAATACTTCCAATGAACCTCAAGTTATCAGTATTTATGACCCTTTAATTTTATAAGATTATAACACTTCAGATGATTTAATCTAAATTAATAATTTCAATGTAAAATCCCCTTCCAACGTAAGAAAAATTTTGAACAAAAATTTAAAAACTAATTTAAGATTAGAACATCTTAATGAGGAAGAAGAAACCCTCTTGACAAACCTTTGCTATGAATACAAAGACGTATTCTACACCCCAGACATACCCCTTTCAGCAACAAATTTAGCAAAACACCATATTAGGACAAAAACAGATGCCCCAATTTACACTAAGACATATAGATACCCCCAGATTTACCGTGAAAACCCAAATTCATAAAATGTTAGAGGACCAAATTATTGAACCATCAGAATCCCCATTTAATTTTCTAATTTGGGTAGTAAAAAAGAAATTAGACGCATCGCAAAAACAGAAGTGGAGGATCGTCATAGATTACAGGAAACTGAACGAACAGACTATCGAGGACAAATTCCCATTACCCCGAATAGAAACCGTTTTAGATAATTTAGGCAGATCAAAGTATTTTAGTACTCTTGACCTCGCATCCGGTTTCTGGCAAATAGAAATTGAAAAAAAGGATAGAGAGAAAACAGCTTTCTCGACAGAAGAAGGTCATTTCCAATTTAAAAGAATGCCTTTTGGTTTAAAAAATGCACCAGCTACATTCCAGCGTGCAATCAATAACGCCCTTATAGGTTTAACACCCCAACAATGTCTAGTCTACTTAGACGACATCATAATTTATTCCGCTTCTCTTCAAGATCACATGTTTAGACTTAAAAATATATTCCAAAGATGTAGACAACATAATATCAAAATTCAATTAGACAAATCAGAATTTCTACATAAATCCATTAAATATTTAGGACATATTGTAACTCCAGAAGGAATTAAACCAGATCCAAACAAGATCTCAGCAATCAAAAACTTTCCAGCACCCAAAACAAGAACCGAAATTAAATCATTCTTAGGACTATTTGGATATTATCGAAAATTTATAAAATATTTCGCGAAAATAACAAAATCCTTAACCATATGTTTAAAGAAAGATAACAAAATTATTCATATAACAGAGTTTTTATCTAAATTCGAACATTGTAAAAACATTTTGACTAACGAACCAATTCTACAATACCCCAATTTTGATGAACCTTTTGAACTAACCACAGACGCTAGCAAATTCGCTTTAGGCGCAGTTTTATCTCAAAAAGGAAAACCTGTTTGTTATGCTTCTAGGACTTTAAATAATTCTGAACAAAATTATAGTATTATCGAAAGAGAATTATTAGCAGTTATTTGGGCAACAAAACAATTTAGACCCTATCTTTATGGAAAGAAATTTACCTTATTTACAGATCATAAACCATTAGTATGGCTCAAGAATTTAAAAGAACCAAATTCAAAATTAACTCGTTGGGCAATGAAATTAGAAGAATTTGACTTAACTGTAAATTATATCCCCGGAAAAATAAATAAAGTTTCAGATGCATTATCCAGAATTCAAATTCGACCGTTAAATATTAGACCTGCATCGCTATCAACCCCTGAACCAAAACAAACTAATTATGACAGCAGACTAACTAGCAGAGCAAGTACTCCCGATATTACAGACTTATTTGACATTCCAACTTATAATCCCCCTCAAACTGACGCTACTGAAAACATTGAAAACCCGAACAACGAAGAAAATAATGATCAAAATTCTTATATTGACACGGTACATTCTCAACAATCTTCAACCCCCGCAATTGATATTTCAGAGAAACCTCTACAACATTTTAAAAATCAGATAGAATTTATTAATGATCAAATTCCAAGATCAATTAGAATCACAAAATACGATGGAATTACTCATTGCGCCGTCTTCGTTAATCAAATTAATAAGTCAGAAATATTTAACACCCTATTAATTGAACATTGTCAACCCAAACATCATTACTATTGTTATTTCCCAGATGATCAACTTTATTAAGACTTTTCAAATTTCATTAATACAATCACAAACGAAAATACTCCCAAATTTCATCGTTGTATAACTCAAGTAACCTATATTTTAAATTCCGAAGAAAGACAAAAACAAATTCAAGAATACCATTTAGGAAAAACCAACCACCGTGGAATAAATGAAACTATTGAACATCTCAAAAGAAAATATTATTGGACCTCTATTATAAAAGATGTTACAAATTATATTAATAATTGTCAAATTTGTAAACAACAAAAATACAACAGAAAACCTATTAATTAACCTTTTCAATTAACCCCTACTTTTTCTAGACCATTCCATACAATTCATATTGATATATTCCAAATCAAAAATAAAAGTTACTTAACAATCATTGACGCTTTTTCAAAATTTGCACAAGCTTATCCTTTACAATCCCGAAATTTAATAGAAGTAACTGAACAGTTATTGAAATACATTTGAACATTTACAACTCCTAATGTCATTATAGCCGACGGAGAATTTAATAAAAATATCTTTAAAGATTTTATAGCCTTGCATAAAATCCAATTACACACAACAACACCTCATTACCATCAATCTAATTCACTAATCGAAAGATTACATTCTACAATCATTGAACATTATCGACTATTAACCAATATACCTGAACAGCAAAAAATCCAATATTGCCTTTTAGCATACAATCATACTATACATTCGAATCTTCATTTAACCCCTTTTGAAATCGTTTTTGGTCACACTGAAAGTAAAAACCCCTTTGACCTTGATTATAACAGAACATATTATCATGATTACTTATCCACACATAAAAATAAAATGAAATATTTATATGAATCCCTACAACAAACGCAGATGGAAACTAAAGAAAATCGAAATTACAAATTAAACAAATCCAAAAAAAATAAACAATTTAATTTGAATATCAAAGTATTTATAAATACCAATCTAAGAAATAAAAAGGATCCAAGATTTGACGGACCTTATATTATCTCAAAAATTTTAGAACATGACGTTTACGAACTAACACCCCCTGATGGTAGACCACCACTTCAAAGACATGCTAACGAAATGTTACCTTTTTCAGGACAACAATGCTCCTCATCCTAATCGAACAAGTTAATATTTTAAATAATACTATTTGAAATTAAATTTCTTCATACCTCACAGATCAAGACGTTTTAACCATCCCTTATCCTGCTGACCCAAAATACCTACATTTATATGAAACAATTATCGTTACTAAAGTTTACCAAATTGACAACAAAATCACATTCATATTTGAGATTCCATTAATCTCTAAATTCGAAAATAATCAACTGATTCAATTAATACCGTTTCCAATAATTACCAGCACCAACCAAGCTCGTATGATTATACCGACTTATAACACCTTACTATATAATGCTCAAACTATAGCATTCCTATTGAGATCGATCATTGTAAATCGACCGCCCCCAATTTATACTTTTGTCAACATAAAAACTACTTCGAAATCCCTAATAATAAACTTTGTGAGACACAACTACTTTCTTTTCATCATAACCAAACTTGTATACCTTACCTACTTGAACTTATTGGTATAAAGCTTTCCCAAATTAATTCTGTAACCTGGTTAATCAGTTCCCCTTCCAGATCCATTTTAGACATTAAATGTAGAGATCAAACGTATCGAAAAGAACTTGTTGGTTCAAAACTTATACATCTTAGTCCTGACTGTATTGTCATGACCAATCACAAAAACATGTTATTTGCAGCCAACAGTATTTCTAATAAAGTAATAGAATTTAATATCATAGATATTGCAAAATTAGCAACCCCTCAATTCGAACATGTAAATATAACTAAAGTCGATTTAACTATAATCGATACACAGAAATTGAACAAATATCAACTGAAGATCACAAACCAAAATCATCTTCTAAAGATGAATAGTACTACAACCCTCGATCATCTGAGCTTATTAAGTATCATTATAATTATATTTATCATTGTAATAGTTATAAGTTTAATATTGTATATTTATTGTAAACGTAACTCCTTCAAAATCAAATTTATAGATTTTCTAAATAAAGATTTTATAAATAACCAAAATAACGAAGAAATACCAATTTAGATTTCTTTGAAAAATTTTATAATATATAAATGTTATTTCAAATTTTATTTTCAAATTATTTTAATAACATTGAAAATACTAAGGGTGGAGATTTAGATAATAAAACTCACGATATCAAATAACAGTTTTTCTGCTAAATCTATGTTATCTCTATGAGAACTTCTTTGGCATTTATTCTCTCATGACCATGAGAACTGTGTAGTAGGCAGATAACGTATAAATACCTCTGTTTTAATCTTAAGTCTTTAGTCTTTATTAAATATTCATTCAGCACACAAGTCTTTATTAAGTATTCAACAAGTGTTTATCCTGAGTGAGTATTAAAACTAGATGTGGATTTTAAAATGGTCTTGCTAGTAAAAACATAAAGGCTCATTCGAGTTTTAATTAATTATTTTGCTTAATGTCATTTAAATGTGAATTCTAAAATTGTTCTGTTAAGTGTGTTAATTCAAATTTAATTATTTAAACTCGTCTTAAACTCGTTAAATAATTACAGACAAAGTAATATTAATATTTGTATTCTAAATGTTAAAAGAGATAAAGTTTTCTCTCGATTAAAAATAATAAAATATATTCTACGGCTGCAAACGAAATATATAAATGTGTTTTATTATATTCAATAAATAAAGTTTTAAAAAAAGCTTCGGCCACAGAATATAATCAAAACTAGCCAGTTTTATGCAATTTAAATAATCAACGTTAATAGGGTTGCATAACTGCATTTTCAGAATTAAAATTTTTGATAATAATAATAATATAATAATTATAATAATATTTTCCTTAAATGAAAATAATTCTAATTCTTCACCCTAGAACACTTTAAATAGATAAATAAGTGAAAATCTTGTTTTTCCATACAAAATACACAATTTTCTCGTTAACTTGACGATTTGGGTGTCGTTAATGTATTTTATTCAACTTATATAAGTTTGATTGATTTTCAATGTAAGATTTCACCTGGAACAGGCAAAGTGTATTGTATTAAGGTTGTATGCAAGTATTTAGCAACTTACTTGTCCAATTATAGTTAAAATTGTATTTTTCTATTAACGAGATGCTTTCATATTGCATAGTTCATGCATTTCAGAATTTTAAAGCCTAAAGAGCAGGTTATTCACCATAAAATTGAAATATTAATGTAACAGTTGCATTTTTGTTATTGTAATTGTATAAAAACATGTAATTAACTTGCGCCTTTAGAACGTTTAGTGAAATATTGTAAATTGGCTTGAAACTCAATGTTACTGGTATCTAAAGATAGCCAAACAATTAAAAAAGTTTCAGCTTTGTGCAGAAGGAACGTTGTAAAGGGTATTTTTGGATAATTAAGCCAATAAATAGTTTGAAGCAAATTGTGTTTCTTCGACATTGTATTGTAAGGTTAATTTAATATGGTCATGCAAGTGTTGTATGCCATTAGAATCGCAATTTTAAATTCTACCAGACAATTTAATTAGTTTTTACATTATTGAGAATTTTTGTATAATAATCTGATTAGGTTAAAAATGATATGTCAGGGTTCATTTGTTTCCATGAAGTTTAGCATAGTAGTATTTTTTTTGGTCAGAACGTATAAAAAGACAGCAGTTTTTTTAACAAACTTTCTTGCAATTTCATCTTGCAAAGAGTTAACACCTGTTGTAGCGCATAAAAAATTTTAAGTTATGTTTAAAAATGCAAACAAATTAAATGTCAAATATTTGAGGTTAGAGCTATTTTTCAGAAACGTCAAGGTGTTTTAATTTAAAAAGTTTATAATATTAATATAAAAGTTTATTAACAAGTGCTTAAAGTTAAACGAGTGTTTAATGAATTCTACGATTGTTTATTGCTAACAAGAATAATTTATGGAAATGTTACTGTATTAAACTTGGATTTGGATATTAATAAAATTTATTTGCTTACCATTGACGTATAAGACTAGTCTGGATTTGGAATTCCATTTTGTAACGCCTTTTTATGCGGAAATATTTATATGAATGAACTGATGACACATGTTTCTTCAATTCTTTGTCGAGATTATAGAAAACAGGCAGTTACAGGGAATTATAAAAATACAGGTATTTTTGTAACATCAACTTTAGAAATGAAAGCTTTTCAGAACTGCAACATTAGTTTATTTAAAGGTAAGCAAGTTGAGTATTTTGTAACTTCACCTTTTTACAAGCATTGTGTTGTCTGTATCCGGGAAATCTTTCCCGCGGATTAAATACTACTGTATTTTCTTAATAATCGTTTAAGATTTATAATTACCAGAAGATTTTGTTTAACTGCAGCTTAATTTTATCTGCAGAGTTCAATGCCGTAATTTAGTAATACTACTAATCTGATATAGTTTGGACGCCCTTCTGGGTATTACTGGGAAAATGCTATGAAAATTCTAATTTCTACAAATTTACAAACTTACTGACAAAACGTGGCTTTTTAGATGCGCCAGTATGCGGGAGTAGCCATATAAAAATAAGACGAAAGTAAAAACTTACAGTTCAGTAGAAACCATCGTTCTAAGAGAGTTTTATAGATGAACTCATATACATACTCTCCAAGAATGCTTAGGTTGCACCTAAACAGGAATACTGTTTGTTGATATGTGTAATTTATTTTCGTTTCCAGCAAGAGTATAACTGCACTTCTGCATTTGTCTTAAAAAATTTTATAGTAATTTTAATTCTATTTGTGACAGTATACTCATATTGCGTATTGTACAAAGAAAATACAATGCACTGTAACGGCAATCAAGTGAATTGATGATATGGTGTACCTGGTGTATTGTAGTGCTACTGATTCTTGTAATTATTTCGCTTATTTCTACTAGAGAGCTTATTTCTAAACATTCAATTGGGACAAGAAGTCCTCTGTCAACGAAACGGGTACGGTGTAGATTAATTAAAGACGTAAAAATATTAAGGAGTATTTTTTGTCGTAGCAGTGTACTGCAGGGAATTAGTCGAGTGTAAGTAAAACACAGCATACGAAATATTTTTGGATTAAATGCTCTAAAATGCTACTTACCGTTCTGAGTAATTATATAAACGTAAAAGTATTTTTTATGCTTGTCGTTTGATCGCGCCCTCAAAACTCTCACAAATGAAACAAGTAACCGATTTACTAAAATCACATTACAAAGCTTCTAAAAATGTATTTTATTGAATAATCTTACTTTATTAAATATTTTTATAGGAATCTACTTGTATTAAAATTTTTGGAAGGATATCACACAGAGCCGTTTATAATAATTTATCCGAACGACTACTTCGACCGTGCGGCATGAAAGGCTTTGTCAACAGAATAATCGAAAAAGCTGACAGTTGCAATATTGCATCTAAATTCATTCTTGGCAACGGATGCATGTAATGATCAGAGGTAACTGCACATGACACTGTGCAACGGTCACAAAAGCTAAGCATTTGATGCCAACTTTATCCTTTACTTTTTGAGTAGAATAGTTAAAGAGATTAATGATTAGACGAAGAATTTCACATTAATGTGTGCAATAATACTTACTGGAATACTGCTTAAATTTCGTAATGCAATGAATGCTTGCCTTGCCTTAATGGTGCCTTTCTTGGCTCAGATTAGCTTACTAGTATTTAAAAATTAGGAGTAATACCAGCCACTGCCATTATAATCTACTCTTGTAATCAAGATGAAAAAACTCCAACATGCAATAAACGTTAGAGAAAGAATTTACTCAGAAGTATAAATATATGTTCAAAGAAAAATGGTCGATTCAATTTAGAGTACAGTTAAGACAAGAATTAAACAAGAAATTTCTTGACGTTATATTTAGGGTAAATTCCAGAAAATCTCTGCCTGGTCTGAAATTAAAATGCCTCTAATTAAGTTTTTAAAAAGTCTTTTCAAGGGCTACACTAAAATTTAAAATTCGCTTAGAGAATGAAAGGAGCAAACTATTTTTGTTTTGAAAGATACGACGAAATTACATTAAGAACTATGAAATTACAGCCATAAATGAAAAAAATATATTGTAGATATTGTAAACGAGTTGTCACGTGTTCCCACGATAATTAGATTAGATTCAACTGTTAGCTCTTCTTTAATCACCCCATTTAATCACACCATAACACTGGGAAAAACCTGGGTTGGTTTCTTCCGGAAGAGAATAAAAAGTCACTTCTTCTTTGTAGCGTGCTGAAATTTGAAGATTTAATTTATAAAAATAATCTTACTACGACCCTATGTAATATCGAGATATTCTGGCTGTGTTAGCTCCAATATTGGGGAAAAGTGTTTTTTCGTTGTATTCTCGTACCGTATAATCTAATTATATATAATCAGTTTTACCGTATTGAGAATCTGGTTACATTTTGGTCTAGTTTTCCGAGTCTTAAGGATCTCTCGTTTGTACATTGTGTTTGTTTAAAAAATTAGTTTAAAAGATTCAACAGTGTTTTCATGATAAAGCAGTGGATTTAACTAATAATAAAATGACGCATTACATTCTCTATAAATTGTTAATACATTTCCAAGTAACATTCAAGTTAGTCTTTAAGTACCGTTCCAGGTAAAGGTAATAATAATAATAATAACCAATTTGTTCCGTAGTGGAGATTATTGAAATGTTCAAAGTATTTCGTTAATGTAAAATAGTTCAACATTTAAGAAATGTTTCCGCAATGTTTCTCGTAGTGTGGGTGGTTAACACCCACGATGCCTGAGTATAATCTGATTTAATAAGATGTCTCGTCCGGAGCATTAAAATTCTTAGTAAGTGTCGTAACGTATGTATTTTGCATCTATGGTTTTGTTTCACTTTAGTTATCGTTTTGAATTAATTTGATTAGCGCGCAAAAGTAGAGTTTTATGCCTGCCACAATTGTCGCCCAAGTGTGGAGTGTTTATTTTTGGGATCTTAGGACTGCTATATCTTATACAATAAAAATAAAGCATCACATAGATTCACTCTTAAGCAGACATTATAATGGAAAGGGTTAATTTTCTAATGGGAAACAGCGAAACCTTGAAAGAGTTTACTATAAGCATAAAATAACAAACAATTTAAAATGCTTGATTTTTCATAGAACAGTGATTTAACTTTGGCAAAAGATTCTAATTCGGTTCATTTAAAAAAAAAGAACAATTGTCTATATGCTATAGTTGCGTTCAAGTTGTGTGCTACAACCACTTTAAAGTTTATTGTAACTTTGTCTACCGAAACTGTAGCTGTAGAGATATTGTCACGAATAAGATTCGCTTCATTTTAAAACATTTTAAACTGGCTTTCTATTTTAGGGTAGAACTAACACAATTTATAAATAGCCAAAGTTGAACATTTGCTGGATGCAGGTTATTGCAGGTACAAAGATTTGATAAAAAGTTTTATATTCCTAGTTAGCATTTTCTCATGTAAGGTAGAGTAAAATAGGACGATCTGTTTGCATGATTTATTAAGTTGAAACGATAAAAAAAGTAAGTTCTTCATGAGTTCATAGTGAGAGATTATTCTTTATGGATCTTTGCTTGATTTTATTAATAAATTGTTTATTGTTGATTCCATTTGTTATCTTTTGTTTAAGTTCTGTCATAAAAATTTAAAGTGCTTATGAGACGGCAGATACAGTAAGTAATTTTAAGGTACTGGATAACAACAAGCAAAACGAAGAATGGAGGCAGGATAAACCAATATAATTGGAAAAATATTTTAAACTAAAGGTATGTATTTAACCAGAAAAGTAAACAAGACTTATTTCTATTACTTATTCAGTATTTAAAGATTTTAAGTAATTAGATTATTTACTAGAACGTAAACATTTGTTTTAGTAAATAACTACAAGTACATAAAATACTGCTGACACTTCTCATTACAGTTCCATAAACACGAAAATGAAATAAACTGAAAAGGCAGAAACATTCTGAATTATAAATTGTATTTGTAAAAATGTGAACACCTTTTATTTTGTATAAACTTCCACCATTAAAAAGCTAAGAAAAGTTTTCCACGTCTCTTCGAATTACAGCTCTGAAATAACTTTTGCTCCTGTTGTAATTACAGTCCTCGTTAAGACTTTCTATTAAACGATCTTTAATAGCCAATAAACGTTAGAAATTAATTAAAACATCGCAAAAACATCACTTGTCACTACAATAAAATTACTTTTAGACATGTCTTTATTGGTCTTGAGTAGTATCGCGTTCTTTTCGCAACTTTAAAGTAGAATTACGGAAAACGGAACTAATAATTAATTCTCTACCCGTTGAGGTTCGTAGTTTACGGGAAAGCAGAGACAAAGGTGTCTCTGAATGCTACTGGATCAGAAATTAAATGCATTTAATTGTTTACTATAAATTCAATTTTAATGAATCTCGTTTGATTACTATTTAAATCAGCAGTAACTATACTGACTAAGGTAAAACTACAGTGACAAAGTATATTACAAAATCTTATTGCAAATGACGCGATTAATAAATACCTACATAGTTCATTGTAAACGCATGTTATTGTATCCAAAGTCAGGTATTTATACAAAGAAAGGTTATTTTATGTACATGTACATATTGTAACGATCTGGGTTTGGGAAAATTGGGGAAATTTCAAAGCTAGACAGATAGTAGGTCCAAATGAAACTAAGTTTATTAACACAATATTAACAGAAGAGCACAGTACAAAACTGTCCTTAATTAAAACGGCTCATGTTAGAAGAATGTGTAAACACTTACCAGGTTTGTCACATAACCGTTCTTGCTGAACTCAATAATTTATCTGAAACTACAGCAGTGGCAAGCATGTTTAAATATGGTTTTAGTATTGCAACAAACTCTGCGTTCTAAGCGTATTTAGCTCCCCACCCTCCACTTACCGGCGGGGTTTAATAACATTCGTATGTGATTGGAAAGAATAGAAGGCCGAGGAATGTCTCAGTTCAGTCAGTGTTTGGGTACGGAGAAACTGTCAAAACAAAGGAAAATGGTTGGTTTCCCAAAAGAAAAAGGGGAGAATTGATTATTTTGAAAAATTATTCTTATACCAAAAAAAGTATATTTAAAACAATTTAAATTTGTTAATTTAAGAAGAGATTGGGAAGAACGGGAACTCAATGTAAGTGGCCAAAATCCCGCATTATTTCAAAACTTCATAATGCGCTAACAGAAACCGGTGTAAATCCAAATCTTTATGAATTTGAAATTTTAACATCAGGGGAAGCGGATATTATTAGGAAAAGTGGAAGAAAGTTTAGACTATTGCAAAAAAGATTCATGAAAGTTGCTAGAAAGTCCCGAACTCTTAAAGAAGAATTGACAATAGAAGTGTCTAGCACCAGAAATCAACTAGTGAAAGACGTTTCTAGCCTTAAAGAAGAATTACAAAAACAGGAAGACAGAATAAAGTTTCTGGAAGAAGGTCTGGGTAACAGGTATATGTTACTAGGTGCGATAACCAAACCAACGGAAAGAAAACAGTTTGACCCCGCAGCTAAGACAAACGGCTGGACAAGTTCGAAAAATGCATCGGCTCTTATGGTCCTTCGACGTGATGAAGTAGACACCTTTACAAGATTGCTTGTAGCAACTGCGATCTTTGTTATGTTGGCCAAACCGATCTTAACACAAAAATAATACCAAAATGTTAAAAAGTTACAGAAACTTGAAACTAGTCATGCAAATCTTACCAACAGACAAAATACTATTATGTAATATATATAAATTTGAATGTAATATATATAAATGCTATGCTTATAGAGCTCATAATATAAACTGATTTTATCTTTATATGGACTAGAAATATTTATGTCTCTTCTCTATTATGGTACGTTTATCGATTTCTTATCGCTAGTACAAAAGCAAATAATTCTTGAGTTATTCTAGATTTTACAATGCGTACACAGTGTCCATTCTATTTGCACGTTGTAAATGTATATTATGTTTGAAGTATATTATGTTTTGATAATAATTATTATTATTACTTGAAAAATCTGTTGTAATGGCGAATTTTACGCTGTTAATTGCAATAAAATTAGTCCATAATTTTCTGTTGCTAAATTTAATGTTGTCTAAAAATTACACAACATCGGGAAATATAATATAAACTGACAAAATTAATAAAATAAATTATTTAATACTATAAATGCAAATAGTAACCCGCTTCCTTGTTTCAATATAGTACTTAATATAGTCTACCTTTTGTTAAATGGCAATGTGATAAAGTTGTTCGCTCGCGCGCTTTATAACTTCTACCAAATATGAGTAGCAGTCGAGTTTCTTAAAGACAACAAAGGAAAATGATCCTCATTCTTAGATTCCCTCGTCTTTTACAGACTTTTTATCAAATGGCAGTTATGCTCATTTGTAAGCCCCGATTGATTGAAAACAGGGTTGCTATAGAATTGTCAACTTAAAGAAACGCAGATAAAATATTGCGATGGTCTTTTAACCCGGCTTAACAAGAAACATAAATTTTAGTGCAAAAATGTTCTTTTAATTTATTCATCTTTGCAATGCGCGCATTAATTATTAAATTATCAAATTTACAGCAAATTTCGTTTGGTATTCCCTGCCTATTCTATATAAATTCGTATATCGTGTAAACAGATTATGCTAACATATGTAAATGGAGGAATGGTGGATAAAATTTTATTGGCGGATTATCACGGATCGCTCAGCATATTCGATAATGTAACATTGTTTGTCATGTTAAGCTATACAGGAAAACGTTTAACCGCTGTTCAAACCCTATATACTTTGCGAACAAGTGCTCGAAATGTTGGCTATTATGATGTAATTTTACGACCATCATTGGCTAAAATAATAATAATAATAATATTCGGCCATATCCCTTCTGTACGAACACGGTTTCGTATAAAATTCAGTGGTTTATAGGGGATATTAGTTATTGGTTGTTATTATATAAAAGGAGCAACAGGATTTACGATGCAGGATACTGTTTTTCTTTACAGAACTGTCTTTTTTATGTGGATATAAAAATAAAGCAATAACTGTAATAGATGGCGCCGTTGTCTGTCAAATTACAAATTAATATACAATTAAACTGTTATGCATTTGTTCTAGCATAAAATATAAATATTTGCAGGATTTTGCTTCAATACAATATATGGAGAGATTATCATGTCATGCTTAAATACTTACAGATTGATACGATATTTATATGTGGTATTAAAATAAAACCGACTGGACTGCCGAAAGACAAAATATACAAACAATAAAAAAGATGAAATACAAAAATATTACAACTTGCTTACCTGATTGAAATAATGCTCCGACTAAATGTAAAGTAGCAGTAAAAAACTCACTTTCTACAAATTCAGACTGTCAGGCGGGTCGATTCAATGGATAATAGGGCTTATAATTAGGGACACAGTAATAGATAAACAGATTTACACAATTAGATCTTATTTATAATAACACAATTTTTTTATATGAAATAAAAAGACAAATCATTGTTTATAATTTAAATAACAATAAAAAATATGAATGCAGATTCTCTCTTTTTAATTCTATAATTAATTTTCATTAATCTCAAAATCATTATACATTATTTATTTGGAGATAAATTAAATTCATTTCAAAACAAATAATTGTTTTAGTTTAACTATAAAAAACTACTTCTTGAAATAAAGAGAATAACTTAATTACAATTTTATATGCTGTTTTGGTATCGTCAAAATTTCTTTTATTATTTGTTGATTAAATTAAATACTACAAAAAAACACACGGTTTTTAATTACTAGAATTGTCATCCATAATTAATGTTGCAAGATTACCAACTTGATGTTTTTCAATCACCCTTGAATCAACTGTCTGGTTTAATTAAATTTAAAAAATAAATCAAGAAACATGTGTCATTGATCTCTACATAATCATTCTCAATTAAAAAATTGGAATACCAAATCCATTTAATTCTTTTAAAACCATAATAAAAAAAATTATTCAATTACATCCAAATTCATTTAATTATTCAATAATTTCCATAAATTTTTCTTGTTATCAGAGATTAAACAAAGAACCAAGTAAACATTTGATTAACTTTTGGCACTTATTAAACTATTAAACTAACTTAAATTAAACACTTAGAATTAAAAACTTTTTAAAAATTTGTTGAAAAATGGCTGTCTATTTTATGATTTGGCTAAAACAATTGCCATATAGATACAAACAATTCTATACAGTTTTTGAACAAAACAATTTACTGTTAACATTGTATGAGTACAATTGACAAATTCTTATTTACAAATTTTCATTAAAGCAAACACTAATTAAGTAGACTTGTTGGGAATTAAATTCCGAATTCAATGATACATTTTAACACCTTCCTATCTTCACAAATTTAAACATTATAATCTTAATAATATTATTTGCATGTTTTTAGATGACAACAAATTCAAATAATAAACCAATTACAATATTTCAATAAACGTTCCAAAGGCGCTACATAATTACATGTTGTTAGAATGATATCAATAACAAAATTTAGTCCCTACATTTAAGATGGTATTAATCATGTGATAAAGAAGCAGCTTTACTAACCTCCACCAAAATAATTCAACCAAGAGCTTTAAAGATTTAAGAAACTTTCAATCTCGGAGAACCTCGTTATAAAGAAAACACAGTTTTAACTAAATTTTTACAAAGCGAGTATGTACATATTTGTGTAAATACAGTACAATAGTACAGCGTCAGTTCTAGGTGAAATCTTACATTACAATTGACCTACACTACATTAAATTAAAAAGATGGATTGGCATTACCCAAATCGTTAATAGACAAGAAAGATTAACTAAATTCTATGGAAAAATAAGTTTTCCATATAAGCTTTATCTACCTGTGTTACCCTATAGTGTTCAAGTGAGCAGGTTAATCATAAATACTATATTCTAATTCATAAAAGAACAACTACTCAAAATTATTCTTTTGAAAATTGAAATTATGCAAACAATCTAACGTGTCGTTTTGAAATTGCATAAATATGCTTATTTAAAATTATTATGTGGATGAATTCCTTTTTTGGATGTTAAATATCATGACATTATGCAATGCGAATTTTAAGTCTCTGAATACAAAAATCTTCTGTGAATACAGTCAACTTTAAAGTTTTACGCATTTACTGTGAATTATTGAATGCATGTGTGCGTTTGTTACACAACGATAAAAATTGAATATTTTATTAATAAAAATACATAAGCATTTTAATAATATATAATAATAATTTTTTTAATATTTCCTCCACTCGAATAGACTAAAACATGATTTACAAACTCAACATAATATTAATAAATATGAATAACAATCTTGCATGTGGACAAAAACAATTTACAAGAGGTATTTAAAAAATGTTTCTTCTAAACAATTCAGATAATAAAACCAAATAATTATAATAATTTATAATCAAATATTGTAATTATCATAAAAATATTATACTATTAAGAAACTGCTTGGAAATAAATGTACATTGTATAAAACTGCGATATGCTCATTAGTAACATTGCGATGTAGCATATTGTACATAGTACTTTCTGTTAGTATGCATTTTAGATTAAAAATAACACTACAGCTTACTCCAGGCCATTGCTTCAAAGATATTGTGGTGAATTAATTTGTAGGGTTACAAAATTTGTTTCTAAATTAGTTTTTATTAGTGTTTCAACTTATGAATTAATAACATTTGAACATACATTCAGCAGCAAATTGGTAGTGTAAGCAACTTTATTTTATAATTTAAATAATTTATACCAACATTTATACCATTTAATAATTACCATTTGCTTGATGTACAGATCAATCCTTCATTTGACGTATTTTTACAGTCACATCTGTGTTCTTCTATTTCAGTTTGAAGCTGCGCTATTGAATTTCAAATTGAACTTTCTTGGTTTCAACATGTTCTACTTAAATTGAAACACATTACAAGCAAGTAAGGTTCGTACAGGGCATCCTTTCAACGGTACTTGCAGTATTGTTAAATACCAAACAGAATTAAAATCTAGAAACTTCTAGGTTTGTATAGAGTTAAATACGTGCAATCTAATAAAACAATTAAGTGTTAGAATGTGTAAACTTTACCAATAAAATTCCTGCATGCCCGCAAACCTAATTTTGTGCATACTGTACCTAATATAAAGGAGAAGTCTTATATGTAATGGAGAGACGAACTAATCTCCGATGGTAATTTTTTGATAATAAAATATTAGAAAGTTAAACTAATATTTATTATTGTTATAAATAATAGTGTAATTAAAATTAGTTGAGATTATACATATTCTACAATTGCAGTATTTTTAAGAAATATTTAAAATGTAATAAAACTATTAATATTATGTGTATAAATAAGTGATGCTTATTAATGAAGCGTACACTATGTAAAACTATTTGCCTTAGAATATTACGTCATTGTGTCTAATGAATGCCTTGCCTTGACAAAAAGTGCACAAACACCTATTTAGTATAAAACGGTAAGTAAGCACGTCAAGGTGGTGAAGTTTCAGTTTTGTTTTAAAAAGAAAAAAATACGCATTTTTAGGGCTACCTTTATTTATTATTTCCTAATAACGGGAATTTTCTGAGAATAGAATTGAATATACAGATAATAAGTGCTTTAATTTAAATAACGTTTAGAAATTTAAAGCATATTATCGTTACCAGTCTGATAAAATATGAAGTATTAATCTAAGAAGCACAACTCCGAAAAAGAAGAACATGTAAAAAACTGCATATTAATGTGTAACTGCATATTAATATGTAATTGTATATTAATATTAACTTTAATACAGCCAATAGATGCATATATTTGTTTTCAGTGTTGCAGATATTCACAAGAATTTCTAGTAAATCATTTTTAATTTATTAAAATGGTTTTTTAGTGATTCTGGCTGTACCTACATATTATTTTGTAATATTTAGTATTTAATAAAAAATATTAATATTATGTGTATAAGTATGTGACCTTTAATATTGAAGCATACTAGAACCTATTTTCTTTAAAATGTTTCATTTCATCATTCTAGTAAGTGCCCTTAGCATATATCAGATGTGATATACATGTACTTACTTAGCATAAAATAGTAGGCGAGCATGTTAAAGTGGCAGGATTTTATATTTTCTATTATTCAATATAGAATATGTACAATGAATTCTATAAAGGTTACATTTCGCTTTTACAATAAAAAAATACCTTACTTATTATAGAGATATTTTCTTGTACATTGTGTATACGTATGAATAGCACAAATTTATTTTTATTTGCCGTATATAATAACTAACTATAAATACTACTATTTTGCAATAATTATTTATCAAGAAAGGAAACAAGTTTCAATCATTTCTGTTAAATGTGCAAATTACTAAATACTTCTTACAATTACTAAATTTTAACAATTCAGAGTCAACTACTCTGTAATTATTTTCATACAATATTATCCACTTACTGTCAAAATAATTCCTAAAAAGATTTATGAAAGGAAAAGTGTTGAACCCGGTGTAAAAGTGCAGACCTTTTTTAATCTTCACAGACCAGAAAAATATTTCGTAATATTTCTGCCAGGACCCTTCGAACATATTGATGTTCTATCAATGATGATTTATGAAGTCTAAAATACATAAAAAATTATATACGGAGTGATGTTTTATACTCTCCTAAGAAATTATACAGCATAAAAATTATAAATAAATGAAAATGTCTAGGTTTTACTTGATTTACTAGTTTATTCGACTTCTAGTAAATATGCAAATAATCATGTTTTGCGCGGGGCATCCTTTCCTAAATAATAGTACCAGGGCAACCAATAGAAAAGGAAAAAGTAAAGGGCAATATTCACAAACAACGCAAAAAGGACAACGGCAGATCGGAAGAAACGCGGATAAATAAAAAAAGATAAAGCAGAAGAAACACAAAGCCAAGATGCCAGTTAGGGAGTAGTGCCCAGTGAGTTGGAAGTAAGTTGCCAAAATGCCAAGTAAGGCAACATTCAAGCAACACAAATCTCCTAAATACATTTTGCTACAAAATACTACAGGATCTATTATTAGTATTTATAGATTAACAAATAGACCAAAATTAAAAAGACTGAAGCATTAATTCTCTTAGATCCCCCAAAGCGCCAACCTCCCAGCAAGTAAAAATAAATTCAAAAATTAATAACATCCTTTACATCCATTACACGCCCTACCAAAAGGGGTTCCATTGGAATCTTTAAGTTGAGAAACCTATCTGGCAAATTTCTTTTTTATGGCCAAACATTTATAGTTATTTAGTTCACAGCTTCAATCTAAGACGTTTTAAACTCTCTAAAAGCTTTCGTGAATATAGAAATAAGCTTTTACATTCTAAAGAGTCCATACTCGTGTGGCTGAAGGTTCAATTTCACAACATTGTGCAACATGTTGTTTAATCTGGTTTTGTTCGTTTGACAGGTTACAGTACAGTGTCACCTGGCAATAACCGATACAAAATAGACGATAGACGGTAGACGACAGACGACAGACGGCAGACGACAGACGACAGACGACAGGCGACAGGCGACAGGCGACAGGCGACAGGCGACAGGCGACAGGCGACAGACGGCAGACGGCAGACGGCAGACGGCAGACGGCAGACGGCAGACGGCAGACGGAAGACGGCAGACGGCAGACGGCAGACGGCAGACGGCAGACGGCAGACGGCAGACGGCAGACGGCAGACGGCAGACGACAGACGACAGACGACAGACGACAGACGACAGACGACAGACGACAGACGACAGACGACAGACGACAGACGACAGACGACAGACGACAGACGACAGACGACAGACGACAGACGACAGACGTAAGACGGTAGACAGACGACGGACGACGGACGACGGACGACGGACGACGGACGACAGACGACAGACGACAGACGACAGACGACAGACGGCAGACGGCAGACGGCAGACGGCAGACGGCAGACGATAGACGATAGACGATAAACGGGAAAGTTATTATCAAAACCTTCCCAATAAGAAAGATGGAGGTAGCTATGTATTTGTGCAAGTAGTTAAATAAAACAATAAAAAACAAAATGTTTCATATCAATAGTTTTTGTCTCAGCCTTCATATTTTATAGTTTGAATTAAAACTCCATTCCAAAAGTTTAAACTGGCATACTAACCAAAAAATATTATTTTTTTAATTTGTTTCGTTTCATATTTCCATATTATTTTTAGTTAGTAGGTTAGTCTTTTAGTAGTTGGTTTGGTTATTTGGCTTGGTATAGTTATTTTTCGTTTAATGGAGAATGTTTCGTGTATTGTCCATTGTAATTAAAAAACTATGGAAATGTTTAAATTTTTTGTTGCAGAATAACAAGTATAGAAATATAACTGAAACATTTTTTTGCAGTATTACTTAGAGCTCTGCTAACTATGAACACTACATTTATGGCGTTCTAAACCTTAAATTTCAATTGTATCAGAACTGTTTTTGTGGCATAGTCGACATAGTGACATCGTAGTCGAGAATCCGTAAAAGGAATAGTCTTCTGATCTGAGACTACTTCATTAAATCATTTACAGATCTTTTCGACGCTTTCAGAAATCAGTATTTTATTTAACCGTCTATATAGATATCGCAACTTAGTATCAGTTACTGTAAGCTTATTCTGATCGAAAATCAATATTGACATGGCATGTAATACTGTAATACAAAATTGAACGATCTAGGTTAACCTAGAACAGCTATCAATTAAACATTTTAAATATTTATCAAAAAAATATCGTCTGACATAAAAGGCAACTAGTAGGAATGTAAGTAGTGCCCCACGTTGGACGCCGAAATTTTTTACCCCACTTTTGACGAAGCCGACGAACTGGGAACACGATGCCGACAGCTAGTGGACAATGTGTAATACTGTTTATGACTGCAATCTTAGCTT
Organism: Agrypnus murinus; assembly: GCA_929113105.1. NCBI lineage: Eukaryota > Metazoa > Arthropoda > Insecta > Coleoptera > Elateridae > Agrypnus > Agrypnus murinus. Next base: position 182,119,675 of record OV816026.1, on the reverse strand, counting down.
TAATGATGTATGTTGAAAGCTAAGAGACATCAACGTCTTATATGGCTTGTGCTTATTCAATGTGCGTTTAATAGCTTTGAACACCAGTCGAACTTAGATTGTAGCTGGATCTAGGATGTATTACTTAAACATGCTACAACCCAGCTGAAGTGTTAAAATGATATAATGGACCAGGAGGTTGATGATCGTACCTGACTATTTTCCAAAAACCTCCACAATCTAATTAGCTCGGTTACAGAAGTGACAAGTTGCAAAGCCAATTGGGTAAAAACTCTTCACGTATACAAGTATTGTTTTAAACTGTCATTAAAACTTCAATTCAAATTAATATTTTCTATCTTTATATATATATATATATATATATATATATATATATATATATATATATATATATATATATATATATATATATATATATATATATATATATATATATTTATATTCTCTATATTTTTCATCTAATATGTAACTTTTTACTTAATTTGTTTATGAACACATAAAGTATTATTGTTGTCATATACTTCCTTTATTATCCTCCTGAATCATTATACCCCAGATAACGTGCATATTGCAACATCATTTATGCTGTATAACGTGTAACTGGGGATGATATCTCGTTAAGTCAGGATATGTAGTTACGTGCACTCTGGAGATTTGTTTAGTTAATGGTGAGATCGCCATCTTTAAAAGACATTGTTGTGTTAATTAATTAAGGAATATTAATTGATTTATATTTTTAGCTGCAATAAGACTGCTTTTTTTGATTTTAAACTCCAAACTATTAAAGAGAGATTTGGCTAGTATTTTCCAATAAACTTGTCATACATTTCCGTAGAAAGAAAATGCTTAAAAAAGCATGATTATCTGTTTGACAACTGTAAATGCCTGGAGAGATAGCATAATGTTCAATTAGCATAATTTAAAAGAAAAAAAATAACAATTTTCCATTTCAGCATTACACTAAATTGACAACTTTTAATGAATTTGTAAAAAAATATAGTCATACCTTCTTTATTGTTGTTGTCCGAATTATTAATTCATCTGATTGTCATTCCTGTAAGGAAAGCGACTTGAATATTTATAAATATTATTTTTTAAGCATGTTAATTTTTGTTTTCTTAATAAACTGTTTGTGTATATCTTTTTTACCGTATCTAAATGAGGTACACAAACTCACTCTTCGGAGGGTTTCTCATTACACCTTAATGTTTAATTTTTAATCATATTTCATTTAATTTGTAGTAAGTTTTAAAGTGCCATTCGCCTGATTTTCGTTTTGTTCATTGAATGCATTCTTAATTAATTCGAAAATTTTTTAAGTAGTTATTCATTGAATAAACTTAGTTTTAGCTATTATAAGATTTTCCTTTTAAATCTACTAATTATAACGTCGCCTACAAAACTTATTAGATATTTTGAATTACTCTCTAATTTATTGAATTAATTTGTTAGAAATAGTAATACTTTAAATCGTTCCCAAAATCTAATATTGCGTAATTTCTGAAAATAATCTTTTTTCAATTGCGGTGTTGTAAATGGTAATAAAGCCAAGATTAACGCAGTTCACGTTCCCACAAAATTACAGTTAATAGAAGTAAAACAACTGTTGTTTCAGGATGTTTTGCATATTATTCCAAATTTTCTGTTGTACATAATAAAATTACTCGTTGTTATGCTTTCGGCGGCAATAACGAAACTTTTCAGCTAAATGTTTAAAATTAAGGCTTTTAAACTACGGGAATATTGTGAGAGTAAAACACCCTATTTAGATTAAATCGGGCATTAAAATAAACTTTCACCCTCGTATTCAGGGAGAGAGATGTGACAATACAGACATATCATTGTCTGCTCCCATTTTTCTGCAAAAGTGGAATAAAGAGAGCGAAAAATGTTAAAAAAGTAATGCAATGCGTGTATCGATTGTTGCTTTTATTTTACGTCTTGTGTGTTTAGGACAAAAACTCGTCCTGTAAAAAAGGAAAAGAATAAAAAACTGAAAACATTCGCGATATTATAATCTAAAGAACGTAATCCGCTTTTGTTTTCAAACCTTCATTAAAGCTACAATTTAAATAAGGGAGCAGCATTAGATTGCCTGTATTATGTTTCCCTGCTTGTAACAAGCGGTATGTTTTCAACATAAAATCCTATATTTAATAACTTTATTTTCCGCTTTGCTGGGATATACTCGCTTGCCCAGGCCTTACTCGCATTCATTTAGTCAAGTATTAAAATAGGATTATTGTTTGGAAACTTCCTCTAAGTTAATATAAAGTTATAATATAAAGAACTTTAAAGTAAAAGAAGAAATACATATAAAAGGGTCGAGGATGTGGTCTTAATTTCTTTATGGTAACCCACTTTCCTCCACGATAAAATTTAAAATAAAAGCCATTTTAAGCCTTTTGTGATGAGAATTACATACTTCGTATAATACTAATTATAGAACATTATAGAATATTAAAATTGTATAAAATAAATGTAACTAAGTATCCTCTATGATTCTTTGCAACAATTAGGTTTACTGACACATTTAGTTCATATATATTTGATTCCATAATTATATTTAATTTTCTAGTTTAATATAGTAACTTTTGTGCACTGTACCCCAGTCCCAACACACTGACGTCATAATGTCGCCGTTTTTTCGCCAGTAACGACGTCAAATTGTAGTAAAACTGACATCATTATGTCACAGCCCAAAGACGTCAATATAAGACGTTATTAAAACGTCCTATACGAGGACTAAAACAGGAATTATAAATAAATAGTTGAATATTGGAAATAATAACGTTTATTGTATACTACAGTCAAAACATCTCTATATTGTGACCACCTGCTTAATATGACCAGTATTTCTTGGCCCTTTTTAATATATTTTTTTAATGAAACTGTATTGTACGTCCAAAAGACGTCGTTTTGAAGACGTCTACGTACGTCCCATTATATGACGTCTTATGGACATCATTTATTAGTTATATGACGTCGTCGACCAATATTGTCATAGAAATAACGTCATTATAACCTCAGTGCGCTGACTGGGACATGCTTGTGCGACGGACACGCCGCACACTACGCTAAAGAACTACTCTGTACCTAGCACCACACAACATCATATGAAAATAGATTTTACATTGAAATAAAATATTTAAATAAAAACTTATATAATTTTGGGACCTTAGTTCGCGAAGCCTAATTCTAAATTGACCAATGAAAATTCAATATTTTACATTAGACGTAGGTCCATAGGGCATAGACCAAATAAATGTCAATAATGGGAAAAGGCGCCAAGTGTAACAAGTATGGACACATTTCCTCGGATTGTGCAAAAGATGGGAAAAATCAGTTTAATAGTTAAGCTATAGTAAAATTAAAGAAATATTTAATTTTTTTACGTTAATTGAGAGCGGAAGATTTTAATTTTAGAAGGTGGTCTTTATTTGTAGAAATGATCTTCTTGGTTTTTAATATAAGGTAGATAAAAAATTTAATTAGATTTTATTATTTGATAGAAGATAAAAACGGCATTGCTGAATAAAATTTAATATATTTATTATTACGAAAATTGAAGAAATAGTATAATCAGTTTTTAAACCGTTTAGTTTTTATACTTTAGATATCATATCTTAGGTTTTAATGGAAATAAAAGATTTTAATCCGACCAAGGTTTGGAAAATTATACTTAAGATATTTGTCGTGACAGTTAGCAAATATTACGGATCACTGCATAATTTGACATGCTTAAGATATTTAAATAAGCATTTGAAAAAATCTCAATAGTTATTATTTAGAGTTTAAAATTGTTTTTGAAATCTAGGAATATAGGTAGTTAATTGGTATACATACAGTACTAGAGACTGTGTACCACCTTTCCTAGTTTGTATTTTATTTTCAAGTTATCCAGTGAATATAACTGTTTTTGTTTATTTTGTATTGTTTGTTTGTTTGATTTGATATTTGCAGATGGGAATAAAATAGGACGTCTGCTTACACAGACGTATTCATTAAATTCTCTATCGAAGACTAAAAGAAAATAAGTATTTTTCATCAAAACTAATTTCCGCGGTATTCCTTGGTAATCGGGGTATTTAAATTTTATTTAAGAGTTTCGACACCAATTAACGAAGATTTTATAATGTTTTTTACAATCTGCGTAAAAGGCGATGAAAAGAAAAACTTTTTAGGATTTCTGTAAAAAAACAATTATCAATTTAGAAAATATTGGATATCCGTCTTTCAACAAGTTGAAGCACAAAGTTATTGCAGTGCAGTGTTTTGATGATAATACTAAAGAACCTGTGTGCAATTGAAAATATTATGTTTTCATCAACACTGATACAAGCTTAGTAAATACGTTTGAAACGTATCGTCTTCTGAACATCATTTCGAGTCGAAAGAATGTAGCGTTTACTGTCTCGAGCGTTCCTTTGTGGAACTCTATAATCCAGAAATAAATAAGGATTAATAAAGAGTTCCACAATATTTATTAAATTATAAACTATAAAAAAATTATAACCTTCCAGTAGATAACGGAGAATTACTGAGCTCACTCTGTTCATTTATTAAAGGTACCTACTCTGAGTTTGTGTTTCTATATCTCGAAAGCTTCTAAAATTTCTAATTTGCGTTTGTTATTACAAAAATGTAGGAATAGGATGTTATTTTGGGGAGTCAGTGTGTGATTCTGTTCTAAAAGGATTTTGGTGTAATTATATTTTTCGGGACGGTCTAGGACAGTGGTGGCGAACCTATGACCCGCGAGTCAGACACTGACCCACGAAGGTTTTTTAAATGACCCACGCGTTGATTTTTATAAACTTATTTTTTATATCATAAAAAAGAGAACAGACAATCGAAAATATTAAAAAATTAGAGTATAAATATATAATGTCAAATTTATAAAAATAATATTTCCAAGTGGACGTTGGCTAACTGATTTTCTATCATTTCTAATATTAAGAAACTATCTGAAAATAAGTAACAACAGATTTCACATTAAATATACTTTTATCAACTTTATTATACATACACATATCTGTAAGTATGTTCATTAATAAAGAATACGAGTATTTCATAATATAGGGGTGTCTCACAATGCTGTTTACACGTAATATCTCCCTTATTTGAAAAGATAAAAAAAGCAACCCAAAACTATTGTGAATAGTTCAAAATGGACCTCCAGAAAACAACCTTAAACGCTGGTTGCATAGCAGCGTTTAAGAGATCATGCCAACTTGATTAATTTTTCAAATTGCACCCTCTGTTTTTTTTACGGAAATGTATTCTTCACTTCATTCTGCATACGGTAGTATGCCTTACTTAATTATCCAATGTGCATTTAGGAGTTGAAAAAAATATTTTTTATAAATTGAATTTATCTTAATCTTAAAGCAAATGCTCAAAATCCTCTCCTGTGGACTCTATGCGGGCTTTAAAGTGCTCCAATAGTTCCCTTGTAGACACGTCTCAAATCATATTTTTTGAATAAATAATTTAGTTACTAAATATAAAGACACGTCTCAAATCATATTTTTTGAATAAATAATTTAGTTACTAAATATAAAGTGTACAATTTATAAAAAATATTTTTTTCAACCCCTAAACGCACATTAGATAATTAAGTAAGACATACTACCGTATGCAGAATGAAGTGAGGAATACATTTCCGTAATAAAAAACATAGGGTGCAATTTGAAAAATTTATCAAGTTGGCATGATTTCTTAAACGTTGCTATGCAACCAGCGTTTAAGGATGTTTTCTGAAGGTCCATTTGGAGTCATTCACAATCGTTTTTGATTGATTTCTTTATCTTTTCAAATAAGGGAGATATTGCATGTAAGCAGGATTTTGGGACACCCTCTATATGTACTTTTCTTTATTCCTTGTTCAGTCAAATACTCAGTGCAGAGGCGCCACTGTGCATGGTGTCACCTGGTGCAGTAATTCATGATATCACCCCATTGATATCATTTTTTTGCCGCCGATCTTTATTGTTTGCTCTTCGCTTGCAAAAGTAAAAGTTGTAAAATAAAAAGGAAACGTAAACCTTTTTAGAGGATTTTAAAAATGAGAACCAAAAAAGGGTCAACTGTCAAGTTTTTTTGTTAACAAATTATTGGTACCCTTTTAACCCCCCCCCCCTCCAAGCGAAGCCACTGACTTAGTGACCCACGGGCTGGTATTAAAACAAATAATGAAGAGAATTTGACCCACTTCTCAAAAACGTTCGCCATCACTGGTCTAGGACATTCGGCGCGACCGCTTCTGCGTACCCCTTTCGACGCGAAGACGTTTAGGCGCGGAAACGTTTCAGCGCGATTATACATATTGATTGAAGTTACTAGAAAACTTTACCCTGTGCATCACAACACAACACTACAATTTGAAATATTTTATCTCGTAAACAAAAATTTTAATACGACTAAAAATATCGGAATGTTAATTAATATTAGTTAGAAAAAATTCGAAAATAATAATTGCATTCACACAGGTGTTTACTAGAAAATTACTAGGAATTACTAATAAAATATTGGAATATTTCTCTGTAAATTGGTAATCCCTTCCCACAATGCATAATTGTTTATTTGTTTGGACGCCTCTTATAAGTGGGAGTTGATTTAATTTTTTACTGGTATCCTATCATGCACAAAAATATGCAGAATTGTTCAAATTTCCAAAGACGTCTGTTTGTGTGATCAAATCATCTATCTGTGAGATTATGACCAGGCAATAAAATCCTTAGTAAAATATTCCTAAATTTTTGTTTTAGTCATCGTTATGTAAACGGATTTGCGTTAATGAAAACAAGATTATAATTTGCAGAAAAACATTGAAACAATCCTAATTGTTGCCTTAAATACTTTTTAACTCCGTATTTTCACATATCATAAACCGGATTACAGTGTTGTTTGAAATACGTTCATGCATAAATTAAAGATTGCTCTTTCGTCCGGACAAAATAAATTTATAAAATTTAAAAAGTTACAGTTTCTTCCGATTGTGTATGTTAAAGCAACGTCAAATTTATGATTGATTATTTCGCGCCGGAACGTCCTCGCGCCGAATCGTCTTCGCGCGGAATCGTCTTCGCGCGGAAACGTCCCGCGCCGAAACGTCCTTGCGCCGAACCGCCTGAGCCGAAATATCCCACTCCGGGATTATAGTTTTTAATTCCTATATATCTTAAGATTTATGATAAACACTAAAGGAAAAGTCAATAATGTGTTTACCTTGATGTTACTTTTCAAAATTAACAAAAACAGAAACATTATTAACATATCTTTTTAAATCAATTCCGTTAGCCTAAAACAACTAATGTGTTTACTGTTTACCTTGGTGTTTCTGAAATTGGCAAGAAAACATTTTAATATTTAAAACTTTTAAATTAGCCGTAAAATACTATCGTACCGTGATTGGATATTTTAGAATTTTGCGGGCATTATTGATAACTTTAAAAATGACTGCATAGTCATTAAGTTGTTAAATAATTAAGGAATGCTATAACGTCTTAGAATTGTTTGTTGGACAAAACCTAGTACTAACGTTTGAAAACTTTGTACGGAATTACTTGAATTTTAAAATTTTTGCGTTAAGAATACACCAATTGAGTTTAAATATTTTAAATTTCGCGAAAGTTTCGAAAGAATGCTGTAAAAGTTGTTTATTTGTACATTGCAAAGTTGTCAAGTTTTTTCGAAATTCGTATGGACTATTTTCAATAAGTTAGGAATGATTTTGAATTATGGATGCATTTTAAAATATTTTTGAGACACTTGTGGCATCTTTAATTATTTCGGAATATTTTTATACATAAATCAGCTTATTTATGATCCTTGAAAAAAACATGATGGGTACTACAGACACTTTGAGTTATTTAAAAAACGTACCAGCAACCTGAACATGTTAAATTACTACTAATTGCTATCACTACTAAACTTATAATTTAAATCTAAATAAAATAAATAAATAAATCTTAATAAAACATATAAATTTGATTTCGATTTTTTTCAATTATATCAAATTCTTTGTTATACTATTTAACATTTAAATAGTAATATTTTTGTAAAAATGGCAAGTTCAGTCGGCTATTGAATTGTTTAAACAGATAAAAATAAATAAACTAGTTGTTATGTATTAATAAAGATCTCAAACTGTTAATTACCGAACCATAATTAAGTTTGAATAACGTTCTTTTATTCATGATTCTCACCTTATTAGTAACCATAACCGCAACCTAATTAGGGAATAGTTAATACAAAACGAGACAACTATACACTCAAGGAAATTTAATTCCAAAATAAATCTATCGGTGGTGAGTTTAGTAATTAGAAATTAGCATTGAGTTACAATTTTATAACCACACAATGAATTTATCAAACATTCTGACCCACTATATGTATACACACAACATTGCCAACAGTAAAGCTATTTTAACGAAACTTTCTTATATGAACAATGTAGAGACCGCGCATAGCTCGAATATCGATAGTATCATAAAAGTAGAATGCCTTTGTTTTATTGTTTGCAGAATTCCCTCTGTTCCTGCAAAACGCACAATCGTAACGGTGTTATTATTATCGTCATTAGCTGTTCTGGTTGCGAGGCAACTTCGAGGGCTCAATTCATAGCTCAATGCTTTTGGTGGGAGTCGGTTATGAATTTCTCACCAGATTCAATCACATGGGGACAAAATGGAATGTTCATTACTGGCTATTTCGATGTTACAACCGAAATTACATTTAACGGCAATTTAATTTACAGTGTTAATGTCGGAATAATCCGAATTCCTCATGCTGTTTATAATTAAGATTAAATAAATGTTTTAAATTCGTTTAACTGTTTTATTCTATTTTGCATTCTTGGCATTTTTTTGTTTAATTGAAACATAAACTCTAATTTAATAGACTTAAAAAGGGAACAAATAGTAGACTGTTTTCACAACACCACGGCTATTTATTAAAATCTAAAGTTTTGAAAAGTTTCCGTTAGAAAATTTATTAGTATACTTTTAAGGTTCGTTTTTGTTCATTGCCTTGGTTCACTTCGATAAGCTTGAAATATTAAAAATATTATCTCAAACTGGAAGCAAAAAGTTCTAATGTAAACAAATTTTTACTAGGTATATATTTGTCAAGAAAAAATAAAACAATTTTCTTTGATAAATTGCGAGAAGTTTCAACATTATAATAATGGATTTCGGTGAGAAGAAGTTAAAGGGGAGAATTTTTGTTGAAAGTTGCACGTTTTCTCAGCGACCAAAGTAAAACGTAAATTAGGTAGATTTTGTAATTGAAAAGCTCGTTACGACTTTAAGATAAATGACTCTAATAGCCGTTACCTGCTAGAAATAATTAAAACTTTAAAAGATCTGCATCAGTTCCCGCTAAAAAAGGCGGGCACTAAAGAAAACGAGAGAAATCCACTCGGTATTTTCCTGCGAAAATATGTTTTTAGTATTACGAAAATAATTAAAGTAAATTAGAAGGTGTGAATTTAACGCTTCCGAAAGCTGTGGCTCTGCGAGCTTAATTATTTTCCGTGGAAAATGGCCTTTGTTAACAAAACGAACCTTGGGAGTTTATGCTGAGGTTCTGTTTTCTAAACATAAAGAACGCTTTACAAATGAAAACCATTATCACTTATTATAATATATTTGTTTCGTGTTTTGACACTGGGAAAGTTGATATGTAATTATAAAATTGCTTAAAGTCAAAAATAAATCTGAAGACAAAAATTTATAAAGTTGTAAATATTTTACTGCTCTTGTTTATTTTCTCATGAAGAATTAGAAGATCTTTATCCTCTAAGGCTTTTTATATAAAAAGGCCGAAAACATTTGTTTCAAAGATCAACGATAACAACAATTGTAGAATGTAGCTCTAATTTATAATTACTAGAGTCCGTTTTATTGAAAATTATACCTGAGTGTATTTCCAATTCAACATTGTGTAACAAAGACGAAACCTCATTGCATGAATGTTGGATTTTAATTTTTATTTCCAAAATGTATATTTATAGAAGTTTATTCATAAATATTATTAACAAATCTTTTGGGCTATTTTCGAATTACTTAATGAGTAGTTTAATGATTAGTTTTTATTTTTAAAGTAAATTACTAAACAATGAGGACACTTAAGAGTAATAAAATTATAACTAGAAATAAACCACCATTTTCATTTGTTATATGCACACCTAAATAAAATTTGTATGTTTCTAGTTGTTAAATGAGTTATTTATTATATTAATGATCAATTCAAAGACATCCTGTATAAATAATTTAAATAATTATAAAGGTTCATCAATTTTTCTTCACACCTATTCCAGGCTTAGAATTAGGACTGGTAGAAAAGTTGCCGACGTGTTTTTAAGGTGCTTATCTTTGTTTTTAAAATTAAACTTTGGAAACAGATTTGTTCTAGAAAGATAGTAGATAGAGAAAATAATAATTGACTTCACCAAACTTTATGAAATACACCGAAACAGCTATAGGATTAGTACTGTTTGTGTGCATTCTTAATGGCACTCAGTATTAACTAGCTCAATAAATTGTTAACAATTTATGGAGACAACTTAGCTAAAAGGTTAAAAGTAAAAAGCTTAAGGTACATAAAAGTTCGTACACTGTACACAACTACGTTCATGAAGAAAAAACTTAATGTTAAGTTAATTATCACATACAAAATTAATTTTGAACTGAACCATCACGAACTGTAGACCAGTTTTATAACAATCTTAAAATATACAAAGCATGATACCTACTTATTGCAGTTGTTTGGTTCACATCATTATTTAAACAATCAAAGTTTGAACCAAGTATGAAAATAAAACTGACTGACTCTAACGAAATACTGTAATATATTGGTTTGTTGGGTGTTCCAAATTTGATTGTTTACTCGTTAAAGGCGCCTTCATATTTTTAATTCACATCAAATAAATTAAATTGTTAGGTTAACGTACAGTGATAAAAATTTGCTGTGAAATATAATTTTGTACATATTTTATCTAGTTTCGTTATAAATTCCAAATGTTACGTATTTTCAAAGGTATAATACCTAAAGAAGGCTAGAGTATATTCTCGTTTCTATGCAATGTAAAAATAATAAAATAAAGTTGTCATTAAAATAGTATAAACAAGAACCAGCGTTTTTTCTATCGAAGAGTTTTTAAAACACCAAATATTTATTAAAAAGTTTATATTGATTCAAATTGTCACTATTAGCAAAAGGTTTATTCAAACTTCATAAATCTGTCTAACATTTCTTTGGTGGCTCTTTATATTGTACGGATTGTCCCACAATGTTGGGACAATACAATTTTGTAATTAAAACAAACAAGCGTCTTGTCTCAAATAGACGAATGAAATTCGCAAATATATATCTTTCTTTATCACAGTAGTGATAATAATATTTACCCCTTATGTTTTATGTAGAGACTCCAACCTCTTGTTCTATAAAATACCTTGGTTTAACCTTAAATAAAATAAATATAATACGAGGATGGTCTGAAAAGTTTCCGACCTTAACGTGAAGATGGCAGCACTCGTCAATAAAAGCTAGGGAATGTAGTTGTGCATCTTTTGTTAGGTACGCACCAAAATTTCAGCCATTTTGGACGCCCAGTTGTTATTTGACAATCGTTTGAGTGAGTCGATGTGAGTGTTTCTGTGAAAATGGAAAAAATCTAGTATCGAGCTGTCATTAAATATTTGTTTTTGAAAGGCAATACGCCTACGAAAATTAAAGATGAGTTGGACTCTGTGTGTGGGAATTCTGCACCATCATTTACCACAGTGAAATTTTGGGCAGATGAGTTTAAACGTGGCCGTATCAGCTTGGGAGACGATGAACGTTCGGGACGTCCAAAAACTGCAACCACTGACGATAACATCGCTAAAGTTCACCAAATGGTGCTAAACGACCGTCGAATTAAAGTGAGAGAGATAGCAGAGGCTATGAATATGTCCAAAGAACGTGTTTGTCACATATTGAATCAAGATTTAGGCATGAGAAAGCTGTCCGCGCGTTGGGTGCCGCGTTTGCTCACGTTAGACCTAAAACGTGTTCGAATGAACATTTCCAACGCTCTGTAGGCGCAGTTTAGGCGCAATAACTCAGAGTTTTGGCGCCGATTAATTACTGTAGATAAAGCTTCGATACACCATTATACGCCCGAAACAAAAATACAGTCAAAACAGTGGACTGCGAAGAGGGAATCGGCTCCAAGAAAAGCAAAAACTGTTATGTCGGCTGGGAAAGTGATGGCGACTGTTATCTTAATCGATTATCTTCAAACAGGAAAAATCATTACAGAAGCATACTACGCATCATTACTTGACCAGCTGAAGGCAGAAATTGCGGAAAAACGGCCACATTTGCAGAAAAAGAAAATCCTGTTTCACCAAGACAATGCACCGTCTCACACCTCCGCGGTTATCATGGCGAAAATCCACGAATTACGGTTTGAACTACTTGACCATCCTCCTTACTCACCAGATCTAGCCCCAAGCGACTTCTTTTTGTTCCCTCATCTAAAAATTGCGCTCGGAGGACAGAGATTTTCGTCAAATGAGGAGGAAATCACCTTCATGAACAATTATTTTGCAGAGAAAAACGCCGAGTACTATTTGGACGGGTTAAAGAGATGGGAGCATCGCTGGGAGAAGTGTGTAGACTTACAAGGAGACTATGTAGAAAAATAAAAATAAATTTAAAAAAAATGTCTTGTATCTTTGTTAGGTCGGAAACTTTCCAGACCACCCTCGTATGTGTATATACGTTTTTCTTTGTTTATTCTAAATTCTAATTGAATTGAATGAAATATAAAGGATATAGTAAAGAATTTTTAAAAAGGATGGGGTTCTGTTTTTTTAAATGAAATTCTTCCAAACAAGCATAGAAGATAAATAAATAAAAGTAATTTTTGTTACCAATAAGAGCGTCCTCAATTCAAAAACATCTTACATCTCACTTTATTAGGTAAATAATAAATTTATGTAATTGATTTGTTTTATTGATTAAATGAAATTTAATTTTACTTTAGGGTAAAACTTTAATTTATTAGTGAGGTTTTAACTTACTTTACAAAAACCAGATATTAGTTAACTATACAAGGAACTTCCAACAATATACAGGTAAGTAATATTAATTCTCCCTTTCTGATTCCACTTTTATGTGCAGCTAGCTTTACAATAGGATAATGTATGGAGAAAATCTTCCAGCTTTTTGAAATTAGGTGATTATATTACCTTGCTTATCGAGATTGGATCAAGCATTAAGAAAACCTGAAATTTCAAATTGCAAGCCTATGTAAGGAATATGATATATCCAAATAAAATCAATCCAAATAAGAACTTTTAAATTTTCTTCACTTTACAGTATTAATTAACATAAAGGTATTTTGCACTTTATAATATTTGAATTGGATATTTTCTCAGTACAAAAGTTATACTTTCGTATTATTTATAAGATTATTATTTATAGATAAGATTTACTAAGTACCCTTTCGTTTACTTTTTCTAAACTTTTTTTTTGTTTTTTTGCTCTCCCTGGAAGACGTTTATTGTTCTTAACTTATGTTTCAAGGCAACGTTCAATTAATTGTTTTGAAAGATTTGTTTGATTTTTTCATCATTATTTTTTTATTTAAAAAATTGTTTGTTTGCTTGTTATTTATTTTTAATGTAACTAAATTGTTTAAATTGTTAATTATTTTAATGTAATGTACAGCAGGCGTACTTAAGATTTTAAATGCCAATTTTCGAAAACTAGCAGGAAGTGACCACATGTTGATAAGGAAAGAATGTTCTAAATCACTACATCTGCTGCCTATTACAAGGTTTGTACATTACATTAGTTAGTTAGTTTCCTCTTTCAATCTATAGAATATATACTATATTATTACTATATAGGTTTTTAAATAAAACTAAGAAATTTAATTACAACACCCCATAAGTCTTTAGATGGTAGCATCATGTTTCATATCGCCGTAAATAGTAAAATTTCGCCAATATTTCCTTTGCTTGATAACAGAGTTGAAAGAATACAAATTTCTATTTTGTGAACTGTTTTTGTGGCTAATGTATTAATTACATGTAAAGATTTGTCTCGAATATTTCTCTAGTACTCATTTTCTTTTCATTTTTAGAAAGTTATTGATCAATCTTTCTTGTATATGGGATTTTGCTCCACCCCGAATACATTATTTTCAAACTGTTCCCTTGGATAAATTTTAATGCATCGTTTGAAGATTTGGATTGCCCTGAATTTCAACATTTGGATAGATAGGGAAACTACATGGCTTCAAAAATATATTTGAATCAAATTTGAAGTAGTTGCAACGAATTGTTTCAGTAATTATTCTGGAAGTTATTATTGTTACTGGTTAAACAATAGAAAAATTAAGTCTTTAAGTTGTTCGAACCTGTTGTGTAATGAATAATTAATAGAATTATTTTGCAATAATTAGAGTTAAAATTGATAAAAAATTACAATTAAGCAAAAAGTTAGATTAACTTTTGTAATACTCCTAGTAAAGTGAAATAAATGTGTGGGCTGTGTTTTTCATTACATTACATTACATTTTCGTTATATTTGAATTAATCAATCTCCCAATTTTTCAATGTCCAAAAATAATTTTAAATTGTAGATATTATTATTACTTAATTTATTTCGCGTTTAATGGATTTTCCTGCCGTTCATATGATGACCTAACAACTGTTAGCATACCAGTTATAGAATCTATTTTGTTGGACTTGCCTCTCCCCCATTCTTAGCTGAGTATGGTTCGATAACAGAATTTACAGTATTTTTCTTTTTATCAATCAATCAAAATATTTATGTATTATGAAAATCAAGTACTATAAAAGCCTTTCGGCATTGTGAAATTGCATTTAAATACAATAATGTGAATGCAACATGGATAGCATTAATTGCGATTTGTTGATAAGAGTATCAATATTCATGTGTGTTGTTTAATAATAAATCAATTATAAAAATATTTAGTTTTATATGTAATATTTACGGCCGAAAACTGTTTTAACTAGTATTTATGCAAATGTGCATACAAATATTAAATTAACCAAGAAAATTCGTCCTAGTTTTAATCGGTAAAATTATTTAATTCCTGCAACTAGATACACACAACGGTATTTTTAAAAGCCGGTATTTATGTGTGCATTTGTAGTATTTTTCACTTAAACCGAAAACCAACAATGCAAAACCAACCACAAGTTATTTTCCTTCGTCCACACAGGCAACATAAAGCTGTCTAGTTGTGCTAGAATAACCCAGAAAATACCATAAATACCATCTAGAAAACAGTAACTGCCATCTCCAGCACTGGATTTAATAATTTTCTAGTTTTCCACAAACACGGCAATATCAAACACGTAAATATTATCGTTTTTATTTCAATTTCTCTCTGTGTGTTGTGTGTTCTCTTTCCTGCACGTTTGCTGATCCGTCGGGGTTTTACGTGTTTTTACGTAAAAATTATGTTCTTCCCAACTGCACAAAACCCTCAAATTCTGTAAAATCCCAAATTGCTCGTTTTGTACTATTAAAGACTATCTTAAAGCTAAATTTATGGCTTAAAAAGCTTTGGGAGATTTAAAGATTGTTGAATCCCGGACAATAATAGTTAAATTTGAGCACATCATTAGACAATTAAAAGCTGTATAAGCATACGGTTCATTGAGAATCGGGTGTTTAAGTTTTTTCCTTTTTTTATTTAATCCTTCAGGTTTAAACAAAAAACATTTAAATTACTCAATAAACGAAACAATTCGCATGCTCTTATAAAACTTTATAGAATAATAAAATTTATTTTTTATAACTTTCAATATTTAACTTAACAAGAAATAAAAATTTTAATGAAAAGCTGCAAAAGAGTGTTCAGAAAAATGGCAACCTCTATAAGCAGGCAATAAAATTTTACGAGCTACATTAAGCACGGAATTTAATTGCGAATATTTCAAAACTTGGAGCTTCTGAAATGTTTTCAGCTTGTACATTTTATAGTACAAAAGACCGTACTTTATAGTGAAAACAAAGCTACAAGCAATGGATAACGGAAGTGTATGCAACATCTCCAGTCAGTCAGAATACATTAGCTGATACAATGAGACAAGAAGACTTCCCATTCTATATAACGTTGAGATCTAGAAGATGATAATGCAATTCTGTTCTTAATATCTTTTGAAATAGATAAATTCGGAATAGGGAGAATATTGTATTTGTTTTCGAAATAAACACTTCAGAAACTATAGTCCAAACGAACGCTCAGCTATTGTTGTAGAACGCGTTTGTTTATATTGTCCTTCTTTCATTTCTAGCATTCAAAATGTAAAAAGCGGAAATGTACATTCTAAACAGCGTAAAAACAATATCATATTGTTTAAGGACTGGCAATTTAAAGAATATGTACTTTACTGATATAAGATGGCCCAAGAGCTATATTTTTCCAAATCCAAGTGTTAGTTCTCTAAATGGTAGCACTAAATATTTTTTAAGTAATATAACATGATGTTATAATATGATGTGTAATATATATTTAATTTAATGTTAGAATGCGAGTGTTAGATACTCATTATTTCTTTAATGTTAATTATTGTTTTTTTCTGGTTGATTCATTATCATTATAATTGTTCATGCATTGACCTATTTTTACTAATTTGTTCTAAGTGCAAGTTATTATTATTTGTTTACTATTGACCTATTTGAAGTGATTCATGATTGCCAAACATTTAATCTTGGATAAATATAATTGTTATTCACTTCCAGTAAATGTTTGCGTCCATATTCAGTATAGTAAATTTCCTCTATGAACATTGTCACGTAAACAAATCGATAACAAGCAATGTATGACAATTCTAAAATCAGTTAGTATCATCAAGAAAGGCACGAAGAACAACCACAATTTATTTCATCAATAATTAAAATAAGTGTTAGTAAAATTTAATAAAATATATATCTAAAGACAATCATCTTTATTATTTCGGGGGTCAGTCAACGCAACATTAACCGAGGAAACTTGAGAAACACAACACGAGGTTGCTTAATAAATATGTAAAAATGATTGTATTAAATTATCTTGCTTTCGAATGTTGAATAATTAACTAAAACTTACTTCATCCTCTCCCAACACACTTTTAATCACTCTGGACACGTGTTTTAATAGCTAGGCTGTCATCTCCAGCAGACAGAGAAACTAGCCTAAAATCTAAAATCTAACCTTATATACAAAGACTGGAATAATAATACGGCCTAAATCAGAGTTTATTTATTATTTAGTATTTTTCTATTTGATTACCCGATACTAGATTACAGTTATTGCATTATATTTTTATGTATGACATATTTTATTCCGATTTGTCCATGTAATCTACTTAATTATTTGGGTTTCCTAAAACATTCTTAAAGCTCTTATCCGAAATATATTGTGATATAGTTAGTAGTGGAGAGAAAGTCAAATGAAGTTCTATTGTGACTGTAAAAGAAACAACAAAATGCGTCAGATGAATACAGTATATTTTTAATAAATAATTGTTTTATTAAAAAAATGCAACATAACAATCGCAGCTAGACTCCATCTTCCGTCTAGAAATTGTGTACAAAAAAAGAAATGATGAAACAATTTTACTTGGTAATTTCCAATCGGCAATCCAGAATCATTAGGAGATCATCACTACATGTTCTAGACTTAAGCAAAACCGAAAACTGACAGTGAGAATATTGTAGCTAACACATTTTGATAAACAAAAGTCCCTCGATGTGACTGTAAACAACTGACATTATGTCAACTTAATTAAATTCAGAATCTCATAAAAATTTACTTATTCTCATATTAAAAGTTTTCTTTAAATTGCAACTTTAAAATTTCTATCACATAATTATAACAATTCACTCTTAAATTTTGATAAAATGAACTAATTAACACTTCCACATAAAATAGAATATAAAGAACCCACCTGGTTATTTCTATAAACTTAATTTGGTTTTCAAACGTGACTGCAAATGACTCGTTAAAGGTGGTCAGCGGGGTCATTTTTGGAGAAGGGTTCAAGTTAATCACTAGTGTGGATTGAAAATACTGCTGCTTACAAGACCAATATTAGGGCCTCACATCCAAATGTAGCTTTCGGATTTCCATATTAATACAATTAACTGATCTTTTTTAAAATTTAACAACAACGAAAGGGAAAACTCGCAGTTACAGTTATGGAGGCCAAACAGCAAACTGGGCTTTAAAATCTGTATCGATTTTAAATCTATCGATTATCTTAAAACGCCAATTTGATTGCAAGTCAATCATCAGATTGATCAGTATTCTCGAACTGAAGTCTATATCGATTTTCTTGAACTAAAGTGAGGATCTATTTTCTTAAACTAAAGTCCGTATCGACTTTGCCTATAAATAATGATCGATATTGTAAAGAAAGGTTTATTGTTTATAAAAAAACGATTATTACCGTTTCAAAAGGGATTAAAGATGGACGATGAAGTGTGGCTTCACAGCAAAAAGAAATGTTTAATTTTGTTATTGCAGAAAACAATAGAGGTAATTGCCAAATATCAAGAAACATTTATATGCACTCAAATTATAATTGGCGCATCAGAAGGGAATTTCACTATTAAGACCAAAAGTATAGTCAACCACAACACTACGTTTTCACTTGGCCAAGGGTTATACGAAAAATCGATAATTCGTAAATAAAATATTAAATTTAATTAACAGAAAAGGAAAATACAATACAACTGCAGTTATCGCAAAGAAAAAATCGATAATGTTGTAATCAGCAAATAGAAAAACAATGCTTAAACAAAGTATTATTAGATCTTCAACCAGTCCTTATTCTAGTCCGCATTGGGTAGTTAAAAAAAATCTGACGCTTTAGGTCAACTTAAGTGGCGTATAGTAATTAATTATCTAAACCTTCAACTAGGACATGCACACTGTAAAGCTTTAAAAGCCTCCTGCTTGTTTCCAAAGACTTATGAATAGTATTTTAATTAGTTAATTAATTAGTAGTAACTAATATAATCAATGTTTTGTTCATATGGATATCATTATTTACGGTTACCCTACATCAATTATCATTTATTTAAAATCATAATAGAAAATTAACAAATGTTTTTTCTAGATTATGCTAAAATATGAAAGAGAGGTTTTTTCTGCACGAAAACACAACAATAAAACTTTAAATATCAAAATATTTATACTTTCTTTACAATAATGCTCAAAATAGCCAGCTTGAGATCTTATTCTTATTACAAATTTAATTATCAGGTCGTAGGTATTAGTTCTACAGTTGTCTAATTATTAAAAGGATAGATAAAGGTTTCAAAGCACAGAAAAATACTATAATCTGAAATCATTAATCAGAAAATGAAGTCAGATCCAACAAATTTTGATCAAATAGTTAATTATAGTTAGGCTGGAGAAAGTAAAATATAAATAAAGACTTTCATAATTATATGGATCAATATTATTCGAATTTGTTAAATTTAAAATATGTTTATTCCTTAACCAACAAGAAATATATGAAAATATAACAGCTTGTCAAAAATGCATAGAAATAATTTTCAATACTTTAAGTAAGAGCTCTTAACTGAAAAAACATTTATATACGATAAAAAGAAGATTCAATCAACATATGAATAAAAAAAATAGATAACTTTACAATGTTCAACAAAAAAGAATTCATGTGTTTACGATACCTGGTTTTAATTGGGTAATTCACAAACAAAATCGGCACAAAATTACGCAACATTGACTTGCACACACACACACACACACAAAAAACAGAGATGCTGCTGGACGATAGAAACTGGAAGATGTTTGAAAGTATTCCGCGATCCTAATATCTTGAACTTACGATAAATTTAAAATCCACAATACTGTATTAAAAATGAAGCGTTCATCGTTAAAATTCACCCATTAAGGTGACTAATATAACCATGTAAATTAGATTACGTTGATTATTAAATTATTATTGAAGACAATCCACTTCTTTTCATTGTTATTCTTAATATCATCCGTTTTGAATCTGGGCTGAATTTATAAAACACTGGAACTTTAATAAAAGGTTTTAACTTAATTTTGATAATTGTTCGTAGATTAATCTTCACTTCTACCGGAATTTCTTTATTAATCGAAAATTCGATCACCTAAAACGAAATCTGTGCTTATTAGTTGTTATTATCGATATGCGGTACGGAAAATAACTTTATCGGTAAACTATACGGAAATAGACGGTACTTTTTAATAGGAAAATGATTTCCCGCAACTATAAAACACTGGAATCCGGAAAACTGTATCTGGCAATAATTTGCACTAACCCAAATTCATAATTAACGGCACGGGTTCCGAGCCCGGCCTTTTTCTAGTATTACTGAAAACTGAAAATAAACTGTACTGTAATGAACGATAACGAAATCTGTCTTTAACTAGACTGTCGACTTGCTCAAGGCTTGAAGTTAACTGAACTAAACTCAGGGCTATCTTTCTATATACGAAATGTTTTTTTAGCGGGATGCACTTTTGCATGGACCAATAAAAGAATTGCATGACTTCGTTTAGGCGAATCAGAATTAATGTTTTTCACACAAAGGGAATCAGAAAGCAATATCCTTTATAACAAAAATTGCAGACGGGATGTATTTTAAAACGCAAATGTGTTTCTTTGAAATCTATCATTTAGCACGTACAAACAATAATTCATCAGAACAAAATTGGTTTTTATAATATTTTCGTAGAACAAAAACTGAAACGTATGAGAAAGTTTGAAAACATGAATTCACACTAACCAAAGTTGTCTATCTTGTAAATTTTAACACCGGAATCATTTGACACTGCAAACACGTGTACCAGCCCTGCCTTTTATTTACAATAGAAGCTATACTTTTTTTGTTGATTTATTATACAAGACGGCTCCACTAGTCTGGAAAAATTTTAAAAGATAACCTTTAACATATTTTTATGAGGTTTATTGTACCGCATGCCGATATAATTTTAAATTACAAGAAGAACGCAAATTTACAGGACCGCATTTAAGATTTTTTAGTAACTTTGCACACAAGATTTCATTATTTCGAAGCTAGTAAAAACATACCGTTACAAATAATCTCAAGTTACGATTGGATAAATGCGAGTTCTTAAAAAAAATCATGCGAATATCTTAGTTAAAAAATTTCAGACAAAGAGTGTCTCTATCGTAACAATTTTTAACTAGTAAACAACTTTAACACCGATGTTTGAAAACATTTTGTACTAACAACAGATGCTTCAAATTCAGGTATAGCTGATGTATTGTCACAGCTAAAGATGATAACATTACAAAACTCTTCTAAAGTAATTTATCTATTATATTTGATTAGTTTACATTTAGACAAACTTGAATATAAAGATTTGTTTATGTGCTTTTTCAAGCTAAAAACCCTAATAACAAACGATAGATTTGTTTTAGTTCCGCCAGATGAACATAATAACATCGAATCTCTGTTACTCTTATGAAATGTTGATATGTTTAATGAAGATAGTTATTAAATACAATTAAAATTTTTGATACTTCAAGAATTTGCCCTAATAATAATCATGAAATAGTAATCCTATGTAAAGACTAAATATAACTTTATTAGTCTTCAATGAAATCATACATAAGTAAGTACGACAAAGAAAATTTTATTTCATGTAAGTTCTTGACATGCCAGAATTGTTAGTGAATAAAGCTAACTAACTAAACTTACTAAGCAGACAATGGAAATTACTTCAACTTTCCATAACCCTTTCGAAAGTTTAGCATTTGATATTGTATAAAATACAATATAAAATACTTTTATGTGTCTTCCTGTGTGCAATACTGTACAGGGTCTTCCATTAAATAAGTGAAAGTTGCAATTAAATACAAGATATTGATGAATGATGAATTTGTTGTAATATCCAAATGAAATATTTTGTTTAAATCGTGCAAACTCTTCTCTAGGTAATGAAGTTGTTTCATACTTTATAGAAACAATGTACAATAATAATTAATACGCTAATTAAGACACAAAATTTTAATTTTAATTAACTTCAAATGCACCGCATTATTGTATAGTTTCCTCTTCCTCTTGAACAGAATATGATTCTAAAATTTTGAATATTAATTAAATCTCTGCTTATGTTTGAAGTTTTTTTGAAAAATGTTTTTGTATATAATTACAGCTGCGCTGTGTGTGTCGACGCACACTCTAATCAATAACAATTAAAAAAATTTCATTGTTCTGCAAAAAATCCATGTTCTAAAATAATATGTAACGCCCAGGTTAGGAGGTTAGTAAATAGATGCAGCAGACAATTAAAAAACTCCTGCGGTGCGTGCTATATTCCATCGAAGGTAGTTGCAAGCTTAGTTGCAGTAGCAGTGGGGTTTTAAAACCAGGAATACTCAAGATTGTGTATAACTCTGTTAATAGGTAACGACTCAATTGACGAGCTCAATTGCTACATTGAAGTTCTTGTATAATGAATGACTTTACGCTTCTGAGCATCATACATAGTTTCGTATATAAGCTTCCGAAATGGGCTAGTTACCCAATAAACACTTTTTGTTGCTTATGGTAGTTTATGGTAACACCTACATAGTTATATAAAGCGCGCATAGCGGTATTGGAAGTACTGTGATGATATTTTCGAATAAAATAAATATCCAACAGTTAAAAGATAATCAAAAATTAAAGGACACATCAAGATTTAAAATAAGGGGGTAATTGTATTTTATAACACTGGCTATTATAAATATTTTGTTAAATATTCAATTATAATCGTTATTGATAAGTTTTCTTATAGAAGAAGTTTTCTTTATGAATGTTACTTCTACATCTTCATTTATGTTTGCAGAGAACTAAAAAAAGGGAAAATGTGTTAGTTTAGTAATTTAAAAATTATGATTATAAGATGTCATACATGAAAATGTAAAATTATAGCAATGTCGGTAAATAAAAAGTAAACTTTGATACCAATTAGCGTCTGCCTTAACAAAAAAATAATAACAAAAAGTAGACAACAAAAATTTTACTAAGAATTGTCTCTTGATAAATTTGATGATAAGAAATTAGTAATAATCTTGAATAAATACATTTCTGGACTATGAATAACATTGTGAGTGTAAAATAAAAAACATTTGATGAAAAAAATATAATAACTTACTTCATAAAGTGTCTCCACGTTATTTATTTAAAAAAGAAGAAGCAGCATTATAGTGGTGAATTACTACTAATGGGGTAAAAATAATTACTCGTGCATAATATTTATAGAAGAGAAGTCATACCTAAAATAAAAATAAAAGAGAATAAAAAAAAATGAATTAAAACAATTAAAAATACATAGATCTAGGTAAAATCCAGTGAAAGTAAGTGGGTGATATATAGCAGAGTATAAGTGTTTGGTATGAATTTTGTTAATTAAAACTTGTCAGAGGACATTATAAATAAGTTAAGCAAAGAAGAAGATTTTGCTTACTAATAATCCTTTTGGAGGCGTATTAATAGTAATAAAAAGGTTTGTTAGGTAAGTTGCAAACCGTTTCATAAAATGTTCTAAAAGAAAGATCATTAAATATAAAAATTCATAAAGATAATACTTAAAGAAATTCAACACTTACCTGTCATAAAAAATTAGGTTAGGTAGTTTTAATATTTTGATGTTGCTTGCTAATATCAGAAGAGGGAGCTAATAATTTCATAAATAGTCCATTTAATAATCATTGGAATTGAAATCATTCATGAAAAGAAAGAACCCCGTTTTTTCATGAGAAATTTCTTTTAATGATTTTACTTCATAAACATGACAATAAAATAAAATAGGAATTAACAACAAATTTAAAAATCTAATAGGTTGGAATTTATATGATGATAAAAAAGTTTCTTAAAATAGAATTTTTTTAAAAATCCTCATGCTCAATTATTTTCCAATATCTGCACATCAATAACAGTATAGTGTATAAATACAAAGGTTAACAACTTTATTGTGGTTTTAAACGTTAGAAAATGATGCAAAAATAAGTGGAAAAATATTTTTTTTGAATTTAAACCGTACCTATACGTGCCTAAAACAATTTTATTGTTTTGCAATATGCGTTTTGCTTCAAAATGCGTATCTTTATGTTTTTGGGGTCGCTGAATACGAATCTGAATACCAAAAAATTTTTGACAGTTGTCTTCAAACTACAATGAGCATTTTTTAGGAAATTTACAGCATTATAAGAGTTTTTCGAGTCGCTGAGTTCAAATTTGATGTCAAGATAAAATTTAGACAGTTAACAGCTGTCAATATAACTGTCAATTACATGAAAAAGAAATAGATTCAAGAAAAGTATTTTATTAAAAAGACACCAAACAATAAAATTAAATAAAAATACCTATTTTTTTAAAACTTCTAACAGTTTTAGGCACGTATAGGCACGGTTTAAATTAAAAAAAATATATTTTTCCATTTATTTTTGCATCATTTTCTAACGTTTTAGGGGGTGCGCGAAACAAAAATTTTTTTAACGGTCACCCTAATACATATTCTCATCAAATTTTATAACACTTATAGTAACCGTTAATAAATACTATATAAGCTTGATTATTTGTTAAACTTTGTCGATAGTGGCTTATTAAAAACTTGGAGAAAATTTAAAATAAAAAGTTAGTGAAGTGGAGTGGAATAGAGTGGAGTGGAGTGGAGTGGAGTACAGTAGAGTAATTAGGAAGAAATTAAACTGAGTTGCATATATTGAATTAATCAAATCGGCATTTATGTATCCTCTTGTACTTTCTAATTAACTATTTAGTAAACGGAACAACAGGTCAATCCTAGAGTGCAATAATATGGAAGTGAAAATAGAGATATATCTGACAGTATATAGCAATCGAGCAGTCATACTCACAGCCTTCTACTCGCAAATATAATGATTGTCTACACCTGATATACTAACAAAAATATTTTTTTTAATTAAATTATTATTTAAATCTTCTTTTATTATCTACGTTTGGATTGTAAATTTACTGCAGTGTCTTGCAATTACAAAAAGACCGTCGTCTGGGCGAGTCAGCAACAACTGTTATACACAACTGTTGACAAAATTATTACCGCATTTGATACAAACTGGCACTCCTATAAATATCTTGGAGTACTTGCTTGTAGTATTTCTAGAGTAAGAATCTTAACGTGCACTTGCAGTACCATCATAGTACAATTGCAGTTTGAGAACTTTCTAAATTCTCAATTTTTTTAATTAATTTTGATAGTATGTTAAGGGCGTAGAAAATAGTACGTTTAGAAAAATCGTTTATAACTCGTAAAAGGTTATGAAAATCATTATTATGAACATCCTACATCCTACATACAGTTGCACAATATCGAGCAATTTACAGTGGTTGACATTTGCTTTCTTATCAACTTTTAAAATGCTTTATATCAATATAAACAATTTGATTTAAAGTAGCAATCGTGTTGTTCTCCAAAAATTTATATATATTTAAAAAAGCATGTTTTAAACTACGTAATTTTCATAAAATCTCATTGAATAATCGTCTATGTACTTTCAATTGCTCCGCCCTTTACATAATTTTTAATAAAGCACTTAAGTGCTGGCGACAGTGCCTCTCAAAATCCGAATCTGATGTATTTATTTACGTACGATTTTTTTATTTATTACTCATACAGTACTATTTCCTAAATTGCAATTTATAAATTGCACTACCGAGGTTTCTAACGTACGTCAATTGGAAATGTTCTCCCTCGAATTTACTTGAAAATATTGGTCATGCACGTTGCTAACGAATAGAATGTTCTATTTGCAGAACATTATTGTTTAAATATAGTACAAACTGTCATTTGAATTGTACTATGTAAAAGAGAAACATTATATCGTTTATTTTACTTTTAACTAAATAAATAACTAGTTACAACCATAGCCCTGTAAAATTTTAATGGCTCCTAAAGGAGACTTGTAAAACTTTACAATGCTCATCAATGAAAAGCTAATAGAAACTAAAGTTCTTTACAAAATGGCTGGTTATAAAAATATACAATAAATCAACAAAAAAATGCTGTCCGCCTAAAAAGTACGTTTTACAATTAATATTTACTGGTCTCACTGGAATATGGAGCCTCACTCCTTTATCGGTCTCCCCACAAACTTTCTAGCTCGCCCGTAAAGATTAGTTTACAAAGCTTGCCACGTAAATAACTATTACGATGGATTCGGTCTGAGGGTAAGTATAACAAAAAATTAAATAGTTATTTCCTTGTCGATGAATTCCAGACAGAAAGAAGCGCATTATCAGAAACTGCATTCTTGATAATGGTACTGCAACTATAAATTTTTCTACAATTTTAGAATTTATAGTAACGAATCAAAAGATAATAAAAACAAAACAATTTTACCATTTTATTGTTTTATTGTTAAAGGGCAGTAAGATATTGGTAACGGTTTAACAAGAAACGAAAGTTGTATAAAAACACTTACTTTGCAGCTTTTACTGACCAACACTACACAAACGTTGTAACGTTTGCATGTTACAAAAAGGTTAAATTATTCCCATTTAATACAAAAGATAATCTCATATGTTTTTTAAACATACACTACGGGATAACTAACAGCTAATGACATATGCCCCCCTCACAACAGAATCAAGCACGAAGGCGGCTGAATTTATAAAATACGATTGGAACTCACGACCCTTGGAACATTAGCAGTGAATTAAGATGAATATAGTGAATGTTCTAATTTGACTAAAGTTTTTCACAAGTAGATGGAATGCTTTCCGTAGAAACGTATAGATTAGACGTTAATGTTAAAAAAACTAAATGTGTTGGCTGAATCTGTTGTTGCACATCTGTGTTGTATCGTACAACATTTGTGCAACTGTAGTTGCCTGTGCTGCCTTTGCTAGGCATGTAGGGGTAAAATCGGGAGTGGCCAGGCTACCGTCAGACCACCAATTTGCTCTGGTTATTGTTTTTAAAATCGAACACTAAATATTTCATAGTTAGCACCCATGTTAGAAATCTAACACCTTCGTAAAAGTGGAAATACAAAGATTAAAAGTTATAAACTAGTCCCGCCAGGCGGTTTGTTTGTACATTGTAAATAGATGAACCAATATTTGTAGCTGGTACTAACTAGCACCTAAATTCTAAACCAGTTAAGCATGTAATAATAACATTAGCAAAATATTAGTGGTCAAATAGGAAAAGGAGGACAAGTTTACACCACCAAAACTATATTTCCCATCTGTCCTTGCTGAGTGCCCATTAAATGTGCGATTTACTGATAAAAATTTATACGAATCCAATCAAAAATACGACAAAGTAGTCTCCAATTCAAATATGTATTCTAAACCCAATTGAAATTCTAATCAGAGGTCTATCTGACATCCGATTTTTATCGAATATATAAATGCAATATCAAACAAAGCGTCGCGAGGTCGTTAATTATTATGTTTTCCTCTGTTGTAGGGCTAGTTTTCTAATACGGTGTTACTTAGCTAACACCACTTACAAGACATCTACTTAGTGCTAGGTTTTAAACGCGAAAGATGTCACCATCAGGGCGAGCGCTAACATGTCATCTTCTTCCAATGTAATCTATATAACTCGATAACGGTATTAGCATCAACTTTAGACTTTAAGTGCTAGCCAGCGCTAGCTACAAGAAGTTTATTAATCTATTTATAATGCACAAAAAATTGCCAGGCATGGTTTACTGTCTAACTTTCATTCCTTATACCTTCATCCCTATTGTGGTGCTAGCCTTCTAGTATGGTCGCTAGCTAGTGCTAGCTATGGGATATCTAGCTCTAGATTATGAAAGCGATAGAATAAATTAGTAAAACTGGCCTCTCCCGATTTCACCCACAAATATCTTGCGAATCACATTAGTGCATGCTTTAGGGTTTAGATGCTGTCCAGTGCTAGCTACAAGCATTTGACTCGCCCACTTACAATGTACCAAATGTCACCTGGTATGGCTGGTCGCCATGCTTTTGATCCTTATATTACCATCCCTATTGTGGTGCTAGCTCTCTATCAGGCGTGCTAGTTAGTGCTAGCTATGGAACATCTAATGCTAGATTCCGAAGGCAATAAAACAAGATGCCGGGGCTCGCGTTAACTGGGCCCCACCCAACGTCATCCTGAAATAACTCTGGAACCATAATGGTACTAGCATTAAAATTTGTGT
Source organism: Agrypnus murinus (assembly GCA_929113105.1). Lineage (NCBI taxonomy): Eukaryota > Metazoa > Arthropoda > Insecta > Coleoptera > Elateridae > Agrypnus > Agrypnus murinus. The sequence continues at coordinate 182,091,467 of OV816026.1, read as the reverse complement.
ACTAGATGATGCTATGTAAAAAGACTCTAGTGCTAGGTTTTGATGAATATGTATGAACTGGGTGGGTCCAAGTTAATGAACCAATAGAAAACGTCGGTGGTAACACGTTTGTATTTTTCTAAATTCTGTAACTAATTGAAAAAATATCAATTATTAACAGAGGTAGTATTCCATGTTATACTTTTTTAATGCTAGCGAATAATGTAGTTTGAAAAATTGCACTTCTATAGTAAAAATATAGAATTTTGTAGTAAATTTGTAAAAATGGGAAGGATTTCCGGCTGCCTCCGCACGTTCTTGTAATTGTAAAAAGTTAAAGTTTTTTTTACGAGAAGTCGGATTTAGCATTTTTAACGTTACTAATTAGTATTAGTAACAATTCCCACTGGTTGCTTGCTTAATAAAATATAATAGTTCCGGAACCATTTGTAATAGAAGTAGCTAATATTATAAAATTTTAAATTAGACAACGTAACTAAAATTAATCGGGAACAACGGAACGGAACAAGGGTCTCGAATTAAATGAAAATAGTTAGTTAAATGGTAAAGATTCTTAAACGGTTATTATCAACCTTGACATGTTTGTGTGTTGTGTAAAAATGTATTCAGTTTTTACTTATTAGAGATTACTTTTAAACAGATTTTGCCTAACTATGTTGACAAATTATTATTTTTTCCCGAGACGAATTGTTTCAAAAATGAAGATTCGTTTGTATTGTAGTAATAAAGATGTAAAAAAATGAGAAGTTTTGCTGCAATTTTCGATTACATGAGGAAATCGGTTGAAGAGAATGCGTAAAAGTGCAGAAAAGCGCCAATGCCTCACAAGTGTGAAGAAGTTACACACTATATTTACGAACAAAGTAATAAATTACCAACAGCTAAGAAAAATACTTAACCTAGAATTTATACTCGCATTCATAATTTTTACGTGAAATCTCTGTCAATAAATTAAGAGATGTAATATGAGCCGCTTAATGTGATGTTTGGTGGTGTACAAGTGTATACTCCATTTTCCCATCATCGGATTCACTCATGATAAATCTAGAATTTCGGAAACGACAGAAGTAAATATTAAATTCTTAATGACAATAGTAGTAATACGTGTACAATATGCACAATTTCAGTCAATTTACTACTTAGTACTTACTGGTGAACAATCATAACAACCATACGTATATACTTGTTTTCAAAATGTAATTTTTTATAAACAATCACAATCCAATTGTCGAGGTTACTAACTCCTTTGCTGCGAAATGTAAACATGTTCTGGCATTGCAGGTATTGTGATGACAAGGAAGGTAGCTTTAAGTGTACCCATCGCGCATGCACTTGTGAATTATGTAGCAAATTAAAAAATTTTCATTGTTTTTATTGTAATTTAGAAATAATAATGAATAATATTATATTAACAATTGTATAATAAGTAAAAAGTTAATCAAGTTTACGTTAATTGAATAACAATTTTATAATAACTTTATATAGTAATAATAACAAAATCTTAGGTTGCCTACATAGGTGAACGGTGCCTGGCTTAGCAAGCAGAGATCCAGCGTTTGATTCCCCGCCGAAGTGATATTTTTTCTAGATGGATCTGCATTCAAAATATAATTTAATATAAAACATTAATTAAACAACATAAATTTACCTTTATCTAAAATTTATAACTTTTATATTTCAAATAATTATTAATATTATAATATTGCATGTGCTGACATCTATGGCGTTTTAATAGAACTACTGATAGTGGGAAATCATTTTCCACGGTCTTTACCATTCAGTTTATCGATTGTGAGTCATTTTCACGGTTACTAGATTGTGCGTAATGTGTAACTTTCTATAGTGCTCGTAGATAAAATTAATTTAAAAAATGAGTAGAAAATAACAGTGCAACATTGTTTGTTTGTGCCGAAAATTCTTTGTGGTTTTGGTTTAATTACTTTTCGTAGTTTTGTTTCTAGTATTCGTTTATGTACTTTAAGTAGGATCCTTAACAGCGTTATACCTCTGTAATTATTGCATTGTTTATTTATTTATTTGTTGTACTTCCCAAACACTCGGAATTTTTTTTCTTTCCATGCTTTATTAGAAATCTACTTCACTCGTCTCTCATTTTTTGAATTGTATTTATAAAAATCATAGCCCTGTAGTAATTGAAACTGCCGTTGAAACAGCTAAATAGACTCATGAAGTAATTAAGAAACACAGATAAAAATTTTATTGTGTTACATCATTTCAATAAAACAATTTTAGATTGCATAGAGTAGATATTAACCTTGAACAGAATCTATACGAATTTAATTCTATTCAGGGTGTAACAACCATTTGATTGGTAATTCTTGTTTATTGTTTCCAGCCTTACTTTGTGGAACTCCATAATCATGAAATAAATAAAGATGATTAAAAGTTTCACAGTTTTATTAAAATACAACCTGACAATATTGTTTCGACAGCTATGCTGTCATTATCAAAGGTAATATAATTATAAACAAACACGTCGCTAAGGTAGATACAAAAATAGTTATAAATACAAATAGTTACCTATTTTGGTATCTACCTTAGCGACGTGTTTGTTTATAATTATATTACCTTTGATAATGACAGCATAGCTGTCGAAACAATATTGTCAGGTTGTATTTTAATAAAACTGTGAAACTTTCAATAATCTTTATTTATTTCATTTGATTGGTAGATAAAGATATGTAGATTTACATTCAAGGTTTTGCTAACAATACTAGAAGTCATACAACTATTGCCTATGATAATTTTTTAAATCTAATCTTCAATGTGAGATAGCATCGTACAAAACTTTAGTACCTATCAAATGGTTACACTCTACAATTATCTTAACCAGTGGACTCGTTATCACTAGTGAATTTCGCTTACTTCTAGTTTTACTATCCTAGCCAGCAGGAGACCAATCCAGCATTACAAATAAGTTTTGGAAGTACTGGTCCTACTTTACACACACCCAAGCATATGGTACCTGGTTCTCGAAACCCATGATCGGTTATACAGTTCTCTCTGTCTGTTAAACATGTGTATTAGTGGATTAATGGTCATATTTGTTAATATGTTCGCCTATACATAGATTTATCTTTCCGCACTATGACCACAATCCCTAAAATTATAAATGACACCATAGAACACATGAATTGTTCCGTTAATTTACAGGCAAACCAGATAAAGAAACAAAAAAAGTCAATCTGAGCAGTGATGCAAAATTAGTAATTAATTTAAAAATAAAAAAGATAAAAAAGTTAATAAATACTTACATCCTTGCCCAAGGACAGCATATGTCAAATAAACGACGAAAAAAAGGATTACTATCAGATATTGCATTTTTGAGAGCAATATTACAGTGCTCTATGGTTGCTTTATTTTTTCAGATATTTATATCAAAATAATCAAAAGGCAATAAAAAATGAAACAATAGAGTATAGTATGTAGTATTATAGTTGAGTAACAATTAAATATAGGAAACAATGTAATAAGAAATAAATGCATCTACAAAGAAGTATTTGCTCTATGTGTTGTACCGCTCTTAATGTCAAATTGTTGTTTTTTATGGTTTGACAGTAGTTCATAGTTTAATCTTGACGTACTATTGGTTTCATAATGATCTAGGACTATGCTGGTATTTTTTGGTATTTTTTAAGTATAAAAAAATAGCATAGTATTAACCTCGCTGCCCTAGATCATTACGAAACCGTAAGGCTGAATTGCCTATATACATGCATTAACGTCTTCATCTGCTGCTCCAGTACTGGTTATTACACTGCCCATACTTCTAGCACTTATGTAAATGTTTCCACTTTTCCTATACAATAATTGCTGTATGAACTGAATTGTCGAGTGTGATTGGTGTTGGTTCTGAGTGACTTCGTTTTCCGACTATTGATTGTTCCAAGATATTGGATTTTTGTTACATTTGCTCAAAGGTATATGATAGTAGATAGACGTCTGCGAAATTCAGGTCCTCTGCTTGTTCTGTTACAGTCTAAATGATTCCTTTTCTTCAATGTATATATTTTATCATGATTTCGTCTATCATCATTAGAAATATTAATAGTGAAAATATACATAATGTTGGTTGGTATGCCATATTCTTTCATAACCTTCAACATTTGATTTCTTTTTAGTGAATCAAAAGCTATTTCAAAGTTGATGAACAATAAATAGCAGTGTAGTGAATAAACAAAATCTGGCTCACAAATAGACGCCAATTTGTAACTACTCATATATCTACTAAACAATAAGAGTTACTTAGGCTTCGGCTTAACCTGAACAATAAGCACGACTCCTCTCTTGTTAAATTACAGCAGGGTGTAGGCAAATTGAAATGTCAGCAAATGCATAGCAGCTATGGAAAAGGGCGCCAGCACGATTGATTTTAAACCAGTAAAATGTTAGTAATAATGCTCCACAATAATGGAGTTCTAGATCTTAACATGATTAAGTTTAAAATAAATCGTGTAGAACCGATATCCTTCACTCCATTATAACACAAGAATATCAACCAACAAAAAAACATGAAATAACTCCAATAATATCATTTATCTATTCACACAAAAATTTCTGATTCATTTATTGGATTAACAGTGAACTAGAAGACCTTCAGTCGTTAGTTAAATAGAGTTTATATAATTAATAATGTTGATACATAAAAACAAATAATCGATTAAACGATTCAGAAACTAATTTAAAAATAATTTTAAAATCCAATTTTGATCGTTATTTAAATTTATTAATTGCTTGAGAAATTAAGTTCAAAATCTTATAAAAATAACTTGATGAACATCTTAACACAATTCTATTGATTAAATCTTAAACTTTGATAGCATGAATCAACTAACGCTTCCAAATTAAAAGTAGAAAAAAAAACAATAAAAAAAAAGGAAAAATAAAAGGTTGTTTAGGGACCTTTTGAAGAAGGCTTCCAGTTAATAACAGTATTCAGAATACTATAATAATAGTATTCAGTATATACGAGTATTCGCCATTAACATCAAACAAAGGTAGAACCTGTAGTTTCAACCATGAAGATTAACTGCGTTGTTATCCAAAATGGACCCGAGACTTAAAATGCCAACTTGAATTCAAGTCTGGCTCTATTTTCCCTATAAATAATGATCAACATAAAGAAAAGCTTATTGATTTATTTATGTTTATTTTATTAAAATAATTTCGAAAATATTTTAATAAAAGATTATATTTCTTGGAGAAGATTGTTTTTTCTTATAATTTTTAATTATATTCCCCAATATGAGTATAATGGATTCTCTTCTGAAAACAAGAAAAAAATTAATTAAAATAGAGATATTACCTTCCTAATTCTAAAGGGATTGTTTTTCAAGATGTTAGCCAATACATCAATGCTCCTAAGAAAGAAATATCTAATTTCGTTATATCACGGAATTTCCAAATCGGAAATAATACTTTTACTAGTTCAAAAATCATTTAGTGCACTAATTATACTATAATTGGCTGAAAAGAAAAACGAAATTTCACTATTAAATTACAAAAATTCAACAGCACCAAATCTAGCGTCTTGCCTCGTCGAACCAATTTTCAAGAAGGAGGGAAAAAGCAAATGTTATTTTCAACGAACAACAACCGTGGGTCTCGTGATCAACAAGCTGCCTTTTAATTTGTTGAATTCAGGCGTCATTGTCGCACAACATATTTATTATTAATTTAACGAAAACAGACAAGCAAGGTGATTTGGAAAATCGATAATTCGTAAATAAAATGTTAAATTTAATTAACAGAGGAGGAAAATACAATAAGAATTAAGTTATCATAAAGAAAGGGTCGATGATTTTGCAGTCAATGATACAAAACTTAGATGGCGTTTGCAAATAGACACAGAAGAAAATAAAATGTTTATAGTATACCGGGTGACGCTAAATGCGACTACCTACCCTTCGTGGTAGAGATCCTGCTACTCAATCAACTTAAAAAATGTAGTGCAATCGTATTTGAGCTCATTAGGAAAAGGTGTGAAAGTTGTACGAGTGATAAGGTATGGTGAATCGTAATGTACTTGCTACAATAGTTTCATTACCTGCGTTGAATTTCCATAAGAGTTTGTGTGGAACCCAGACTCTGCAAATGCGGGGTAAAGGAGAATGGCTTATGTATGTTATTATCAAAAATCTACAATTTTTTCTGAATTTTTTCCTAACTGAATGATGAGGGAGAGACTTATTATTAATATTAAAAAAATATTATTAATATTAATACATTTACCCATGTAAACATGATTCGAAATACAAAATTTTGCGCGTTCTCAAAGAGATGCCAATGAGTTGCCATGGCGAGGACGTCACCACTCAATGATTAATTAATTTTTGCGATTTTACTTTACAGAAAAAGAACGTGTAGGATTACCCTCAGATTTTGCACAGTTATTACTGTAGATATAGGATTTGTATGCACTTAAAAATGCTGAAATATGCATGCACTTATGCTCTATAAAAACGTGAAATATGCACTTAAGAATCATGAAATATGCGTTTATTAGAAATTTTTAATAAATATATGCACTTTCATTATTAAAAAAACACCTGTTTAGCGTTATTTACATTTTATTTACAGAAATTATTTTAATTGACATCCTATGCAATAATTTAATTAATTATATTTTCTAAACATAGAACGTTACAGTTCACAATGACGTACATTTTTAAATTTTCAAAAGTAAACATATGCCTATTATCCCTAAATATTGTTTTATATTTTGAGAAACTCCGTTGCACATCGCAAGACGTAATTCGGGCATACTTAAAATTGTTTAATTCTACAAGCGGATAATGTTTTAGCTCGTCTAAAATGTCTTGGCCAGATAATATGTTACATCGTTTATGCTTTTAATTAAGTGAAAACCAGGATTTTTGTCTATAACGGATTTAAATTTTTGTTTTATAGTCAAACCCTTTGGCCCTTTTACTTTATTCAAAGAAACACCTAATAATTTTACATGCTCAAGAGATTCATCTAATGAATTTCCCTGACTTTCTAATTTCTGAATTACTTTAGCTAAACGCACAAAATTTGTCAAAACAAACAATAATTCTGCCCTCACCTCCTTAGTATTAAAAGCATCCTGTGCGCTTTGTATGCATAGTGCATCGTGTTTATTAAGTTTATTTACAAATGCTTTAATAATATCAAAATCAGTTGCATAATATTCTGCTGCAGAAAGCCAAGTACCCCACCTTGTTATTACAGGCTCAGGTGGGAGATGCACTTCTTGAGCAGTTTTCCTAAATATTTGTATGCGATATGGAGCTTTACAAACAATTTTTTTACATCTGAAATTATAGAGTTTACGTTAGGATATATTCCCCGCACTTTTAACGCAACTCTATGCATTGCATGTGCAAGACAAATTAAGTGGATCATTTTTTCGTACAGAACTTGTAAGCCTGCTCCAGCTTTGATCATGTACGATGCCGCGTCGGTGACGAACAGGAGTACTTTGTTGTACTGTATGCCGTCCGGCCACAAAATTGCCATCGAATGATTAAACAATTTTGCCACAGAACAATGATTGGTGCTCTTAAAAACGTCCATTGCTAATAGATAGGATTTGGGATTGTTCTCTGAATTTAAAACGCCATTTATAACGTTAGCCACGTATCTAAAAACAAAAATTTGATTTTTATTTTATCGAACTACATAATTAGTCGGTTACAAACAATTAGCGCAAAACAGTTATTTAAAAAAATTATATTTTAATCAAGCAAAAATATTGTTGTGATTAAATATGTAACTAACAAAATAGAAAATAAAACATCCCTAAATTGATCTGCTGTCTTTAATTAGTTAAATTTTACTAACAAAACGAAGGAAATGAAGTTTCTACGCACCTTCCAGTAGTGTCAGTAGTTTCGTCAATGGAAACCCATATGTAGTTATTCGCTACATGTTTTCTAATTGATTTTATGGTCTCTTTGTATAAACGAGGTAAATAACTTTTCCTGAGAGTAGACTCGTCGAGTATTGGCATTTTTGAAATTTCTTCCAGAAAATTACGAAATGCTGAGTGATTAATTTTACTTAACGGGATATCTGCAGCCACTAATGCACTACATAGTTTTTTTTATTAAATTCGATCGATTTGCTGGACTCACCGCGCGAATTATTAAGATACCCCGGTAACAATGTTTGTTTTTCTGATTTCAGGGCAACACACTTTTAATGTCGAACCGTGTTCAGATGTTGTGTAACTTGAAAGCGTTTCGTTGCAGTCACTTTATCGTCGCACACTGTACAATACAACACCTTATCGTCAGTTGTAAGAACACTGAATTCCTTAACATAACTTCGAAGTGTAACAGACACAGACCGTTTTTCTTTACCCATCTTTACACTCTAAAATTTCAAACTGAAATGCAGTTTGCAATTTCTGAACTGTCTTAATTGAAAGATTACAAGATTAGTAAACAAAAGTACAGGTAAAAATTTTTTCCATGAACAGGAAGTTGTCAAAGGGTCTTTGGAATTTCCTAATACCTATTTATCACAATACCGCAGGATGTAAGTATTTAAATTTTAGTTGAAACTTTTTCTTTCTTAGAAAATATTAAGAAGTACACAGATGGTTAAGGCAGTAAAATATTTTAAAGACTAGTATTTAACAATAAGCTTAAATTATGGTTTTCCCATAGACTCAACTAAGCCGCCCTTGGTTGGTTGTCTAAAATGCTAAAATATGCATGCATTTATAAAAAACACCTAAATATGCATTTATATGCACTTTCAAATTGACATATTAGATTCATATGTGGCTTAAACATGTAGAAATATAACTCTGCATATGTTTGCTATAAGCAGAAAAAACATGCAAATGCATAGAAATCCTATATCTAGTTATTAGTAAGTATATTTACAATGCCGCTACAAAGTAAGTTGTCTGAAAAATTTGCTGATTCATATTTTCGAAGATCTGTTATGCCGAACATCGGATTTTAAATTATTTTGATAATATTATTTACAATAACTGACAAAACTCGATGTAGCGCTATTCTATAAACAACAATAATTCGAAAAAACTTTGGTTTTTATAATAACTATCCCTTGAATTTATATTATAAGTAAACTCGTGTATATGTAGAAAAACCCGTTTCGCGAGCATTCGAAAGAGCCCTTAATTTTATTATTAACTTACACCTTGATCATTGAGAGTTGTATATTTATTTATTCAAATTTCCTTCAAATTTATATCTGTATTTATTGTGCAGAAGCACTATATTATATTTTTCAAATTTAAATCCATCTCAAAATGGAGGAATCGTTATTCAATCAATAAGAGGTTACTGGTAGATTATAAATTTGACATTGATTGGTGTATGTTATATTTTTAAATTGTTTTGCATTCTGCTTGGTGTTTGCTATTTAATTTTAGTAGCTATATTTAACTATTTACTTTTCTTATGTTTGTTAATTACTAGTGATGGGTTCCCGACACTACCCGCTTGTCACGACGCTTGAGAGTCGAAACCATTATGACGTCAGAAGTGTCGACTCTTCATGATACTTTAACGACACTTCGCCTTTACATCATGCACGCGCTAGTGTAAATGTAATCCAATTGAAACGAGAAGCAGTCAAGATTCATAGCTACATAAATCATAAGCAAACTATATGGATTAAAAAACAATTATATGGGTAAATTCTGTTATGGTTATATGTTTATGCATTAAGTACATTAAAAGACATTAAATTATTTATAAAAGCAAATACATATTATGAAACAGAAATTTAAAAGAAAAGAAACAAATTCTATAAATAACTTGTAATGAATAGACTTGATTCGTTGGATTTATTATAAAAACTATTTAAAAATGTAATTTCGCTGACGACGTTGGTCTTTAGAGAACGTGTTTTTGTTAAGATTGAAGATGATACACACTTTTATTTTGGGTTTTCAGCAAAATAAATTGAATTAATTAAAATTAATGATCATTGTATTTATTTACACGTGTTTCGACAGTAGTCTTTCTTCAAAATACATTATAAGGTATAAATATAAGAAGCTGAAATAATAATTAGGTACATGAGGAACTTATTCAACTTCAATTATTGATTTTAATTTATTTTGCGGAAAACCCAAGATAAGATTATCACCGTCAATATTATACTAATACAAAAGAAAAAATCCACAACAAAATATTTTTATATGTACGTCTCATTCAATGCTTGTTGGTCAGTTCAACAAATCTGCCTTTAATTTCTTTGTAAGAATGATCAAGCAACTTCGAATTACACTCTAATAAGAGTGATACTGTTCGACACGAAGTGTCGCGACACTTCAAGTGTCACGACCACGAACAGCATCACGACACTCGACACCCAAGTTCCCATCAGTATTAATTACTGCTATTTAATCTTATAGTTATATCTTAAAATAATAATATTTTATCTCAATTATATGAATTTACATTATCGTGTACGACTTTTTGTTATGTTTGTGTGTGGTTGGTCATTCCCTTCATTTCTAGGTTTTCTAGAATGGTGCCCAGGCAGTAAGTCTTTTATTTAGTAGTTTTCACCAACGAACCTCCCTACCTACTCACCAAGCAAACTACCAATAGTTTGAGCTTTTATGCTACTAGGATGTCACACTTTAAATACCATGAAGTAAAACGGTTTGTCTGTTTGTCTTCTCACCAGATCTCGGCCAGGAAGTAACACAACCCGAAACATCTTGATAAAATGGTTGTTGTGGATGTTAAATCAAGGCTATTGACACGCATTGAAAGTATTGAAAACCATGAAGTGTGTAATTCTTCTACTAGTATATAAAATCTATTATTTACAAATTGATTTGTCTCTTAACTGTTGCCAATATTTTATAGTTATTCAACAATAGAACAATAAGGCACTTCAATTAAATATTCACAAGCTTTGTTAATAGTAATGGAATTATTTTTTTATAACTTTTTAAACTTTTCTATAAAAACTGCAACACAACTAACGTATTATTGCACTGTAACGTTGTTTTAAAATATGTGGTATCTAATATTGACCCTTTGTTTGCTCATTTGCTTGACAACTCAAGTTTTAGGCAAGTAATTCCTACTTAACGCTATTTACACTATTATTTATACCACATTTGTTTTTGACTCATTCCAAAACTATTCCAAATGCTATCTTGCACTTTAGTGCAGTATTTAAGCAGTTACTAAAACTCGCCGTATAAAAGGATAATGACCGGCAATTGAACAGCTACCAAATGATAGATGCGGTCTACGGGATTAGATTGGACGAGAATTAGATTGGATTGAGAAAACGTCGAGTTTCATACAATATAAAAGAACATCAAAAAGCTGAGTGTGTGTAGATTAGATACACGTAACAAACCACAAAAATCTTAAGAATTATAAATTCAAGTAAACATCTCGTACTAACAAGTAACTATCATTTCCTTCGGCACCCCTGTTTAAGTAATATAATTTTGTATGTGGTTAGGATGACCGCAGATCTGGGAACTCCGTCGAAAATAACCTGCAGGTACATCTGCAGATTTTTCTTGTGATACGATTCATATTCATCTACTGTTGTAAGTAGACAGGGATTTCTTGATCTTGGATATAACGTGGCTTTGAAATAAATCTAGAGACGTTCTAATAGGTGGACCGGTTTGATGAGGTAGCCTTCGCTTTTCAGAAGCCGAGTCATTCTCTTTATATCTTCTTCGGAATAGGATAAGTTTTTGGCTTACACCCAATGGTACATGCGTATGACTCCAGCATGGCGGAGAGCTTCGTGTTGAGTTTTTTCAACTTTGTACTGAGACGATCGATAGCAGAACACATCTTTCAGAAAGTGTCAACTGTTCTATTCTTCTTGGAAAATCTTCTTTTTAAGAGGTTTTCCCCCACTGTGTTATTATCTATTTTTGTCATTTCTAATTTCGTCATGCTTTTAACTATACACTTTTATTAGCTATTCTATATTTGGTAATGCTTAGATTTGAGATTCTTGATTGGTGAATTCTGTTTATCATTATTCTGTTGGAAAGTTTTGTAAATGATAATTATTTTTTATACCAGCTTGACTAATTTATCTTGGAACATTTAGTAGTGTGCATTCCATTCACTTGTGAACTTTTAAATATGATTTTTTTCTTTAAAATTTTTGAGTGGGTTATATTTCTATAAATTTAGTTAAAGGTTTGTTTCAGGTAGCTGAACTTTTAATACACAGAAAATTCAATTCGATTGGGATTTAATCAATGCGTTTCAAAGTATTCTTTTAAACAAAAACATTATTTTATTAGATTTATTTCTACCAATTACTTGTTTTATCAATTCATACCTTTTCGGACTTATGGTAATAACCTTTTAATTGATTTCAGAATTCTCCTTTTAGATTCTTCGTTACTCTTAAGTATTTTTCTAAAACTTTAGGGTTTTATCTACTACCACTTTGAAAAGTACTGCAACAGCAATCTAAAACAATAGGCGATTTTAACGATATAAGATAACATCAGGAAGACAGACTTATTCAGTTTTGTATTAAAAAACTAAGTGTTACACACTACATAACAAGAATACACCCTTCTATCTATACACAAACTACTGTTAACCGTTTTAATCTTAATAAGGTCATTTCTCTAACATTTAGGTTGTGTATGAAATATAGAAACTTTATTATCGTATTTGATTTGGGTATGATTGTGCGTTTACACAGTTGCAAGATTTAATTTAAAGTTACCTTTTCTGCAAAAATCGTACGCGGGAGTACCTGCGGTTTTGGATAATTTTCTGTTTGTGTAAATTCTAAAATAAGACTGATACTGTTTGATTTTAGTAATTTAAATAATCATTTAATTATTGCTATAATATAGTAATTGACTTAATTGAGCGAATTACTTAAAACATCGATTATAGAAAATTAAAAACTTTGGTAATCTACGTCTTTCTATTTTCGCTAATGCTGAGTTCGATCGGCAGCTGTTATTTTGTAGGGGACGTCTGCCGGATCCAAAAATTAGCAATAGCTTCAAGTTAATGTTTGGTTTTATAAATTTTATTATAGTGAGACTCAAAAGGTACTCAAAATATTATGCACTTTTCGAATTCAATATATACTCTTGTGTAACAGATCTTCAAGTTGCACAATATGTTACTGTTAACTTGTGATAGTAAAAGAACTGTTTTATTTGGTGGTTGTTTTACTGGAATCCAGCAATTAATATTAGCACTGTACGCATTAACACCCATTTTCAACTTCATTTAATATAGTAAGATCTAAAAGTTGCTACGCAAGCAGCTTAGACTTTCAGTCAAGAAATCCAAAGCAATATCTGAATGATGGTTTCGAATGAATGTCATTCAAAAACGACTTGTGACTTATCTATTTGATACGTTTACCCAATATTTTATTATCACAATATTTTACAGCGACTCCTTGCCTATTCCATGCCCATTGCGTACCAGTATCCGAATGTCCTCCAGAAAGACGATTACCTAATGAGTGTGGATCACTTGTATGTTGTGAAGATTAATGAAGATAGAAGGTACTGTATGTAACCAGTGCTTACGTGAATTCTATTCACGCAAAAATTATGTTCTGGTAATAATTCGTAATAATAAAACTTTAATCTGATTTGTGTTTTATGATTTGATGAACCGGAAGATTCAGAACTTGCAGATTTTTGTTCTTTTTTTTAAGATATGTATTTAGCTACAACAGCTTTATTGTTACTAGACAAGAAAATTTTACTATGTTATATATAGAAAAAATTAATAAAATGTTAATGGATATAGACACAAGCGATGATTGCAAAAAGGTGCATAAAGAATTATAACTTACAACTTGCTTACCTTAATAAAGATGTTTTGGATTTTTTTCCACAAAATTGAGACTCTCTCAGGCGGATCTCTTTAAAGGTATTCTAAATTCTTATAATTATGGGTAAAACAATAAAACACATATAGCCAAATAAATTTCCAAGATAGTAATAACACAATTTTATTTTTAATAACATAAAACAATGTAACGAAGAACAAAAAAATAACTTGAAAGTGAATTAAAAAGATTGAAATATCTCTTATTTATGACATTTTTTACTTGAATTACCAAAGGAAAAATCTGTCTACAAGATTCTTTCGTTTTAATTCTATAATTAAATTTAATCAATCCCAAAATAGTTAAGTTTCCTTTATTTGGAGATATTGGAGGAATATAATTTGTTTCTAATTTTAAAGTATTTTGATATCATAAATTTCTTAACTAATAATAAAATTTAATTAACAGGATAACCCATGATTTTAGTTTAATTATTAATATTGTAATTCTTTTTCAAAATTGATTCCACAAGATTACCAACTTTCTTTTTAAAATCTCCATGTATTAGCTGTCTGCTTCATTAATTGTTTGACATTGAAATGGAAAATTTAGATCTTCAATGTTGTTACAATTAGCTCCGTAAAAAAGGATTTTACCAATTGGAATTCAAAATTCAACTAATTCTTACAAATCAATGGTAAGTAAATTGTATTCATTATCATCTAATCCAATTATTATCCAAAATTCCCATAAATTATTCTTGTGAGCAAATATCAATCGAAAAATTTAATTAAACACTTGGGTAAGTTGAGGCAGTTTTTAAATAAACACTTTCATTTGCCAACTTTAAATTATAGCACTTTGACGTTTCTCATAAGTAATTCTAATCTTACATATTTGACATTTGATTAGTTTACATTTTGAACATACATTTTGAAGTTTACATTTTTAAACATAATCTTAAATTCATTTATGTTCTACAAAAGGTGCATTCTTCGCAGAGTCAGTTAGCGCCTAAAGCAAAGCCCGAAATGCATGCGTTGGTTTATGTCCAGTTTACACTAATATTTGAAATAAAATTTGAAAAATGCAAAACTTCATGTAGGTAAGTGCAGTGGTAAAACTTCAAGTACTAGGTAGGTGCAGTGGTATATAATTACTGTTATTACTAATGAAGACGGCGTAAAGCTAGTCCAGTGGGTTCTAAAAAGTATTACAGCCCTACAGCTCTAATTTACGCTCTAAAAACCAGATGCAGACCGATAGATGGGTCAAAATCGCCGACTCGCAGAATAATTAATATTCTGAATTTTTTATCTTCTTTTTCTATCTCCATGATTGTTTTAGTGTTTAATAATTTTATTATTTTTGTAATATTGGGTAATGTTGGCATAAAACACCGTTTTACATTAAATTAAAATAAAATCAAGATAGATATCTGGAATTCAGAATGATTTTGTAGTAACCATTCTCGTTCGTAGACATATGGCCAACTTAGTCATTCCGAAGCATAACACATTTCAACAAACAAGACGTTCACCTATCTAGCTGGTTTATTAATGGAAATAGGCACTTTTATTTCTAGATCATAAATATTCCATAAATAATTGGTTTGCTAATTACAAAAAGCGGTTAAATTTAAATCTCGCTTTCATAAAATAAATAAAACGTGTAGATGTTGTTTGAAACTAAAAACTGAAGATTACATATTTTGAATACTCATGAACTTGATAATAATACTGTATCATTTCCGTTGTAAATATTTTAATCTTCTTTCTGTTATATTTGGCAATTTCCTTTTTACTTTTACAATGAAATGAAACTTTCTGAGCAATATTCTAAATTCGTAGCATTTTATAAAATTTAGCCATTTTGTAGACGTATCTTTTGTCGTATTAGAGCCCCTATGCAATAAATTCTCATTACTACAGATTTGTAGGAATGGCCTAGCAGTCACTGTGCTATATAATCCAAGATTGAGTTTGACAAAGGCTTTAAAAGATGCGATTTTTCCCGTAATGGATTTGATGGAAGAAATTCTTTATTAAAGTTTCTTTTTAAGTACGATTTAGCTTTGTGGCGAACGATGCGTGAACAAAACGACCTGAGAGCGTTATGAGGTACTCAGTCATATGGAAAAATTCCTTGCAATAAACCCGAGCAATTGCTTTACATTTTCGTATGACAGGAACTACTCTATTATTACTACTACTCGTTCGTATTTTCGAAGAAATTCTACACTTTTCTGAACTGGAATTAATCTACGTTATATTTGCATATATTTTTTCTTTTCCATCCCCGCCACGTTTCAGGGTGAGAAATTTGCGGAGTTTTGCTCTTGTTGTTGTTATGTTCTAAAAACTCCGAAATGAAAAACAGTAGTACCGTTCCGGGGCAGACTCCGCGTGATACATATGTAAATGTTAGTAGGAAATAGAACTTTCCCAATTTATGGTCGCCGTAAATCTATCTAAAAAAGGAGGGTGTGACCACAGGACAGGTCGCACTATATTTATGAGTTTAAATCTTTATAAAGTTGGAGCAGATCGACCGAACCTTTACTACGCGAGAGTGAATGAGTGGATATATTGACTTGAAACGCGCTTTCAAAATGCATCCGGATTTATAACCGTTAGAGCGAACTTGCTTTAGTTTTAGTGCTCCCAGATCTATCATAAAGAAAGCCGCGCGTTGCTAAGCTGCAGCCGTTGTATCGACTATTCCATAACTTTATGCTTGGGAATGCAACAGGACAATTTCATTTCCCGTAAGAATAATATTGCTTCGTCTTCAGATCCGTAAACAGTTTTTTATCTGAGGAAGCGGCGTTGTAAATCGTAACCCTCGCGATTTTATCTTTAGCCGAGGCAGAACATTTCGAATTGAGTTGTTAGCCGATATCAAAATTGTACGATAAATTCTAAATATCGTGAAATAAATAAATGTTATTTTTATTAATTTTGACATTTACATAGATCGGTGTTGTATACATAGTTTAAACGCGCCAAGTACTTATACATCGAAAAGACAAACAAAAAATCCTTATAACATTTTTTTCTCAGAAGCGCAGTTTTCCAAGAAAATGCAAATAAAGAATGATATAGTGTTTTTAAGCACATACAGTAGAGTTTGTTATGTATCTACTTCAAAACAACATGTTTTAGGTGTTGTTATGTTTACGTTGCTGATCCCGCAACCTGAAAACTGGTATCGTTTTACAATATAATTTTATGAGGTGAGTCAGTCAGATAGTAATTCCGCGAACGCCGATAGCTAAGAAAAGGATATTGGGGTAGGTCGAGTCTTTGTAAACAATAACATCAACGATTAAAATGTTTAATTAATGTAGACAAAACAAGGCGTCATAATCCGGGGGATCCTCTCATCGCATCGCTTATATAATTCGTTAACTTTCTTATAAAGCAAAATGATTTTTATGTTTTTAAATTAAATTCAAAGCCGCCCACACTAATAAAAAATCGCTTTTTAATCTAATTAACCTACCTTATTAGGAAATTAAATGTTCTGTTTAAAAATCAGATAAAATAGTCTCTTACTTTTTAAAAAAAATTTTGAAAAACGTCTATTAAACTTTTTCGGATTTTTCGATTATTTGTAAACATTTCCTCGTTGCTATGATACAACGTAATCATGACGATGCGATAATCGTAATTGTCTAAAAAGCGCGTGAAATTTCGAACTACTCTTGTAATTTAACTACCTATTCATGATAGGCCCAAAACAGAAGAATTTATAAAAGCAAAATGGAATAAACAGTTGTATTACATTCGCGCCTTAAATAAAGAGTATATTGATTATTAAATTATTCGGGTATATTAATCCTTTCGCGCTTGCGCGATAGAGGGATTAAACTATACGCTCATTAAACGTTTATTTTAAACGCTTGTATAATATGTACTTTTCTAAAAACGGCGATCGAAATTACTAAAAAATTGATTTTGTGCTTTATTGAAATTTTTTGTTCGAAATGCCATCGGAAATGCACTGGTCAACTTTGGTGCAGAGGCTATAAAACAACCTATATGAGCAATTTTTGGTTCTATATCTCTTTGTAAGAAATTGCATTTTAAGGTCTTTTGATGTTTATGTATCTGTCGCAGGAAAATAGTAAATCCAGCAAATAATTATCTGCCTAGTCATTTAGTAAGCGAAGGGGTAGATATTAAGACGAAAATAAATCTATACGATTTTACTATATGACTAGGCATTTACTAAATGCCGTTGTTTAAAACAGGCAGTTAGTAAATATCTCCATGTGCTGTCGGTACATTTCTTTGCAGAACATTTCTGTTTTACATGAACCCTTGTAACAGCTTTGCCCATTGTAAAGAGAGTACTTAGAAGTTGCTTCTAGCACCTTCCTTGTAGCAATGCTTGTTTGTAGGGATATTTTAATACATATTTATTAACTGCATGTTCTAAACAACCAGTAAATGCCTAGGCATATAACAAAATCGTATAGATTTATTTTCATCTTACTATCTGCCTCGTCACTTAGTAAATAACTAGGCATATAATTATTTGCCGTATTTGACTATCTGCCTGCAACATATCTATTATTTTCTTGATAATCATTTTTTCACCTCTTACTTTAAAAGCGTATGATCATCATATAACCACAACGCTACCAATAAGTCTTTATCTAACACCAATAGATTACCAGACATCAGATACTTTTGCAAAATCTAAAGGATAGTTTACAAATGGATCGTTTAAACGCCGAAGAAAAATCGTTGTTAAGAAATCTATGCTATAAATGTTGACATCCTCTACCGTCAGAGAAATTACTTTATCAGTCACCAATCTAGTTAAACATTATATTAAAAATAATATTCCAATTTTTACAAAAACTTATATCAGACAGATATCCTTATTTAGGCAAGAGGTTAAAAGACAAACAGACGAAATGCTCCAGGAAAACATAATTGAACCATCCAAGCGTCTCTATAATTTTTCAATTTGGGTTGTCCCAAAAAAACTTAATAGCGATAAGCAGAAGTGGCGCACTGTTATTAATTATAAAAATTCTACAAAAATACAATTAAAGACAAATTATTTTAAGCAAATATTGAAACATTCAGATAATTTAGAACGTGCACATTATTTTTAAATATGGCTTCAGGCTTTCACCAAATTAAAATTGAAAAAAAAGTTTGGGAGAAGATACAAAAACGTGTGCAGTTAGGTCTTAAAAATACTCCTGTCAAATTTCAACGTATGACAAATACCACACTCACTAGTTTAGCCCCTTTGAAAATGCTTTATTTAATTAAACTACATGATCGTTTATTCATTTTCCTCGCATGAAATGTAACTCGGCAGAAAATATTTTTAAAAAATATTAACGTTAAAGTGCATATATAAATTTTGGAAATATTAGTTCGTTGTTTTATAACTTAAAATCAACAAAAACTCAACAATCCTTTGTGATGGAAATTGAAGGCATGCCACCATCTTAATAACCCTTGAAGGTAGGAGCAATTTGAAGGTATGTTTGTTTATTAAAGTAATCGCTTTTTCATTAATGACTTGATCGTTAAATTTACATATTAGTTTCCTTAATACATAATTATTCTCTTTAGGATTTTTGGTTTTATTTTCCGCAATATGGTTTAGTTTTTGGAATATCCAAATTTTTGGTCTTGTCAACATTTTTTTTTTGTTCTCCCCCTGGTAATCGAATGACGGACAGTTGTTTATTTCAACATTTGCTGAAATGAGATCATGTTAATGTGATTGCTGTTGGACATCTTATGTTGGCCCAGGATACGAGGCAATAATAATGAATTAATCTGAAGATTTTTGAGTACATAGTCATAATAACCATCATCAAGGATACTAGTAATTAAGGTCATCTTCCACGAGACAGCCAGCGGTATTAAACTTCATAAAGTCAGGTTAATTTTATTGAGTCATAACAGGTGGCAATTTCATTTTTTTAGAAGAGTTAATTAGTAATAATCATCTCAAAATCTAATGAAAAAACGTCGGTTAATTTCGTTTATAAATAATAGTATCTTAACATTGTTGCAAGTCAAATAAATTTCATAATACTGAGAAGCTCAACATTTATAAATATTTTTAAAATTAAAACTTATCAATACAAAAGTCAATAACGGTTGAAATTGTTGCATTACATTTGTGGAAAAAAGCAACGTCTAATTGTCTAAGCTTTGAATAGATCATGTCATATTTATATATTTAAAAGATAATAATTAAAGATAGTATTTATTTCTTCTTTATACCTGAATATGAAAACTAGCAAAGCCGATGGCTTTCCTAAAAAATAACTGTTTCTCAGTTCAATTTAATAAATTGTAACATTGAATAGTCTCCTTTCACCATTAGTTAAAACATTTGAATTACCATGTAGCGATCTAATTTACTGAAAGCACACGTCCCATGCATGGGCGTCAATTGGAGCGATGCTTTTTACTCTAACTCAAAATACTAAACAAAATATTTCACAAGTCCGTACTTACTTTACTTTGATGCCGTAACTTTGCTCAACTCCAAACGATACTTATGTACTTATGCTCCGACTAAGATCTCTTTTTGACAAATTGTATCTCAGGGTAGGTACTGCTTTCTTAAGCTCATAAAGGAGAAAATAAGGGTTATTGGAATAATAGGAAAAAGAGGCGTTATTCATTTGAAGTCATTAGAATTCATTAGAATCCACAAATGAAAAGAGATTCTAATTAGATTAATTGAATTAGGTAGATTAATCGTAGTTAGTCAGGTTGTCGTTAAAACAGGTTTTTGTATTCACTTAAACTATAGGTACTACGTACCTAACGCACATTATAAATGAAGAATTTTTGATCACTGGTATAGATGAAGATATTAAAGTTGATTCTGAACTAAATTTGCTGGAACTTGGCTTCAGTTTTTTAACAATAAAAATGTCAACCCGTATGATTCCGATATAAACGTCAATAATTCCCAGGTTTTAATATTAACACAAATTTAATTACTCGGAAAGATTGCGTTATTTAATTCCTTAATGTTTTGTTTCGTTACTAACTTCGGTAACCCCCGCACAACAAACTAATACTTAATTCGTTAACACAAAACTTTCTCTCTTCTTTTCTGTAAAACTGCACGGTAAAAACGGTACGGAAAACTCTTAGTGTACAACTTGGAGAACTATATTAGATTTTTGTTTTAAAACGGAATTTCGGCCGTAGCCGACGCAAAGCATCGGGGCAAAAGCCCCTAACTTGGGCTATGAGAGCCGCTTTAAGACTGACTGTCTTAAACTCACTCGGGATACAAAAAATTAGCTCAAATTGCTAATATTTTCAAGAAAGGGAAAATAAACACCCTATCGAAAGTTAAAGTGGCATACATTGCACCAATAGGAAAATACTGTCTAGAATATTCCTAATATATTTTATCAAGGCGAAGAAATGTTTTCTTACAGGGGGTCTGATATAAAAAAATAGCGCAGACTTATTTTTATCTATAATCTTTTAAACATTTATAGAAAATAAGCATAGGGTGGAAGCTTTTAGTACGTGTCATTTTAACTTAAAAACAAATTAATCTCTTTATATATTTTATTTCAAAACAATTATCTGCGTGAGAATGCTTTAAAAGCGTTTTTGCAGCTGCTCTTAAGTTAACGAAAAACATTATTATCGTCGGAATAAATTTTGCAATTTTAAACAGACAAAACGCATTCATGTAGACAGGACCGTACTAAGATTATTTTTAATTAATACAATTTCAAATGTGTAAATTGGATTTTGAAATTTTAACCCGTTACAACCACGATAGGTTATGGTATATGAGTTTTTTAAGATAGCTCATAGGTCTGTAACAATTACAAGAATAGGATTCTAGTGAATTCATAATAGCGTTTATCTCAATAAAGAAAAAATCTCCAACAACTGAAATATAAAGCCTTAGTGTTTATTCAAATGTTTTGAAGTCATTTAGCATTTACTACTAGAAGTAAATATATATTATATGTATTGGAAAACGCTGCATGATATATTCGTAAGCGAAACAAGTCTGCCTATTCTGTAAAGTTTAAGAAGTTGTAAATTTGTAATGTAATGTATGTAATTCTGGGTTTAAGGTTTCCAAACAGTTCAAATAAAAGCGAAAAGTATGAAGTAAAAGTTTTTAAACATTACTTCACATTTAATTAATTAATATTCGGCTTGGAAATTATATAAATAACTAGAAGACGCATTATACATTTCTGTAGTCATATCACCTCAGAAATTGTAACCTTACGGGCAAGGAGCTTGAGATGAATTACAACTGCAATTAGCGTAATGCGAAGCGGAATGTTTCTCGTTTATGAGAGAGGATAGTTAAATTCCAGTGAAAGCTCGTTATTGAGTTGTTCCCGTGTGAATAAACGTTGAGAGAATTTAGAGATGATAGGAAAATGGGCTCGAGCGGGTGCATTATTTCATAAAAAATAATTTCTCATTTAAGAATAACGCGAAAATAGGATTTCACTTTTTATATATAAATCCATATTTATGGAGTAAAGAAAGAAATAAAATACTTAATTATGTAAGTCTTTCGAATGCATAATATAATTCATGTCCTATCAATAAATTGAGTTTAGAACCATAAATGCTGTTTTCATCTTCGATCGTAAAAGTTTGGAAACCCTATATTGAGTGACCCTTAACAAAAATTTCTTTATGACAGTTCCATGTGCTTTGTTCTGAGCATCTTCCATCATGTATAGCTCTTTCAATATATCAATACATCTGCAACCCCGCGGATATAACACAGCACTCACATATTACAAAAGCATATGGAAGAAACATCCTGCAGAAAGTTTTCTGAATTTGGCATGTAGCAAAAAGCAATCAAAGCATCGCGACTCGACTAACTGAACCAATATCAATATTTCTTTAAGAATGTCTCTTCTCCGTTATATGTGAATAAGTGGGGTTGACTGCGTTACGTTTCATTCTATTTGTGCAGCTTGAGGTATAAACCCGGCAAATCAAAAAATAGTTGTATTGCTCGCTTTGTGTCGAATCATGACGACGTTGCCGTCTTATTGTGGTCTTAAAAGATATGGAACTCTAAACCTCTCCCTCAATGGAAAGTTTCTATATTTGCGGAAAATCACAATAAAAGTGCAATTTATTGGTGAGCGAGCGCACTTGAATGTAAGAAGGTTTCTGTGTTAGCTGAGATAAAAGTTTAAGTGGTTTTATTTATTTATCAGTAGGCGTTGAAGTGCATAACTATTAACTTATGTAGCTTATAACCAACTAAAAAGATTATAAGACTAGCTTTAATATACAAAGTGTATTACGCAAAATTTTTATCACATGCCCTTTTATAGCTGAAGCATGAAAATAAAAGCATTTGTGTCCGGTACGTTACTGCTTGTGTGGACTATCTAAAAGATCAACTCCAATGTTTACATAATACGTGTAATTAAATATGTTAACTAGCAGTGTAGAAAGTTTTTGATATCCAGATAAATTTTAATTACCAGATTCTCCAAATTTATGTAGAAACTATTAAAATTATTCAAATTCGGCAGTCGAATAAAACTATAAACCAAAACACAAAAAGCTCTAACTTGTATTTGCCCAAATTATGTCACGGCTAGCATAATGACAAAGCAATTTTCTTACCACAGCAAAATTCCAACAAGAAATAGGAATCCCAGATTAAAAAGGTTACAACTAGTTGTAACGTTACGTTTTTTGCAATTTCATAAATATCATTTTATATGCATAAATAATAAAGGAATTCTAGTACGGTCCTGGCAGTTTAGTAAATTTAATTGCGTTGGAACTATAAATATTACGTTAAGTTAAATAATATTTTCCTTCAAGTACAAAGGAGTCACCTTGGAATATATTCGTAAGCAATATTTTAAATTTCAGAAAAATTTCGGTGATGCTAACGTTCATTTTAAAGCGTTCCTACGCCAACCAAATGCTTATTTTTTGAGAAATAGAATGTTCCAGAACAAAAATTATTTTTAATTCCGTGCTTATAACGGCTAAAATATAATACTAACGTTAACAAGAGTTTCCTTATGGTCAAAATGCATTGAACCTTGAATTTATAATTTTAAAACATACTGGGTTGAAATATCTTCTAATAAACAAAACACTGACAAACAGATTTTTTTTAGAACAAATTTGTCTAGACGGCCACCTGCAAGCAATACTAGTTCTTTTTAGTAAGTAGATTCTAAGGGGAATCCCCGAAGGTTTTCGTTGGGAATGTTCTGGAACAAAATATTCGGAGAATCTCGCTATTTTTTATTGGTTCATTTGAAATCTTATCCTTCACAAAACTTACTTTATCGTCAAAATATTTTTAGTTTAATACAGTTTACAATAGAATCTCATACAGTAAACAAGAGAATAGACGAGCCGAGCGGAAAGTAATTTCTCGCGTTGTCCTGGGCTCTCTTCAGAGAAGCCCCCGGTGAAGTTTATGTTAATGTTTGTTTTTAACATTACAGTTTTCAATATAGAACAAAGTTACCGTTTTAAGAGTGCAATTAAGTTGTACTATTACCGTTTTGTGTGTTTCAATTATCAATTGTTTGTGTTGTGCTTCAATTTATCGTCGACTTTTCAGGGTTAATAAATTAATCAAACCATATAGTTTCCCGTTATTTAAAAGTTGTGAAGTTTCGTTACGTAAAAGAAGCCTACTTGTTTTAATTCATTGTGTAATTTCGCGGTGTTAATAAAATTAACCAAATCCCGTCCTTGTCCGTTAAAAGTTGTAGTAAAAATTCAATCTAATATTGAATTTTAAAGTTTGTTTTTTGACCAACGTATTAAAGAACAATTCGGCGGATTATTAGTTAATAATTTAAGAAGAGAATTTAAAGTATTTGAAAGTATATCCTTCTAATAATGAACTTTAGTTAAAGATAAAATTTGAAATTAATGATACTTAAATACTGGAATTACTACAGTTTGAGTTTTAGTATCATCAATTATTGTCGAATTATTATAGAAATAATTTTTTTGTGACATCATTCAAAAATTTCAGCTCATCGTTGCAGCATCTTTACCAAAATTCAAAGTTTTAAAGTTTAGTGAATAAGGCATCTTTATTGTGAGGTGTTGTTTGTGACGTTTTGAAGAATTGTAAAATCCTGGTACCGCATCAAAGACATTAAGGATATTTGGTTGATGAATTTTTTTATTTTGTTAAAGCTGAAGTAAGTTGGATAATTATTTACGTAATAAATTTTTTTGATTACTATTTGCATGAGCATATTTTCCCCGTCGCTATGAATTCTTACGTAAGGTATTTTTTTTACTAAATTTACAATTATGACTAAAATCAAAACTTCTCATTTTTTTATTTTTTATTTATAAAAAGCCCCATGTTTGTAACTTTATATAATGAAAAATAACCTAGCCATTTAAAAGCGTCTCCGTAGCTCAATGGTTACGCTCTCGCTACTAGACGGGCAATCCGGAGTTCAATTCCCTGGCTCTGACGTTGGTATTTTTTCTAGATGGATTTCCATTCAAAATATAATTTATTGTAAAATATTAATTAAACAAAATAAACCTTTATCTAAAATTTATAACATTTTTAATATTTCAAATAATTAATAATATTATAAATATTGCAAGTGGTGACAACTATGAAGTTTTAATGGAACTACTGATTGTTGGGAACTCCTTCCTCACAGTCTTTACCGTTCAGTTTGGATATTGTTTGCAATTGATCATTTTCACGGTTACTAGATTGTGGGGAATGTGTAATAATTTAATTTGTGTTAACGTCAATTAGACTAATGTTAAATTAGTGTTTTTAATCTTTAATCAACTTAATCTAGCCCTTTGTTATTTGGGGGTGTGATAGAATAATTTCAAATAACTGGCGCCCATTATCTTTTTTTTGTGTCTTTAAACCTATATCCCTTTCCTTTATAATTAGTGAGCTATGGAAACCCGCGAATTGAACTTAAATTTGTAAGTTAGAGATCTCAAGCCGAGGCAATCTTGAGTTGTACAGTAAGTGTCAAATATTTTGTGTTGTACAGTTTTGAGTAAGAAGTTAAAGTAATTTGTTTAGTTCTGATGAAAAATAACTAGCGTTTCATTGTCACCCATCGCGGGATTTTGTAGTAAAATTTATCGAGTTTCACTGGATTTGCCAACGTGCGCCATAAAAAAAATTGATTTCACAGCGTAAAAGAATGGGATATGCTTGATAAATAATAACGTTGAGATTTTAGGTGATTTTGTGTTATGTTTTCAGGTGAAAATTCCTTTGGGAATTGTTCAAAATGTATAATTGTTGTAAAGAACTTTGGATATTTGGTGAGATATTCATGTTTTTATAGTTCGTGTCAGAAAATCCGAAATCTTGTTTAGAGTTTGCCGTCGGAAAATGGCTTGAGTTTTATTTGAGATGATTGCGAACCATTTGTAATTTAATGAATCTTAAAGTTTGAAATATGAGATTATGCAATAATTCCAGAATAGTTTCACTAGTTTAGGATGTAGTATGTCAAGCTAGAGGAGTTTTCAATTTAATGCAAATGATTGACGATTGATAAACGATTCAATAAAAAAATAAAATTTTCAATTTTTCAACTTTCCGAAACTCAGCTAAATAAACAATAAAATATAAAAGGGGACGTGTCTTCGGTGCAGTAAATCAGAGTAAATTTGGCAAGTACAGTTTATTATTACGTTCTTGAACAGATGCAGGAGTTCATGTAGATAGTAGTATAAAAGACATACATTCACCGAAGAAGTTTAAAATCGTTTTATGTAACAGTATATTTTTACTATTTAAATTAGGATTTATTTAAGTTTATCTACGTCGTAATTAAACTTTATTGGTGAACCCTTTTACATGGATAGATTCTCAGTATAACAATCCGTTTATTCAAGTGAGTATGAAACAATGCTTGTTTTTCCGGATTAAATTTACATTTATAATCTTCAAAATATTTCTACTTACATTACGGTAATAGTCAAAATTGCCCTAGCTTGAGATCTTTCCTTTACAAATTTAAATTTCAGGTCGTAGGTATTGTTTCCAATAGCTTCAAATTGTAAAAGAATAGATAAAGGTTTTTAAGTCACAATAAAATGCATATAATTGGGCGCCATCTGACTATGAAAGTTTGGTAATGATGGTAGAATAATGACCTGGCCCCATTAACAAGAAACTGGAGTTAGATCTAATAAGTTTAATTCAACTTTTTAGTCATATTCGGTGATGTCAAGGTTAAGTTGGATAAAATATAAATAAAGACTTTCATAATTATATGGGTCAATATTATTTAGTCTAATTAAGTTTAAAGATTGTGTTTGTTCATAAACCAAAAAGTTGGAAAAGATAACAACTAGTCAAAAAATCATTAAGTAAAATCACAGTACCCTGCATAAGAATTCTTGTCAAATGGGAACGTCTTCATACAACAACATAAGAAAAATAATCGGTACATGAACTACATACTACTTACACAATGTTCACAAAATTCAAAGAATCAACAGTTTGCGATATCTTGTTCAAATTGTTTAATTTGATGATTGATTTTGATTGATTATTTGATTAATTGATTTGATTAATTTGTTCACAAAACTAAATCAGAACAAACTTACACAATATTGCCCTTTATCAACACATGTATAAACAATTGTCACTGAACTGTAGAAACTGGAAAAGCTTCATAAAATTCTGCAATCATTAATAACCCAAAACTACGAAAATTAAAATTCCAATGCTGTACTACTAGGGAAATACTCATTATCAAAATTCCCTCCTACGATAAATTAATTTTTTAGAGCTTCCCGAATTCAAATTGTATTAAAACGAGACTCTATTAAAAACCGGATCCACGAGAAACTGAACTCAGCAACTGTAATTATCTGTATTATAACTGCATAACTTTTAAAGGTTCTTCAACAAAGTTCAACCACAGAATACTAAATTATTATTTATTATCAATCGATAAACTGTACGGAATTCAACTGTAAATGTCGATAAATTTGATCCTCGATCAATCACTGTATTTTTCGTGCTTTGACGGCAACTAAAAGCAACACTAAAGATTGGGGAACGCCAGCGGCGATCACCCCATCGAATGCGGCCACAATTGTGAGAGCCTCGCGCTCATTTATTACACACAAAGTCCAACTAAACAACTTTAAACTTTTAAACTGGAACTGTAATTAGAAATAGTTCTCCACTGAATTTACTTTATTCGGTAATATTGATGCGATAAACTAAACTGGAACAAACTACTTAGAAAGGACTTAGAATAAAAAACTATCATCATTTGACCCGAACGCCAAGCATGACGCGGGGGCCGAAGCCCGGCGTCCCACTATCTCTGTATTATTCTCTTAATTGCTTTTTTAAACCCTGACTGTAAACTGAATGTAAAAACTAAAGTGTTTCGACGGTAGACGGGATTTTAAGAGGGGTGCACTTTCCAATAGAACAATAAGACCAATAACCAAAATTAGTATTTTTACACAAAGAAAATTCAGAGCCCGGGGTTTTATAATAAGATTTGCAGACATGAAATCTTTCGAAGCGCAGATATGTCTATTTAAGATTTGCCCATAAGCACGTACAAGGAAATCATAAATCACAGCAGGATAGGTTTTAATGATATTTTTTCATAAAATTTCAACTTATTTAGATGGGAATATTTGCAAATTCTCTTTCACATCGACGGAAATGGCTGACAATTTGTATTTTAAAAGGCTAGTCTATTCGGAAATATTCTTTTTCTTTCACGAACAATGAAATAGTAGATATTAACACGTGTAAAAACAATACCTATATCTAAAACGAAGTCTGTAAATTCTTATAAAAACAGTTTCATTAGTCTGGAATATTTCTTTACGATGTTAGTGTTTTATGGGGTTTATTCTATGCAGAATACCAACGATAATTTTTATATTGAGAGAAAATATATGAATACGCAGGACCGTATTTAGAATTTCTTGTTTAATATGCATGCTAAATTGCGTTATTTGAAAACCGACAGAAACATAACGTTACAAGTAAGGATTTAGAATACTGATATATCGTGTTAGGTTCCACAAATAAAACAGACTTCTAATCATATTTTTTCAGAATAAAATAAAAAGCCATTAAACAACTAGAATCGTACCTAAAACTTATTCTAATTATTCTCCAATGCCTTTGATTTTTGCTAAATTGAGTTTCGTTAAAAGACGAACGTTTCTTGTGTTGGAAGTGCAACTGGGCGATGCATTGGTTTTTTGCATGGAATTGTGAAAAAATGTGTTTTGTGATAGGTTTATAGTTAAATGTAACAATTTGCTTGAATTTGAATCCATTGTGATGGTTAATAGTTGCCTCCTTAATGCATGCGTATCATCTTGTTATATGGATATTATGGGCAAATAAGAAAACGACTTTGTTGGAAGCTCGTGCAAACTGTGGATAAAAACCTGTAATAATCTGCAAAACTACTTACTACGACTTTTTCTCTCGAGCTTTTCATTTCAAGTTCAAAAACAGTTTGGAAAACTGTTGAGGCGACCTATGCAACTGATTGAATAAATAGGAACTCGCGGTCAGTAATTGTTCAAGCTTTTATTATTTGCTTAAAAAATGGTTACGGTCTGTAACTTGTTTTATCCTTTATAGCAGAAGAAATTTAAAAATCTTTGCTTGCTAACAAGAAGGCGGAATTAATCTAATTGCACAAAATTCAAAGTTATTATATTTGATTTCAATTTAGATTTTAAGTGTGATTTTAGTAGTTCTGAAACATAAATTAATTTATGGTTTTATTTCAATATTTTCATTTATGATGTAAGTAGACGCTTTTAGATTTTTCTCGTTTTTTAATTTTGACACAACCATTTAAGATTTTGAAAAACTAGATATATTAAAAAAAACTGTTAAAATTATTCAAAAATGAGGTGGCGCTCAACATCTTATGCTGAATCACCCAATTTTTAATTTCCTCGCGCCCAAATGAAATTTTAGTAGGAACTTGTCTTTTGTTGAAATCAAATTTAAATGGTAATTAAATTTAAGCTTGAGATTCTGAGGCTAACGTAAGTATAAAATGTTTAAGCTAATCTTTCATTACTTTTGGCACCTAACCGTGGAATAACAAATTGTATATACTATTGTTTATCATTTTCTTGTTCTTGCACTTTTTCGTCTATATTTTCCTTTTTTTTCATTCAGTTATTTTTTATAATAATCCACCTACCTATTTTTTCCTCCTCAGGGTCTGTCCATCAAAGATTCCAGTCACACTGCAGCCATCAGGCTTATTGTGTATTCCCTAATAAGACTTACACCCAGTCGGAAGAACCCTGTATTAGAGAATACAGGTCTTTCAAGGGGTGTTTCAGGTACTCCTTCGGTTCCATATACGGTTTCCCGAATATGCGCTGCCTCTTTCCGCACAGTGCATTGCATCTGCACAGAATATGTATAGTTGTTTCTGGTTCCATCCTGCACAGTCTGCATGTGAGGTCTCCATTGTATTTACCGATCCTCCACAGATGTTATTTCACAGTCGAATGTCCTGTCAAGAACTCCGTGATGATCTTCAGTTGAGCCCTACTTAGTTTAAGTAGTTCTGCCTCTCTTTGTTTGCTAGGTCCATCCATAAAGATCTTACTGTAATTATGTCCTGGCTTGATGTTCCAGTGAAGTATGTGTTGAGCACGGATCTGATCGTTAACGTAATTTCGGGCCGCACTTCTTGGAATGCCTAGAGCAGGTTCTGGTCCTATGTATCCCTCAGAAGATCCCTGTCTGGCTAATTCATCGGCCTTTTCATTGCCGAGAATACCACAGTGCCCCGGTGACCAGATCAGGTTGACTGTGTTCTGTTCTGGTAGGGCATTTAACTCAGTAATACATTCCCACACCAGTTTTGATGATGCCTTCGAGCTTGACAAAGCTCTTAGGGTCGCCTGGCTGTCCGATATAATGTAGATCCGCTTTCTGGTGTAAGCCCTCTTTAGGTTTTCACGCGCACATTGTAATATGGCGTAAATTTCTGTTTGAAAAACAGATGCATGTAGTCCCAGGAAAAAGCTTTTCTCTTCCCTGGTATTTTCATCGTATAGCCCTGATCCGGTACCCGCCTCGGTTTTGGAACCATCCGTGTACCAGATTAAGCTGCCAGCCTCAATTTCTTGTATTGATCTTTCACTCTCTGCTCGGTCCTGTATTTTCACTTCGAACAGAGAGTCTATGCAATGTTTGGCAGCCATATGGTCCGACCTCATATCAAGAAGAGGGCCTCCTAGGCTATTTACAATAGTTGTGTGACCTGTACCTGTATGGATTTTGTACATTGAATGCTGCAGTCTATAAAAGCCTAGTCTTGCCTCTCCCTGAATTACAATATGTAGAGGGGGAAGGTCTAGAAGGGTCTCTATTGCCGCAGTGGGCGTAGCTCTCATCGCCCCTGTAATACCCAGACAGGCAAGTCTTTGCACCTTGCCTAGTCTAAGTTTGGTAATCTCTTGCTTCGCTTTTGGCCACCAGACCGAGTATGTGATGGAGGGTCTGACCACTCTGGTGTACAACCAGTACACCATTCCTGGTCTCAATCCCCACGATTTGTCATACATTCGCCTGACAATTGCTAACGTAGTCACCGACTTGTTGACTACTTTTTCAATGTGTGGGTTCCAAGTAAGCTTGGAGTCAAAAACTACACCCAAATACTTTACTTTTCCCGACAGGGTTATTTCGTTACCACCAAGGTATAGGGGGTGTAAGCCCTTCTATTTTCCTCCTTTGTGTAAAAGGTACAATTGTGGCTTTTTCAGGACTGACCCTAAGGCCTTCCTGCTGTGACCATTCACCCACCACGTTCAGGACCATCTGCATTCTTTCCCTGATCGTGCTTGCGAATTTTCCTTCTATCGCTATGACTAAGTCACCAGCGTATCCTAAGGAAGAGAACCCTTCAGCGTGTAATTTCCTTAAGAGTCCATCCATTACTAGGTTCCACAGCAGGGGAGATAATACTCCTCCCTGTGGGCATCCCCCAGCTACCTGGACCATTAAGATTTCGTCATATAACGACGAATAAACCATCCTTCCTTTAAGCATGCAGTCTATCCACCTGCAGCAAGTCCCTTCTAATCCACGACCTCTCAGTGCCGTGGTTATAGAGTTAAAGGATGTATTGTCAAAAGCTCCTTCTATGTCTAAAAATGCCCCTAAAAGGATTTCTTTGTTGTTCAGCGTCTTCTCCACTTTCCAAGTTAGAAGGTTGAGCGCTGTTTCTGTTGAGTAGCCTGTTTTATAAGCAAATTGGTTCACATATAACGGGTGATTCACCAGTATATTCCCCCTAATGTGTCTGTCTAACAGTTTCTCCATCGTCTTTAGCAAAAATGACATAAGACTGATTGGTCTATAGCTTTTGGCCTGGAAATATCGGGCCCGACCAGGCTTGGGGATGAATACCACTCTGGTCAGTCTCCATGCCCTAGGCACATAGGCCAGAGCCAAGCAAGCTCTGAATAACATGCATATTTTAGTAATTAGAAGGTCTGAGACCTTCTGTAGCATGGCAGGTATAATTCCGTCTGGTCCCGGAGATTTATAGGGTTCAAATGATTTGATAGGCCACTTGATTTTATCAAATGCTATTACTCTCCTTGCAGTTTGTCAGTCCTCCCTTGATACTCTATTATCAAGTACTTGAGGTATCTGGTTTCTCCAGTCAGTCTGAGGGTGTTTGATGTATAATTTTAGATTCAGGAAAGTGTACCCGAGTTAGCTCGGTCAGTGTTTCCTTTCCTGTTTTGGTATATTCTCCGGATACGGTTTCCAGAGTACCTATTACCCCACACTGAGAGTCCTTTGCAAGTATCTTTTGGGGTCTGGCACATTCTGGGGTGGTTTCAACCTCCTCACAGTGCTTCCTCCAAGATTCTCTTTTGGCACTTCTCAGTGCTCGGTTATACTCAGTTAGGGATACCCTATATGTATCCCATTCATCTGATATTTTAGCTCTGTTAAACAGCCTTCTTACTTGTCTTCTCCTGTTAGCAAGGTCTTGAGTTCACCAGGGTACATTCCTGTTTGTGACCCTTGTTAACAGAGAACAGTTTTCATTATATGCTGATATGACTGCCTCAGTTACCTGATTTACAGCCAATTCTATTTCAAGACTGCTGTTGGTCTTTCTCATCGTTCCAGACAAAAACTGGTATAGGTCTGCCCTATAGGATTTCCAGTCCGTTTTGCGGGGATTACGATAGTACTCTATCACACTTAGAACTCTAGTGATATCAAATTTAACGTATCTGTGATCTGAGCAACTCTCTTCATCAGATACATGCCATTCCCTAACCTGGTTACTTATATAAGTCGACGCTAGTGTTATATCAATTACCTCCATCCTTCTACTTGTGACGAAGGTAGGTTTATTACCTCTATTCAGTATATCTAAATTATATTTCATAATGAATTGTAATATTGACTCACCTCTAGGGTTGGTATCCTTACTGCCCCAGGTGGTATGGTGTGCATTGGCGTCGCTGCCAATGATCAACTGCCAACCAGAGTTGTTACAGTGCCTCACTAGCTCCTCTACTGCCCTGGTTGGTGGAAGTTCTGGATCATCTGATGGAATTTAGGCCGATCCGAGTATAAACTCCTTCAGCCCATCCCCACCTGATGTAATTTTTACTGCTGCCATGTCCTGTGAACAGAATTGCAACAGTGGAAGACATTTAACATGCTTTTTGACTAGAATACAGGCCCTGGGTCTGTTGGAGGATATGCTATATATTAGCTCCCCTCCAACACCCCCTAGACCTACAACTTTACCTCCCCGAATCCACGGTTCTTGGATAAGGGCTACATCACAGCCCTTCATCATCTTACATAGGGCCGCCGAAGCAGCTCTACTGTGTTGAAGGTTTATCTGTAGCACCCTGAATGTCCTGGACATTTTTGATGGGTCTGAATTTCACCGCCCTCAGTCCGTAGTAGTCTTGAACTGCGTCTTCTCAAGGACCTTATGTGATGCGCTATCGATGGAAAAGGCCAGGATAACTCCTTCCTTGTCCACCTTTTGGTTTAAGAGTCGCCAGTCTCCCGTATTTAACCCAGGGTTTTAAAGCCCTAGGCGGGTCCTGGCAACTTTTTCCTCGACTGTCCCTGAAATCCAGACGAGGGCGTTTAGGTAGATCCTTTGCCGCTACCACCATTAACTCCACCCCCTCAATCATTTCTGCTCTTCTGGAGATTGTACCTCGTAACCAATCTCTAGTTAGCTCATTCGCACACGTGATCCATATGATACTTCCCGTGAGCCTTGTGTTTTCGAACTGAGGTGGATCAGTGCTTCCCGAAGGAGTTTGATCCAGTTCAGAGATTAGTTTATTCTGGATCAAGTCCGACTGCCCTTGATCCAGTAATACATCAGGATAGCATTATGTACATATTACCGCCATCCTCAGCCCTTTTGCTGCTACACTATACTCCCCAGTCTGCCCTTCGCTCCTGGGTTTCTTGGTGGGCTGCTTTATCTTCGGGGTTGAAGAGTCTGAGTGAGGTCTCTTAGTGCCCCCACTCTCCTCTTGCTTCGCCCCCTCTTGCTCTTATTTCTTCGGTCTGGACGTTTCTTTTGTCCATGTGCCCGCCCTGATTTTCTATTCCTTTCTGGCCTTTCTTCTCTGAGCTCCAGAAAGTCTTTTTGGTTTCTCTGCCATGTCTGATGGTTCAGGTGCGGTCCTGACAGAAAGCTCTGTATCCTGCACCTGTTACACCTCCATGGGCACAGTGCTTTAAGTTTGGGAGTCGCTTGTTGAGTCCTCCTCTGACCTGAATAAAGATTTTAAATTAATGTTTGTTTGTTCAGTTGTGTCCATTTTGTTCCCACGAGTCTGCAGCATTTTAAAAATTTACGGCTATATAGAATGGGGTTGCGCCCGGTGCCCCATGGGAGGATCCAGTCGGGACTGATCATCTAGACAGCCACGCATCCCTTTGGCCTGGTCTCAATACCGTGGGATTTAGGTTTTTTAGTGAGGTTGTCTCCTCTTTGTCCAGGCAACTAAGCCAAGAACCCCCACCCTTCCTGTCCGCGAGACGTGTCCACAGTCAACAGGAGGAGCCTGGTATATCGATTACCCTAACCCCTGAGGGAAGTAGCAGTCGGCGCCGTTAATACCCCTATGCAGGCCCTTATCCACGACACGACAGCTGGGCAAGGAGGGTGGTCCGCGGGTAGGTTTTCACCTGGGCCCTTTTGCAGGGTTTAGTCCGCTCAGGGCAATTCACTCGCTCGCCTCTATGTTGCAGGTTTTAGACCGCTCAAGTTACAGGTTCATCGCAGTTAGAGGCTTATAGCCGCCCTATCCGTTCCTGTTAACCATACTAGCTGGTGAAAAACTCCGGGCTTCCTCCTATCCGCCATCTGGAGACGCGCCCGGTGGGTACCACCCTAGCACAGCAAGCCATGCTAACCGGGAAAACCTACTTATTAAAATATACTTTCTTTATTGTTTACTAAGTGGTTGTGTTTATTTCTACCTATCGCTGGTTTTTAATTCTTTTGTCATACTGTTTAGTTCTTGGTATATTTTTCGTTTTTCTTTTGTTTATTGTTAAGGCGTTCTATTGCTTCAAGTTAAGTTAGCTTATTTTTTCTCTTCATATAATTCTCTTTTGATTTCCTTTGGTTCAATGTGTTCGTTGCGTTTTTATATAGATTGAGTGTTTATTTTCTGTTCTTTCGAACATTCATCGTCAATCCATCCGTTCTTTTTTACTTGTTGTGGTTTAACTGGCATAACGCGCTTTTTTGTAATTTATACACTAGCACTACTGTGTTGCTATTTTGTTAGTACTTTGTGCTGTATACCTGTTTCTTCTATATTATTGTGTTTGGTTATTTCAGGTAAGCTGCTTCAGGTAAGTTTTAGTTTTTTTAATACTCAAGAGGAATTACTTTTCCATCAACTGCGTTTTTTAAATTCTTATTTCTATTTTTGTTTCGTTTTTGCATATTCTTAAAGTATGAGGAAATAGTAATTCCATTAAAGGTAGGTACATTTGGAATGTTTAACTTGTGTCTATTATACACCAGAAAATTATACAATTGTCACTGTTAAAGGACTCTGAATATTTTGTAAATTTTCTGGTGTTATAATACACGGCTTCAAAATTCCAAAGGTATCTTTGATGGAGTCAGTTTTTGCTCATTTGTTGGTTTACATGTTCATCGCTGACTAGTATTGGTCCGAATTGTTATTTGGTTTTTGAAATGATCTCGCATCAGTTCTGATTATTGCATGATCGATTATCATGTTCCAAACAAGTGTTCCAGTTAAATTGATTAGGAGCATTCAATTTCTGTTAGTAAGTTTCTAAGGTCCACTCTTTTCATGTGGATTTTACAAATCTTAGGAGCCGTAGACTCCTTGTGAAAATCTTTAAATTATTTCATATTCGTTTGCAGGGTAATCGATGTGAAATCCGTTCTTCATCCTTGAAATCCAACCCTCTTCTTTTACCTGCTCTTGGGCCTTTATCAGATAGCGTTAGGGATTTTCTCATTCTCTTTATATTTAGTTGCCATTTTGATCGGAACTAACTTCCTGTTGATAATACGACTGACACTTTGTTTCGTTCGCTCATAAAAAGACCTTTTTAAAATAATGTTTTAGTGGCATCGCCGTTAAATTGATTTTCTCTTTATATTGTGAAATGGGAATTGCATTTGTGCAGATTGATAATTAAGTTTTGGTGGTGATTTCCAATTTTATTTGTACCGTAAGGTATTTACCGCTAGTTCTTTTGGAGGTTAGAAGCACGTTCTCGAGGTTTATATTAGCTTTTCTTTAAGTTCAATCTCTTGTACTACAATTCTTTTGACAGGATTCAATATTTAAACGACGTTAGCCGCATTTGGAAGCGGTATAACTTTATCACAAGGCCGCCTTCCATCTAAGGTACTTATCCGAACTTTGCTTGGTGCATTCTGGTAATTGATTTTGCTTGTTACAGACCTTTTTGTATTATCCTTTTTATTCTACCTTAACTTCATACACTTTGTTGTATTTTTGGGTTGTACAGCTACTTGGTTGATGTTAGTCTTTTTGGATCAAGCTACGTTCAACCTGGTTGGTGGCGTTCCTATGCACATTGAAAGAACACACACCTATATCGTGAGTCACTTATATTGCAGCACTTATTTATGACTTCAGTAACATTTGGCAACCTTTATTGTAAATAAAATATTATTGTATATTTGTATATTAAGATTCTCTGTGTTAAATAGTTTTTCCCTAGTGTTTTTTCCATTATATTATCAGTTTACTTTGTTAGAAAAATTTGCGAGTGTGTTAACGCAGGACTTTGCTCCGTAAATGTTAAATAATGAAAATCTGAGGTTAATGATTGCGCAATCTATGTCATAGGTACTCGAGTTAATTTACCGTGCCCGTTACTTTTTGAGACTTAAAGTTTAGTCAGGTTTAGAGTAATTGGTCTCGCTCTCATGAATTCTCTCCCCGTTCAGATGTACATAAAAATTAATAACCTACATTTAATTTTTGCCAAGGTTATTTCACCTTGATTGAAAATTTCACACCTGATTGATTTACCTGATAATTTGTTTAATTGATAATAAAGCACTGTACCTCTTACTTGAAGACTTATTATTTATATGTGTAGCATTTGGTGTGTATATTTACAGCTTTCGAGATATCTAAATCGGGAAAAATCTACCAAATTGGTACCTAGTAGTTGCAAATTCTTTTCAGATTTTGTCGGCAAATACTGGAGCTATTTTAGACAATTCTTGGCGCCCATTATAGAAGACCTCTTGTGACATCCACGACCTCACAGCTGATAGCCGACAGATTTAACTGCGGTTAAAAGTTGTTACCGTTTCCCAATTAGCAATCCTCATTTTGTGGATAACAAGTTTTTATTGACCCCTTTTTCTTAACGAAGACATTATCGGTAATATTTATCTTATTTGGTTCGAAAAAGAAATGGCGCCTGATATATAAGCGCGACACATTTTTAGATAAGCACTTTTTATCAACACAATTATCATCCGTCGCCATTGTAGGGCATCCGTAACAAGATGCAGAGCGATAAAATATTTCAATTTCTAAATTTACTCCAACAAGCTGAAGAGCAATAATGAGCTTAAAGCAGCCTCTGCCCTGCTTTTCAGGACAAAAATCAACATTGATCAGCAAAAAACTTTGAGACTGCACCAGATTAATGTTTCCAATTACCAAACATGTGGCTCACATAATAATGGAAATTGTTAAGGAAATTGAGATTTTATCCTGTTTATGGCAAACATTTATCTAGGTTGGAATGTATTCGTAATTTATAAAACGATAATACAACCACATTCCAATTATTGCAGCTCTATCTTGTTTATGATCGGCGCAACGGAAATGCAAAGACTGCAAAGGTTGCATAATTATTTAATCCTGGAATGCGTATAATTTTACTATGCAATAAATAGACTCGTATGGTGCATTTGCATACTACTTTAGAATCCGAACTTTTTCAGCAATAATTATATAATGTTAGAATATTATCTATAAATTGATGGACAGTGCATTTCCATGCCTTTTCTAGTCGAGTCGATTATTTTGAAACTAGAATCTGCGGATTATTATTATCGAGCGACAGTCTTTAGTAATATAAGATTTCGTGTAAATCAATTGTTGAAGAGGGAATTAAAATATTAACAGTCTTCCAGTAGCAGCTCTTAATGCATCTAAGTTTAAGCAATTGAAAGCATCACAGTCGTCGTAAACCTTCGGGATTCTTACTGAATATGTGTGTCAAAAGTTTCAGCACGAATAATGTAATTATTTTAAAAGAATTAACCAAAAAGCACATGATATAAATCTAGTTAAATAAGCGATGTAACAGTTAAATAAATCATTATAAAATAGTAAAACGATTCAAAGAAATTTAATTTACCAAACAGCTAAAACTTTAACAGCAATTACACCATTCATATGCATCTTATACAGCGTAGCGTGTTCATTTTCAAATGGGCCG
Organism: Agrypnus murinus; assembly: GCA_929113105.1. NCBI lineage: Eukaryota > Metazoa > Arthropoda > Insecta > Coleoptera > Elateridae > Agrypnus > Agrypnus murinus. The sequence goes on along the minus strand of OV816026.1, from coordinate 182,052,626 downwards.
TTATTTAGGAAACGGTTCGTAGCATCTAAAAAATTGTCGATCGCAAACTATTCTGCTGTGCAGTTCATGTAGGTTACAAGGAAATGTTAACACTAATAATAATAACCATTAATACATCAACATGCGACTAATAACAAGTTAATATCTTTTACATAAGTTAATTATACAAATTTATTTTGCTCCACTAGGAATATTAAAAAGATTAATTTAGATTGCTTAAATCTTATTTTTAGATACAAATAAAATTTTATTTAAAATTTACACGGTAATTAAACACAGTATGTCTGAAATTAAAAGATTTCCTATATAATACAGCCTCATATAAAGGATTTATTTTAAATAATACGTTGAGCGTACATAAATAAATAAGTGTACAAGAGCGAATGTTATGCACTTGATTTATGACTTATGATTGATGCACGGTTATGTGCCGAATGTTGTAAGGATACCTATTTATAAAGCGATACTATAAATGAACACAACAAAGTCAATAGTTTTCTCAATTTGTTTGAAATAAAATATTGGTTCTTTTATTTGTAACACTTCTTCCAGTTTCTGAGTTAGCTATTTATTATCGAAAAGGAAAAGCAGATATTTTCTTGGAAAATCGATATTTAGTGTGTAAGTCAATAATGACTAAACGATTTTCTTTAAAATAGGATCAGTCACTACCGGTTGTCTTTAGATGTTAGTTTGCGGCATCGCTGAATTTTAGTGTTTAGGGGATTTGGCCATTTTTATTTCTTGTTTCAAGGCTTTCTTTGTTCACCATCTTTATAGATGTGCAAATTTGCATCAAAGAATTTTCATTCAGTGGTTTTATGTTAAAATTATGCTTTTGTCTTGTCAAGAAAGCAAAGTCTGCCATCGTCGAATTACATTTTTAATTTTAAGGCAAAAGGCATTTTCAGCCATTGTAGTCATGGAAATAAACGAAAGAATTAGGAATTGTATGTCTTGAGCCTAGATGGTAATTACAATAAAAATGATCATTTCAAAAATTGAGTTTTTATTATTTAAGATTTAAATTACATTATGTAGTATAACTAAAAGATAAATACTTAAGTTCTGTCAACGATCGAGTGCTAGTTAGTTGCAACTACTTAGTTTGATGATAACTTTTTGTTTTGTTGTAATAAGACTGGGTTAGTTAATGTACATTTAACTCCACGGTCTGAGTTTTGGAGACATTACATTTTTTGCGTTAAGTTTCCAATTTAAAACCGACCATATGACACTTATTTTAAATTCAATGGTACTAAAAAATATTCTTGTAACAAATGGTAAACACATATACGCCGTCATCGAACATTCTAGATGTATGAGTCATCAACACCTGCATGTATGACTCATCAACACCTGCATGTATGATTCATCAACACCTGCATATATGATTCATAGGCGTGAGTCATCGACGGCTGCATAAAACAGTACACCAACTAGTTTAGTCCAGTACGTTCCAGAACATTTATATGAAAGATATAAATTGACGTTCGCGGACAGAAGGGAGTTCAGTTAATGTTTAACCGGCGTAGTGAAATGTACTCTGTGTAATTAGTAGGTATAGGATTTCTATGCATTTGCATGCTTTTTTTTGCTTATAGCAAACATATGCAGAGTTATATTTCTACATGTTTAAGTCACATATGAATCACATATGTCAATTTGAAAGTGCATATAAATGCATATTTAGGTGTTTTTTATAAATGCATGCATATTTTAGTATTTTTGAACGAGTGTGCATATTTTACCACTTTTTTTAAATAATTTTAGCATTTTAGACAACCAACCAAGGGCGGCTTAGTTGAGTCTAGGGGAAACCCATAATTTAAGCTTATTGTTAAATACTAGGTTTTAAAATATTTTACTGCCTTAACCATCTGTGTACTTGTTAATATTTTCTAAGAAAGAAAAAGTTTCAACTAAAATTTAAATACTTCATCTTGCGGTATTGTGATAAATAGGTATTAAGAAATTCCAAAGACCCTTTGACAACTTCCTGTTCATAGAAAAATTTGCCTGTACTTTTGTTTACTAATCTTGTAATCTTTCAATTAAGACAGTTCAGAAATTGCAAACTGCATTTCAGTTTGAAATTTTAGAGTGTAAAGATGGATAAAGAAAAACGGTCTGTGTCTGTTACACTTCGAAGTTATGTTAAGGAATTCAGTGTTCTTACAACTGACGATAAGGTGTTGTATTGTACAGTGTGCGACGATAAAGTGACTGCAAGGAAACGCTTTCAAGTTACACAACATCTGAACACGGTTCGACATTAAAAGTGTGTTGCCCTGAAATCAAAAAACAAACATTGTTACCGGGGTATCTTAATAATTCGCGCGGTGAGTCCAGCAAATCGATCGAATTTAATAAAAAACTATGTAGTGCATTAGTGGCTGCAGATATCCCGTTAAGTAAAATTAATCACTCAGCATTTCGTAATTTTCTGGAAGAAATTTCAAAAATGCCAATACCCGACGAGTCTACACTCAGGAAAAATTATTTACCTCGTTTATACGAAGAGACCATAAAATCAATTAGAAAACATGCAGTGAAGAACTACATATGGGTTTCCATTGACGAATCTACTGACACTACTGGAAGATGCGTAGAAACTTCATTTCCTTCGTTTTGTTAGTAAAATTTAAATAATTAAAGACAGCACAGCAATTTACGGATGTTTTATTTTATATTTTGTTAGTTACATATTTAATCACAACAATATTTTTGCTTGATTAAATATAATTTTTTTTAAATAACTGTTTTGCGCTAATTATTTGTAACCGACTAATTATGTAGTTCAATAAAATAAAAATCAAATATTTGTTTTTAGATACGTGGCTAACGTTATAATTGGCGTTTTAAATTCGGAGAACAATCCCAAATCCTATCTATTAGCAATGGACGTTTTCAAGAGCACCGATCATTGTTCTGTGGCAAAATTGTTTAATGATTCGATTGCTATTTTCTGGCCGGACGGCATACAGTACAACAAAGTACTCCTGTTAGTCACCGACGCACAAGCGCCTAGTCGGAGCACGGCCGGACGACGTGATTGGCTACGCGGTGACGAATCAGATTTAAATTCTTAACGGCGCGCGGCGGCAAATTGGAATGTAAATACTTCCTTATATGATTGTGTGTTGTGCATTTTACATACGAGTTGATTGAAATTATTGAAAACATAATGACCCGCATGATTTGCTCTTTATTAACCCTTTCATTATCTATAATAGTTGTAATTAGAATGCGTCAAGAAATAACCGACAATATGTTAGAAAACTGAAAATTTATACTCTTTTTAACTCGTAAAAAACACATAACAATATGGGTCAATAGCAATAGGAAATACGTAGTGGTATACCTGGCATGTTTATATTCAACCATGTAGTCAGAGGCATCCACTAACTGCCCTGTGCAGCTCCGGCTGCCCTTGTGCAAAGATTATTACTGCTGCCCCCAACTTGAATTTTAAATATTATGTTAATTTGTAACAAATATTGTAACAAAAATATGTTTATTAGAAAAATAAGTTCGTATAATACAATTTAGCTTTTCTAATCCCAACCAATTTAATATCCACCATATATTATTTTTCCGATAATTTTAATTTGGATTTTTTTATCGCTGCCTGTAGCCATATAGTATAGTAATTTTAAATTCATTTGGCTATCCAAGAATTCGGGTGCCCGTGTGCGGTGCACACCTTCGCATACCGCTGCGGACGTCCCTGCATATAGTATATCAATTTTAACGTATTTTTTAAGTATATCTATTAACTTTAAATATATCCTAAACATTGTTGGTATGGACGGTAAAATGTGCATAGTCTGCATACCAATTAGTTAGAATATTACGAGACAATAAATTCATGTCTAGGTATAAAACTGATGTTGTACACTAATAGCAAAAAGGGTTCCAATATCGATCCGTATGGAACACTCCTTACGATATTTAAAGTAGTGCTGATTTTAACATTTAAATAAATAGATGGGATAATTTGCTCACATATTATCTTTTGCTCAATAATGAGCAGGTTGCCGTTCTCAGTGCCCATAATGTCATAATTTTAATAAGAGTTCAATGCATAAAGACTTATTTTCAAAGACTTGCAATACATTATCAGATAAAGTCATTATGTCATCTTAGTTCTTTTTGCCTTGCCTGAAGCCAAATTGTTGTTTGTTGATTAGTAGTCTTCAAGAATTGAGGTAGTTTAATTGTGTTTTTATAATTATAATCTAATAATTTTTCCCCTATATTTAATGATCGAGTGTGCTTTTCTTATCTGTATTTCGGAAATGTATTTTAATATAAAAGAGGCTTTGTATCTCATGAAAAACTTGAGCTAACCTAGGTCGTTATTGCTGTGTTACAATTTTTTTTAAAGGCTTTTCCTAGTTCAATTTCGCTTAATGTTTAACCTACAATTTTTCTTTCTTAAAAGGTTTTTCTCCAATGTGTTAATCATATTTTTGTCATTCCAAATATGAAAGTGTGTACGGCACACCCTCTTATTGGCTATTCCTTATTTGGTAATGTTTCTGTTCAGGCTACCCCATTGGTAAATTCAGAATTCTCGGTTTTCTAAAAATTGAATTAGGCACTACTAAACGTTATGTAAATTATTGTAATTTAATAATTGATTTTATTTTCATATCTATCCCCAGTTTGAAAAAGGTGCAAGTCAATCAATTATATAAATTAAATCAATACAGTGCAAAATTATAATCAACGTGTTACAAAGATTACACAACAATTTGGTGATTGTTTGTCATTAAGCTTGCAGAAGTAATTCGAACATAAAACTTAGCGTACCCTTTGTAAAAAATAATTTGTACACTATATTTGTTGCCATAAAATAATTTTAATAAATAATGTTTATTAAGAAATGAAACAAGGGGAATTTCAAAGCATTGAATTCAGTAAAAATAATAACTAGAGAATTACAAGAGTACATTTTAAAAATTGTTTAAACTAAAGTAATAACAGTTGACGTTGTCTTAAATCTATTTTATCTTTACATAAACGTTCTTCAATTTTTTATATTTCACCAACAACTTTGCAAAATGCTTATTTAGTTAAATATTTTATAAACTTACACAGTGAAAGTTTAATGATAAAGTTACATTATCATGAAAATAAACAGAATAGAAATTTCACTTTAATTGAATATTGAACTGCGTTAGCATTAAGTTCTAAAATACAACTGACGTGTAAATCTTTTGTTTATATTAAAATGTTTAAACAAAAGTTTTTTTCGCTTACCTAAAATACGTTGAATATACTTAAGTAGCGAAATCCAAAGTTCTTCTGAATAATTCACTCTTTTTCGTATTACTACGTATTAATCGTTGAAAAAAAATGGTATTTTGCACGTAATTTTACCCAAACTTCAGAAAAGTCATTTATACCACAAAGTCGTAGAAAAATACAAGACAGAATTTGCTTTATTAAACGTACTTTAGAAATATTCGATAAGTGGATTTACCAAATTTGACTCTTGATTGAAATTGTTTAAATTTATCAAAAATTGATCTTCGGATTTAACGCAAACTGGATATATTGTGTTGACTAATTCAATGCACTAAGATGTTAAAGAAATTTGGGAAATCGGCCCTCACTTGTAAATTGTAATATTTTTCTAAGATCCAATCAGTTTTTTAGACTCTAAAAAAACCTTACCCTTAACCTTTACCTAAACAGTAAATTTCAAGGAAATTCTCACTTAATTTAAATTCTTTAAATAAATCTCTAAACTTCAAAGTTTAAACATTCCTACAAAATTGACTTAAACGTAGTGTAAGATGCACCGACACGCTGTGCCTCCAGACACTTTGGAGCGTCTTTCTGACTCTAGCGCATTCCGACTACCACTTCTAGATCTGCCAACATTCTGAATTTGACAAGAGAAGAAATACCACACCATTTAGAATGGATTGAACAAGGAAATAAATTTATCAAAACTTGATTTATGTCATGATTAGCCAATGACAAAAAAGCGAATATTACCTCTATACATGATATTTTTATCTTGACTTATATAATTTCTTACAATAAAACCCGTTTGCTTTCAACAAAAATATTATTCATTTTTTCAGGCTATCAAATCTTTACAGTTACGATAAGTAAGACCCATTAGAAACGCATTAATTAGTTTCTAGATTCATTTTTTTAGTTATATTTAGCTACAGCCCCGTTTAGCCAATCTTGAATTTTCATTTCCAAGCAACAACTGACAGCCTTGACAACAGGTGTAGTGTGCGTTAATGTAAAGCATCACGACTGACCGCCAAGATATGTAGCGTACATAAGCACAAAAACTTTAAATAAATTGAAAAATGTCATACTCACTTTAAATTATGTTAATATACCCAAAACGGCTTACGCTTTTAAAACAAAGACTGTTATTTTAAAGAACAAATTACTTTCATGACGTAGGTGTCAATTGAAGAGGTTACTGATTTTAGATTTAACAGTAATAATTAACCAATTGGAGTATTTTCGACATTGGGCTAAGTCGGGTTTTCTCCCTAATCTTTGTTTAAGCCTTAAGCCTAAGCCAACATTCGTATACCAATCTTCGGTTCAGGAGCCTAGTTTGCACTCAGTTTTCAACCAACTTTAAAATCTTGGGTCTCTGTTGGTTAGACGTCGCCTATGGGTCAGCCAACATCCCAGTACTAATTATTAGCCTAAGTCATAGTCAAGCTTCAGCGACCGAGTGTCGGTTTCTGACTGTTTGCCCAAGCTTTATTTAATTTTTAGTTTAATTTGAAACCAGTTACCCATCACATAAGCTTAAACCAAGCTTGAGATATCAGATAATATTTTTTTCAATTGCAAGTGCAAATCTACCTTTAAATTCCAAGTTTCCAATATTTGAACCAATCTTCACATATGCTACCGGATAAGGCTTGTACAGTAGTGGATGTGAAACCTGATCCCTCGTGTCCCAGTTCTGTACCAATGTTGGGTACTCACCTTGCAAAAAGATTCGATATTAGTTTTCAAGGCTAAATTAGTCTTCACTTTTTTGATTAATTTTTAGCACTAATCCATGACCGAATACCAATCTTGGCACGAAGGTATCATCCCAATTTCAGCCCAGGAGTGGACCATTTTTAAATTTCAGACTCGTACTAAAGTTGATAAGCATTATCCCAAGCCCGAGGCACTCTTATCTGAGTAGTTATACTGAAATTCTGATTCGTAAAACTTTCTAGGAAGTCCATAAAAAAGCGAAAAAGTACTTTTAACTCGATATGAAAGAGTAACTTAACATAAACCAACAGAAGTTCCGTCGTACCGAATAAGCAATTATGAAAAAAATTCAGTTGTAAGTTTATAAATAATCTAAGTTGATGTGCTCTCAATTTTTAAATTTTTGAAAGCTTTTATTCAGAAAACCTTTTTTGCACATTTATGACAATGAACACAAACTAAATAAATGTCCTATATAAGTCTCTAAAGTATACAAACTTTTTCACGAAGGAGACGTTTACATAATACTGAAGAACCAAAACTTTATCACAAAAAGACCATAAATTAAAAGATTGCATCAAAAAAGAAATCTGTACCAAACAGAGGACACTGTTACTAACAAAGGCTTCCCTTACAGCAGTATAATATTTCTTAACCTACAAACGCTTTTTAATTTAGTGCTCTTTTTATTTGGGACAAAGTGTTCATAAACTTTTATATTCATCAGCGTGTTTCGTTTTTCAAATCGAAATTTTTCCTCTGTTTGCTATATGAAGTGAACATTTTATTACTTTGTACCTTTCTCCCCTTGACAAATATTCCAGCAGAGCTTTTATTATTTCCTATCATCATTCAGTCGGTGCATGCGAGCATAGAATTATCACCCATAAACACACCTGCATAACCGCTGAAAGCCAGATAGAAAGACATAAAGTGTAAGCTGAATGAAAGCTAAAAAAAAGCAGTCGAATAAAATTTTTCCGAGCAATAAAGCTTCTATTAAATCTCGGTGCATTTTAACTTCAACTTTAAATCATCAAACAGAATCGTGCTCGAAATAAATTGCAAAGTTAACGGTCGTCACTTTTTTTTTCGACAGACGTATTAAAAAATTCCGATCGAGTGTATACTTTTTTGTCAAATCTTCTGTAGTATAATTATTATCCGATATGTAAATGAATTGTAACGGTTATTAAATTAAAAAAAGGAAGAAAGTGTGTAAACAACCGCAAAATCAATTTGAAGCTGATTAAATTTTCCTTCAGTTAAACTTGCTTCGCTTGTTTCGTTTTATTTTTCAAAGGAAATCTGTACGTAAACGTATTTAATTAAAATGTCTAATGGAAATACTAATACGTACTGTGCGGCTAAGGGTTACCAATTAATTTGCTAGCTAACTAGAAATTGTCAAGGTTGGTTAGTAACAGAAATTGATCAAAATATTGATCAACCGTGTCTGTGTATATCTGAATATTGTTTATTGTATAATATTGTAAGTATATTTTTGTTCTTCGTCTAATTTATGTAACAGTCAGTTAAGTGCATGAGGCATTCTTTCGTATTTGACACAATTAGATATTGAGAATGTCAAAATAAGGATAGTTCAAATAGAGGCTGTACGTGTGGTTAAAGTTGTGGGAAAGGAACATAATATAGTTTACAATAAAAGTACAATAAAAAGATAGGTACAACTTAATATTTATTAAAAGGTATACATTTCGCTACAGGTTAATAAGGACGGAGCCGGACATTTGGGCGCTGCCGTTTCGGCGCGCGACACTTCGGCGGGAGGACACTCCGGCGCAGGAACACTTCGGCGCGGGCCACTTAACTACTTGTCTAGTATTATTGTAACGAACAAAATCTGTAGGTACTTACAGGTAATAAATACAGTATGATCGATGAAATACCGTATTCGACAGATACGGTATGACGAGAAAAAATATTTGCCAATCACAAAAGCTCGTATGTACTGCCAGATTAAAGAAAAAAATCATTTTTCTAAGCTGCTAAAGCATTAAAATTAAAATTCTTCTGCAAATCTCTGCATTAGGGAATAATTTGTATTAAGAACTTAATTTATTTATTACAAATCCCTTATTCTTTATAAGAATATCATGTTTGATAATTATGTTAATATAAATTTTATAAAATCAAAAATTTTATAGAATCAATGAAATGAAATAGGAAAATTGACATTAACATTAAATATCGTACCACTGATAAATACGTGCCCACTTCACGAATTTTGTCTCAGTAGGTAACACTTATAAATGGATACTGCTTAGTGCTTATAGTCCACTACTTAAAGACAAAAAACACTGCAAGCACTAGAAAAATAGACATAATTGCTATTGAGAAATCTCGTGCGCATGCCTATAGCATCGATCTAACTGTGCGATAAAAATTAAAAAAAAATCTTGACCAAAAGAAGATTCAATCACTAATTATTAGTTTCACTGCACTTTTATTTAGTTAAAATAAAATTATTTATTATTAACTGCACTACTTAAATTCTAAAATTTTATCATTACAAAAAGAATTGACGTAACAGTATACATAACCTTAAATTTTCAAGAGGAGGTTGACGTTAACGTAGGATAATACAACATAACCTCAAAATTTTTCTAAAATTTTGATTTCCATAAGAACGCCTGTTTTGTACAAAAAAGAAAATTTTCGAGAAAGTGCCACCAGATTTCCAGCGGTTTATATAGAAATTTGAAAAACAATTGAAAAAACTAGTGATTTATCTGGTTCTAAACAAAATTCTTTAGTGTGATTTCTAGGTTACAACTAAATTCTTGGTTAGAAACAAATGAATAAATTTAAAACTAAAATTACACAACCATATTATTTATAAATATTAAACGAATTGTTTATAATAATATTATAAAAAGATAGAGGGAATTGTTCTCTCTTTACTGACATCAAACACGTATTGAAATTCACACATAAATTTGGGATTTAATGGCAACCATCTTGATTTTTCTTTAGATTTATACATTATTAAAATTTACAATAATTGTTTAAAAACACATTGTTACATCTATTTCTCATTATGAACTTGATCTTAATATCCTGTAGTATAACTACTACACAGTTTTTCTTAATAAAAATCCTAAATAAAAGCTAATTTATTTGCTTTCAGAAAACTATGATAAAACTTAATCAACAATTTTTGTCTTTTAATACTCATATCTTCTACAACAAAAGACCCACACATTGGCATATAAGTCTCAAATATACTCAAGAACTTGACCACATTACAATAAAATATTTCAGTTCAATATCTGATTAACATTGAATACCACACATTTATTATGAAAATACTCAAATCGTTGATTAAGAAGAATTTTTTTTATTTTCACCAATAAAAGCAGTAAGTAAAGTGATAAATACCTGTGTACATTTTCACAACCATACCTTTAATATGTTCTAGGTGACAATAAGCCTTGAAATAGCTATACTACCTATTTATGTGTAAATTTTTAAGCAACGACAGAAGATCGTTAACTATGCAAATAAAATTACAAAAATTAAGAGAAAAATCAATTTAAAATTTATTCTTTATTTTTATTTGCAGTATTGTATAGTGTTTCTATAACAAAATAAAACATTTTTTTAAATTAATATTCATATTATTTATATTCAGATAAATGCTGTGCCTGAAAAGTTATGCAACTCAAATCACATGTGTATAATTTATAATGCCTATTGCATATCCTATCATGACAATATATAATTGGCGACGAGGATGGGAAATCAGAAATTGAGCCCATGAAAACATTCGATTGAAAAATTCTAAGTCCAGACTGATTTTTAAATATTCATATGGAATTACCAATTTTAAAGCCTATAAATTATTTACATAGCAAACTCTAACGAGAACAACGAGAATCAAACGGGCATCCTTGCTTCCAGAGTAAATTCGACGGAAAAATCTGAAAATGCAAGAAAAGAGCCTAAAACCAAGACGTCGACAGCACACGTCGAATTAGTGCAAACCATTTATAAATAAGAGACAAAACTTAAAAACCTTACGGGACCTTTAAGAAATCACTAAAAGGTGTTCTGAATCCTTTTGAAGGTGTAGTACACCTGATTTTATTTCTGAAGAACTGTTCAACGTAGAACAAGACGAAATTATTAGTGGTAAATTTGACGTAGATTGTCCAAAACATTTTAAGGAATTTTCAGGCCACAAAAATACTAATCAGAATCTTTCTGACCATTATTTCAATAATCAACCATAAAATTATAATTATAAGTAATGACAATAAAATTTTATAATAAAAGCCTTTCTACGATACTACCATAGAAGTCTTTGAGATTATTAATTTCAAAAACCAAAATAATTTATCAATCAATTATCGATCAATCAATACAGAATCTCTAATTTGAATTGAAAATAAAAATTCTACTATTTCAAACTATTTCAGATATTAAAAAGAAGTTTCTAATTTTTCAAGAAAATAATTTTTCATTATTTGCAAATTACATCTTAAATTTCAAATTTTTAATTGTCATACATATTTCAACGGATTCCTAAGTTTAGACCTTTTTCGACAACTAAAAGCTGATATTAAGTTACTTGATGTGACGATAAAGTTCCTTTTTGCAACATTAAAAAAATACGCCCAGATTGTAACATGAATGATTCGAAAACCGAATTAATTACTAAATTAAAAACACAATCTAAAACTAATAATTAATTCCAACATATCTTCTTTATTAATTCATTCAAAAAACCTAATTTAAGTGTTTTCAAACAATGCCGCGAAGAAATTTAAAAATATTTTTTATGTCTAAAATTTTAAACTAATAAAACTAATCAACTAACGAAAAACGGCCGCAACAATGTTAAAATCAATGGAATTACTTAAATTGAAAAAATATAGAAATTTCGATACAATAACCTGTCTGAATTAAAACCTATAATCTTAACATTTACGAAGTAAAAAAATTATCTGTCATATAAAAGACGGAAACACTCAAAACTCACTAAAGTAAGTCAGAATGAATAAGACAAAAGTTAAGACTAAAGGGAGCAGAATAAATAAAAACTTAATAATGCTTTTCGTAAAACTTAAATGAAAACCAAAGCAAGCAAGAAAGAATTAAAAACGTTTAAAGTACTATGTAATACAAAATCTAAAAACACTTTTTAAAATTCTGTAGAAACCTTTATATAAATAAGAAATCTGACTACTTGTAAAATGAAAAGTTCAAATGTAGATCTTGCCGAAAGTAAATACTCACTTTGTCAAACTTAGTCGAATAGTTTTGGCACATTTGTATTTTATTGTAATAAAGTACTTCCAATAATTTCGGTTTTCAAATTATTTATATACGTGTCTGCCATAAAGTTAGATCCATATGGGATTTTTTTTAAATATTTTGCTTAGAAAATTTTTTTGCGGGGCAATCACTTCTGCTTCTAAAAATATTTAAAATACGTCATAACAAAGTTGACAGGTGACATTAGGTATCTGTCAAATTCACCATTGTTTTCTAATATCGGCAAAAAATGATCTTCTTGCTAAAATTTTATTAAGAAAAAATGTTTCTAATGACATTTTACGTTCAGATACCGAGTTTTGGCGAGATATTCCGATATAAGGAAATTTTTTGACATACCCCGGTTACTGATTATTTTGAAATAATAAAAAACGCTCTAAAAGAGTTTTTCTAATAGTATTGGATGATGTAGGTATTTTTGATGAATATTAAAATTATCAAAAAACAAAATGGGCTATTTTCCAATTTCCAAGAAAATCAGCACAATTTTATTAATCTCTTATTATTATGTATTTAAGCAGTAGTTTAGTATTAAGTTGTTTAAATTATGATTACAACAATTCCTGTATTATTCAAACGTGGCTTAATAAAAAAAATAATAAAATTATGAGTTATTTTCTTGGAAATTGCAAAATAATCCAGAACCTTCCATTTTTTTCTTGATAAGTTTAATATGTGTCAAAAATATCTACACAATCCAATATTATTAGCAAAGTATGCTACGCGATTATTGCCTTTCTACTCATTTAAAGCGTCTTTAATGATTTCAAAATAATCAGTGTTCAATCTCCTTGAACATTTATTTTAATTATATTTAATTTAAGATTTTTTATTGTAATATTAAAAAAGGGAATATTCTGTAAGTTTCTAAAAGAAATAATTTTGTTTAATTAACTAATATGTAATACGAAATATCGTTCGCTGAACTGCAAGTATGTCAGTAATAAGCAATTCTTAACCAAAATTGGTGCAATATAAAACTCGCGCCAAATCAAATCAAATCAAATCATATAAATACAATTGTATGCTAATTAAATTTAAACTTGTCACAAATTGACCGTAAGTGGCATATACTCCTATCGCTTTAACCTTTACTTGAGTCTGAGTAAAGGGCTTACGGGTGGCCAAACGTATATTTTTTGTCTTTTTTGTGTTTTGTTTTGTTTGTGTACTAATAAACATGTCTTTTTTGTGTTTTTAATAATATTTTATTCAAGCTAGATCCTCTACTAACCGACGTATCACGTATTGTGAAAATTAGGGTGGTGAACAACTACTCAAAATATTCTTACGGCTGTATTGGTCGTAACAATCAGTTCACCGGAGTGTATCAAAAAATGTTAAAAAACAAAATTTTTCTTATATCGGAATATCTCGCCCAAACTCGGTATATGAACGTAAAATGCCATTAGAAACATTTTTCCTAATAATTTTTTTTCATATTTTAACAAATCAGGTCATTTTCCACCGATTTTAGAAAACAATGGTGAATTTGACAGATACCTAATGTCACTTGACATGGCGTATTTCAAGTATTTTAGGAAGCAGAAGGGATTGCCCCACCAAGTTTTTTTCGAAGCAGAATATTAAAAAAATTTCCCATATGGATCCAACTTTATGGCAGACACTGTATACAATTTCTTTGCTTCACTGCATGCAGTTGATATTTCTTATCAAATGACATGGCTCCCACTATAAACAATATACGTGATCCAAACATTTTTTAAGTTTTAACCATCGTAAATGTAAAAACTTTGCTTGTGTAAGCCATATCTTGCTGCTTTACCAGTAGCCTAACTGACACGACTTTCGTTTATAATCCTCGCTATAATAATATCTATAATAATCGTTGCTATTACGTATCTTACAGTAGTTTCAAGTCACGCAGTTTCTTTTCCTCAATGAAGTTCCACAAGGCTCCTTCCTTGGGCACCTCTTATTTAGTATTTTTCTAAAGGTTTTATAACAATCGCTATCTTGTCGAGCACTTGCATGCGCTGGTGATTTAACAAACCTACGCGGAAATAAGCATTCCAGCAAATAATTATTTTAACTTATTAAATAGTGCTGTAGTACTTGTAGCAAATTTGAATTAAATATTGTTGCGACATAACATGTAAATGTACGCGCACTGAAAATCTGTAAATAAATAAATAAAAATTCCGTCGACTCGAGGGACTCGAACTCACGACCCTTGAAACACGAGTGATGCGCTGAAACCATTCGTCCACTTTATAAACGTCCAATTAATAAAAGTACAAACAAGCTTATTTACAAAGTTAATCTGAATTGTTTAAAATCTAGATTTCATTCAAAATAGAAATAGTTACAAAAAAAATCACTTACAATTAAAACAATTTACCATATTAACAGGCTTGGTTGTGTAGTGACTACTGTGCTCATGCATGTGGCCCGAGATCGACTCCCGCTGCAGGCAAATCTGGTTAAGATTTTTTGCAGTTTTTCCTTAGCTCTAACAAAACTGTGTGATTTGTGTTATAACATCAATAAGTTTGCTGCAGCTGCATGATGGCCCTGAATAGTCGTTATTAAGTTTTATGATTTTCTTTTTGGTTTATAATAATTGAAAACCTCAGTGCTTTAAATATTGCAAAATATTCTTCTGTATAAATCTTTTTGTTTGATTTGATAATATAGTCAAAAAAACTTAAAAACCAGCACTTACTTTCTTATAGTTCTAACAGCGATAACAATGATTGTTCGGTACTACATGTACTTCTCCCCCACCTTTATATTATTTCAAGCCCCTACCTGAGGGATGCTTTGACCACAACCGGTCTATTCCATTACGATCGGTCTTCGAGTGAATACTAATATTATATTGTAAATAAAGTTACTTTTTGCTGTACCACCAGTGTTTAATTGTATTTAAAAAGGCTCTGTTAATCGAGACGTAGCGTTAACATTTGGTCCTTCGAAACGGATTGGTGCAGTAAATCGTATAATTAAAATCCAAATCAAGAAGCCGTAATCATCGCCAGCAGTCATCACCATTTCTACCAGCATCCAGCAGGAGTTCACTAAAAGCAACGTCCGGGATCATCTTCAACTTTAAAAAGCGTGAGTGACTCAAATCCTAGCATCCTTCCTTTATATTTTTATAATAACCCAAATATTTTTAAACGACCCTTCCCTCTTCTATCATAGTTAATAAATCTTTGACGATAAATTTATATTTAGTTTGTTTAACACTAAAGTTGCACAACATGGCAGAATTAAATTCTCTTAAATCTAAACGCGGTTCAATAAAGGGACAAATTACGAGAATTGAAACTTTTGTAAAGGCTTTTACGGAAACCGATGATGTAGCACATTTAAAATTTAGAAAATCAAAATTAGAGCAATTAATTCAAGAATTTTCCGATATTCAATCCGAAATTGAACTCAATCAAACTGAATTATTATTAGCCGAAGCAGAAAGGGAAACAGTTGAAACTCAATATTTTAATCTTCTGGTTATGATTGACTCGTGGCTAGAAAAGAAAAAACGGAATTCCGCTACCAATGTGGCTAACAATAATAATTTTAATTTAAATCGAGAATCATTTAGTTTACCGTTACCAATCTTGAATTTACCAACATTTTCGGGCTCTTATTCAGAATGGCCTACCTTTTTTAACTCGTTTAAAGCACTGGTACATAATGATTCAAGATTTAATACAATTACTAAATTTCATTACCTTAAGAATTGTTTAAAGGGAAATGAAGTTAACCGTATTATTGAATCTCTGATAATTTCAGATGAAAATTACGAGTTAGCAATAAGAACCTTAGAAAAAAGATTTTCAAATAGAAGATTAGCGGTTCAAGAATTAGTTTGCAAAATTATAAATTATCCACCATTTTACAAAGCTAGTCATTTCAATTTGCAACAGTTTCTAGATGTACTTTATGTTAATATCGAAGCTTTAAAAAATCAAAATGTAATTGTAGATCATTGGGATCCACTAATTTTGCCCATAATTTCTAATAAAGTGGACTTCTCCACGAGGAAAGACTTTGAATTAACATTAAGTACAGAAATTCCTACATTGCAAGAATTTTTAAATTTCATAGAGAAGAAATGCAAAATGCTCGAGTCTTTAGAAGCTTTAGGACAAATTTCTCAAAATAATTTTTCGAAAGGATTATCAAATAAAAAAATTACTTTAGTTAGTGCTACTCAAAGAGAGTGCGTAATTTGTAAATCGGCCACACATCAGATTTATCAATGTAAAGATTTTTTAAAATTATCGATTTCTGAAAGATTTAGTAAAATTAAAAGCATGCAGCTTTGTATAAATTGTTTGAGAAAACATCCTGTTCATTATTGTAAATCCCAAAAGAAATGCACTGAGTGCAAAAAAAACCATCATTCCCTTCTTCATAGAAGGGAAACAATACAAACAATTTCTACAATTCAAGAACCTGTTTTGAATATAGAAGAAAGTAGCGGTACCCAGTCACAAACACTAACCCATTTCGGAGAAAACGGATCTAGGCAAGTTTTATTATCCACGGCAAGTGTTCTCATTCAGGATTCCTTAGGAAAAAAACACATTTGTCGGGCTTTACTCGACAATGGGAGCCAAAGTTGTTACCTGACCGAAGCTTTTCTTAGAAGATTAAAGATCCCCGCATTATATTGTAATACAGAGGTTTCAGGTATAAACCAAACCATTTCCAAAATTACTAAACATGCAAAACTAACAATCTTTTCTAAGTATACCTCTTTTAAAATGGATACCATATTTTTTATAACTGACGGTATAACTCAAAATCTACCTCAAATTTCTTTTCATTCAAAGGGCTTAAAACTTCCCAAAGATTTGCAGTTAGCGGATGATAATTTTAATGTGTCAAACAAGATAGACATGTTACTTGGGGCTGATGTTTACTGGGCATCAATTTGTAACAATAATATTGCTAGTTGTAAGGAACATCCACATTTACAAGAAACGCAGTTTGGATGGATTTTGGGAGGGACACTTGACTTTTCTTCTGATTTACCTAAAAATAATAAACACAATGTTTCCACAAATTGTCATTTATCAATTAATGAAGCATCTCTTGATAAAACAATTCAGCAATTTTGGGAAATAGAAAGTATAAACAATCCAACTATCAAATCCAAAGACGAAGAATTTTGTGAAAATTATTTTTTGAATAGCTATCAACGATTAAGTGATGGTCGTTATTCAGTTAACTTACCTTTTAATGAAAAACAGTCTCAGTTAGGAGAATCCAAATCTCAGGCTTTAAAAAGGTTTCATTCTTTAGAAAGAAAATTAAACAAAAATGTTTCCTTAAGGGAGGATTATACAAATTTTGTAAACGAATATTTAAGCTTAAATCATATGGAAGAAGTTCAAAATCCGGAATTATTAAAACCTAACGAATCTTATTACATTCCACATCATGCAATTTTAAAGGATTCATTAACCACCAAATTAAGGGTAGTATTTGACGCTAGCCAACTTACTTCCAGCGGTTTATCATTAAATGACACCTTATTTACCGGGCCAAACTTGCAACATGAAATATTTCAAATACTTTGTAAATTTCGCACACATGAATACGTTTTATGCAGTGACATATCAAAAATGTTTCGACAAATTAGAGTTTCACATTCCGATGCAAATTATCAATTAATTTTGTGGAGAGATGACAAAGACCAACCTATTAAGGTGTATAGATTGTTAACAATAACTTACGGTTTGACATGTTCACCGTACTTAGCAATGCGAGTTTTACATCAGTTAGCTGAGGACGAAAAACTTAAATATCCTGAAGCTTATTCGGTAATTAAAAATGATATGTTTATGGATGACGTGTTAACCGGTACCCAGTCTATTGAACAAGCAGTAGTTCTTCGCGAGCAACTCACCGCAATTTTTCAAAGTGGCGGATTTGAGTTACGTAAATGGATAAGCAATTCTCCAGAAATTTTAGCGCAAATTAATAATAGTTCTTATGATCCGTTAATCAGCTTAAATTTTGATAAAAATACAAAAACGTTAGGTGTGGTTTGGAACCCTAAATTAGATGAAATTCAGTATTTAGTAAACGTAGAATATGATCGCAACAAGGTTACTAAAAGAACCGTTTTATCAGTATTGAGCAAAATTTATGATCCTTTAGGGTTATTACAACCAATTATTATTAAATTCAAAATATTTATGCAGCATTTATGGCTATCAAAGATTAGTTGGGATGATCCTATTCCTTTAAATTTATTAACAATATGGAATCAATATACTTTAGAATTGCAAGGTTTAAATGAATTTAAAATTCCTAGAAAAATTATACCAATAACACAAATAAAACTTGAACTTCATGGTTTTTCAGATGCAAGTTGTAAAGCATACGGCACTTGCATATATATACGTGCCGAAGATAATTTTGGCAATATTAATATTAATCTTATATGCTCGAAAAGCAGAGTAGCGCCAATTAAAACTATAACCACACCACGAGCGGAACTTTGCGGAACTCTTTTATTGGCCGAACTCATAAACAAGGTTCAATCTACTTTAAATTTACAGATTTGTAACCGATATCTTTGGACCGATTCATCTGTTGTACTGGCTTGGATATCCACTCCCGCCAATACTCTTGCAACATTTGTGGCAAATCGCGTGTCTAAAATTCAATCTTTAAGCAACCCAAACGAATGGAATTTCTGTAAAGGCGTGAACAATCCCGCAGATATTGTTAGCCGAGGTGCTTCACCTGAGCAATTATTAACAAATTCTGTTTGGTTTAAAGGGCCTTCCTTTTTGCATCTTCCAAAAGAAAGGTGGCCTACTATCAGTACTGAAGAAATAGTAAAAAATGTGGAAATTCCTGAAAAGAGAAAAACTTGTTTTCACTCGGGTGTAATTGCTAACACTCTGTTTAATGACTTAATATGTAAATTCTCTTCCTTTCGTAAATTACAAAGAGTAATTGCTTATATTTTTAGATTTTTACATAACAGCAAGAATAGACCAAATTCACTAACAGGTGCTTTGAGTTTTAAGGAAACTAATAAAGCAACCGTTTTCATTTTAAAAACCGTACAATCGTTAGCCTTTCCCCATGAAACTTCTAGGTTAAAATTAGGCCAACCGCTTAATAAAAGTAGTTCTCTTCTTTCTTTAAGTCCATTTCTGGACGAAGACGGTTTGATTAGAGTTGGAGGGCGTATAAAACACGCTCCAATTAGCTATGATCAGAAATTTCCTATTATTTTACCAAAAGGACATCATATTACACACTCAATTATTTATCAAATTCATTCACAACATTTACACGTAGGAGTTCAGGGAACACTTGCAGCAATTCGGAGAAATTATTGGCCTATTTCCGGTAGAAATGTTGTTAGAAAAATATTGCATGAATGTATCAAATGCTTTAAACAAAAACCATTATCTTGTAAACAGCTAATGGGAGATTTGCCTAAAGTAAGACTCGAACTAATTCGACCTTTTTTGAAAGTAGGTGTTGATTATGCAGGCCCTATATCATTAAAGTCAATCATTGGTAGAAGTAAAACACAAATTAAATCATATATTTGTCTTTTTATTTGTCTGGCCACGAGAGCAATACATCTAGAATTAGTCACCAGTTTAACAACGGAATCATTTTTAAATGCCCTCAGAAGATTAATTGCAAGAAGAGGTGTAGTTAGTGACATTTATTCAGATAACGCAACCAATTTCCGCGGGGCAGATCGTTCCTTAAAGGAATTATTTGAATTTTTAAAATCCCCTTCATTTTCGAAGGTAAAGGACGATCTTAGTGCTAATAGTATTAATTGGCATTTTATACCACCCCGTAGCCCACACATGGGTGGTATATGGGAAGCAGGAATTAAATCTACCAAATATCATTTAAAACGGGTTATAGGTGCTACTACTTTAAATTATGAGGAATTGTCCACCGTATTAACTATGATAGAAGCTGTCCTTAACTCCCGTCCATTGATACCCCTTTCCAATGATCCACACGATTTTGAAACCTTAACTCCTGCACATTTTCTAATTGGTGAGTCACTCATTACACTGAGAGAAGAAAGTGATTATACTGATCTCCCAGTTAATAGAATTAAACGTTTTCATTTATTATCACAAATACGTAAGCATTTTTGGCGCAGATTTAAGGCGGAGTATCTTTCTCAACTTCAACAGCGCAATAAATGGAAAAGATTGGAGCCACAAACTCAGAAAATTCGAGCAGGACAACTTGTGATCCTCAAGGATTGCACACCACCAATGCACTGGCAACGAGGTCGTATTACAGAACTTCATCGTGGTAGTGACAGTGTAGTGCGTGTTGTTAGCATTAAACTTTCTGACGGTACTATTACAAAACGAGCTGTACATAATGTTTGTCTAATGCCAGTAGAGTGAAATATTGTTAACTCTTTTCATTTCTATATACTACATGTACATATTTGAAATCTTTTATTCCATTCTATCACCTTTGTCTGCAATTTTATTGTGTTACATTACATTTGATTTGTAAATATATTTTGTTTTGTATATTAATATTTCATATTGTTCACCATTATAATTTCTGCAATAATTAATAATTTGTTGAGTCAGTTATCTTGATTACGAACATTTAATTGTATAAGTTTTGTATATATTTATTTGTAGTTCTATGAATTTTTATCTGATTTATATTTACTAATTTTTCCTTTAATTTGTTATATTACATTTGTTTTGTTTTGAACCTAAATTGGTTCAAGGGGGCCGCCATGTTCGGTACTACATGTACTTCTCCCCCACCTTTATATTATTTCAAGCCCCTACCTGAGGGATGCTTTGACCACAACCGGTCTATTCCATTACGATCGGTCTTCGAGTGAATACTAATATTATATTGTAAATAAAGTTACTTTTTGCTGTACCACCAGTGTTTAATTGTATTTAAAAAGGCTCTGTTAATCGAGACGTAGCGTTAACAATGATTATTAATTAAAAAATAATCTTTTGTCAAATTCGTTACACCATCCAATTAGTCTTAATCTTCAAGTTTTGTCGTTTTGAAGATATATGTAATTTCTAAAATATTCTATTATTAATCTAATAAATAATAAAGTTGCAGGTCAAGAACATCGTGCTCAGGGTAAACTATGTAGCTTCTGGCGAGAAACGCAGCATGATTAAGGGATTAAGGTAGGTGAAACCTCCATTCCAAAAGCAGTGCGTGTTTAAGATAAACGATGCTCAAGGTCAAAAACAGCGTGTCCAAGATAAACAAAGCCTCAAAACCTCAGCAGCATCAAAAACCTCGTACAAATTAATCGAAGTTTTTTGCAAAAATAAATACGCTACTTAAAACAAGAAATATGACCACACAAAGTGAAGTATCACTAAATCTTTCACAATTAAAGTGCAAAAACACTAATCTTACAATCCTTCATTTTTTTACGAAAGATGTAACGTGCTTAAATTTCAGATTCATTTTAATTCATTGTAAAATGCATTTATTGTAAATAACCTTAGTAGGGCCCTGTATATATGAAAATATTTTTGTTTGTTTAACATTAAAATTGACTTTATTCCAAACCTCATACTGTTTTTTCGTTAACAGAAAAGGCTGTCTAGGCGTTCTCATGCATATAAATTTGTTTTTTTAGCACTGAAAATACTAAGATAAGAATTATTTTCTAGCTAAAATGGCATGTATACATGCATTGAAGCTAAATTTATGTATCTTCTACGTGCTTATTTTCGTTTCTGTTCAATAAATTCTTCGAAAATATACATACAAAAAAACAGTCTGCAATATTCTATTAAATATCAAATTTTAGTTCTGTGGCTGCTGTAAATACCCGTCGAATATTCCAGAAGGATTTTTTCTTATTAGTTCAAAATGTGTCATTTTGGTGCCTGATAAGGTGTCTATATATTTCCCTCTCTTAATTTAAAATAAGTGGAGATAGTTTTGCATCCCCAAGCAGAGAATAAAAGGCCAAGTCACGGACAAGTCGCTAAGCGGAGCGCGATTCTGATACGGTCCGTCAAGTGCGTCCGTCAGTTGTTTTGTGTTTTTCCCGTTTCGTTTACCGCAAATAAAAGTTTAAGGCTTTATAGTACAGTTTATCCCTTCGTGTTAATAAAATTAAAATTTGGTTTAGTTTGCCTTAGTTGAAATTTATTAAAGGAAATTCAATTTTAAATTTAGAAATTCAAATTAAGTTTAGAAATTCAACGATTCAACAATTAATTAATTAATTAATCAAGTGCACCGTTAGTTGACGATTTATGAAGGGAATTCAATAATAAACTGAACTTTTTTTCTAATAATCTTCATTGTCTCTTTGTCCCTTATTAATAATACGCCCCAATAAATATATTGTGGCGTGCAGAATTTTGTACCAGATCAAAACACTATTGTGTTGCATAATGCAATCTTTTGGTAATCAAATTTGTGTTGACAATAAAAAAAAACTTGTAAACGAGTGACGTTACTATTGGAATTATATAAATTTAAAACTTTTATTATTGAAAGGCAATTAACTGCCAAGTTGTTAAGGACATTATTCCAGCAAACTTTAGTGTTGAAGTCAGTTACTATTTTCAGCATCTTTACCAGAATTCATAGTTCTTCCTGCTCAACATATGTAAGCCACTTGGTGTCGGTAGTTTAAAGTGAAACAAAAGGCAATTTAGTGTTGTGAATTTTATGTGTTTACAAAGATTTTACAATCTATTTCAGATTAGCTGATAAAGATTATTTCTTAAGTAAGTTGTTTTTAGTTAATAAGATATACTTACCTATTACACTTACCTATTATATTAAAACTGTTGTTATGAACGACTAATAGGGGATAGTAAAAGGGATCCCTCTTATCATAATTAATAAATTATGGTTCAATTGTTTTATAAAAACAATATATTTTTTTATTTATGAATAAATGAAAATTAAAGCTAGTTATGGTTGTGATAATGTTGGCTCAAGCACTTGTTGAAGTTATTAAATTACATTAACTCGCTTAACCTTACTAATCACGATTAGTTATTGAATTCAATCAATTTAATCAGAATCCTTCTTCACTTTTGGGTCCTGATCAAGTATAGTAATGACTTCATATCAAGTGAATGGCGCCCATATTCCTTATTACTTCTATAAAACCTTATTTTTTCTTTACAATCTATAAGCTTAAGAAACCAGTACCTACCCCTTAATGATATTTGTCAACAAAAGAGATCTTTCGCCGGTGCATCAGTACAGTAAGTATCGTTCTTGGTTTTAAGTAAGCAATTTCAGTAAGTATTAAGTATTTTGAGTTTGAGATTAATGCGTGTGTTACAATTGACAGTCCATCGTGAGGCTTCAAATTTTTATACCGTTACAATTTGCACCTGATCGTGGGGCATTTGTTATCAAATGTTTATACCGTTACAAAGAATAGCGTTAATCATCTCTTGTAGATGCACATTGAACCGTCTTGTGAAAACAACGTTAAGCAAAAAACAACCTGGTTGGTGCATCCCTTAACGAATTTTAAACATAAACTCAAGCGACAAAAATTATAATCCAAATGCCAAATCACCAGCGATTATGTCAGATTTGATGCTACTTAATACATTATACGAATTTAGGGGGCGTTGTTGATGCATTTCAAATATTAGACAAAGGAAAAGAACATTTATTTAACTAAAAATCGGACATATAGTACTTCCACATGGACGATTTCGTAAATGAAATGCAATATTGTCGATCTGCAGTACCCATTCAGACAAGTATTTCTATAATATTTGTAGTTTACAAAAGCTTAAAACTGCTTGAAGCATAATTTCTAACAGACTGTATTTGAAAATTATTCACAACCACAATAAAACAAAATTCCAGCAAGCAACTAAAGATAAAATTTTATTCACACCTCCTACACAACAGCAATAATAAAAATTATTATTTCCTTTATGTTCCTTCCACAAGATAAAATAAAAGAAGCGGAATTTAATTAAAATCCTGATGTAATGCAAAAGGACACTTTTTTTGTTGTTTCATATACTTCTATAGAATATCTGCGTGGAAAAGTAAAGTAACGACGTCTGATATAACATAGCAGTAGCATACGTATGACAAAGCGGGATGTTATTCTTTGCAATTCCATTTGACTTCAAGACTTAATAAGAGCAAGAATGCTTTTTATCTTCAAGGGAAATGCATCGCAGGAAAAAGGGTTTGGTTGTAGCAGGATGCCATTAGGTTTGTGGCTTATTGTCTGAACTTTAAATTTATTACAAACAATGCAGTATCTCGATTATTTCATCAAAAGTTTTGCTTTTAAATACGTTTTAGTTTATTTTGGGAAATTTCTTGCCTAACAAAATGCGAGAGCGCGATTAAAAGATAACTAACTTTTCAAAGTATATACGAGAAAAATAAACTTATCTGGTTTTGTGCATCTTTCAGGAATCACTTCGTCTCTGAAACTTTCTGAAAATGTAATACTTTAACCTAAAACAGAAGAAGCGTATTTTATTATCAAGTCACTTTAGAAATAGAAAAGTAGGAAGAGCTGTTTTCGGGAAAGAAAGCAGACGTTAATTTATTATTTATACAGAATGGTAAACATAAACAAGAAACAATTTTTATTACATCACACAAAAAGGTATTGAGTTACGTAGTCAGCAAGATTGTTATTGTGTTAGTTAACTAGTTTTAAACGTAAATGAGTTTAGCATTATGTGATTAAGTCCTCGCCTCGTTACAGAGAGAAACCACAATTATCTTGGTTACTTGGAGAAAGCTTAGCTAAGAACGTCGGGCTTATTTGTGCCAAATTTACATAAAGGGACCGCGTCGCTTGTGATGCAAATTTGAAATGTGCTCTTGCGTTTGTGAGTGCTTGTATTACTAGAAACATAAAATAAAAGGAGAAATGACAATTTTATGTTTATTTAATTATGTACAACTTTCAAACTAGCAAACCGGGCCGAAGAATTGATACTCTGCTGTAAAAGAGGAATTTATAAAGAACGCTCAACGTTTCTTGGAAAATACTGCATTTATTCCTATTAATGCTGTTTTTATTGCTTCCATCAAGAGACAAAATAAGTATCAAGGGCAGATCTTAAAGAAAACTCAAGACAGTCTACAAACCCTTAGTAAATTACTAAAAAGGGAGAAGAAAAGCTATTTACTAAAAATAGACAGCAAAAAATTAACATAAACCTCTGTTTCGTCTTAGCTGCCTTACTAATATATCAATTTCCTTCTAAAACATTAAAGTGATGTCACTCTCACAACATCCTCATAAACTTCAATTTGCCTTTAATGTTTTCCAACAACTTAGCTAGTTAATGCAGTTGCAAGTAAGTAAAACTTAAACTGTACATGGAATTTAATGTATGTATTACATAATGTAAAGTTTTTAATAACACGTTAACAATATTTTATTTGCTCCTTTAGTTGACTTTATTAAATAGATACTTTCAATGTGAGAATCTTAATAGAGAGACAATAAATTCCTGGTTAAAAAAGAGCTCACAAGCGTCTTTAAAGAGAAATTTTAATCAAACTACACAAGGAAAGTTACTCAACAAACAAAATACAGCATCATGCAAAGATAGTAGAAAAATATCAAACTTTAAAAACGGCAGAAACTTAAAAATATCACGAGATATAGAGAAAAAAGTGGTAACTTCAACACTGTTTTGTTTGTACTATAACATTTAACAACGACAGTCTTGGAAATATTGTCGCGTGCGAGTTGTCGTGACTAAGGATGTAGATCAAATTAACTGTACACTAAATAAAAAGTTACAAGAATACAAAAGTTACATTGGACTTACAAACAACACAAAGTATAAGGACGGTTAAGTCCTCCTAAAACTAACATCAAATATTAGAGTGGTCGTAACCACCCTAGCAACTACATACTACAACTAAGCGTCAATAGGAAGATCAGGTAAGCGGTGCCCCTGGACACTAGCTTCTAGCCCTCCTAATACAAAGAGGTATGGAGGAATCAGGTAAGCAACGCTCCTGGACGCCAGCTTCTAGAAACCCCCTACAATTAATAATATAAAGATTCTTACCAGGTCTGCTTCAAGTTGTAGTTTGTTGGAGTCGAAGAAACGACTGAATGTTAAGTTGAAACGACCGAGTTTATATATAGGATATTGCGGAAGTCATTATCATCTTAATATGAATTCGTGGGTGCTGCGCAGTGGATGGTTCCGAGTATTTGTTGGTATTTCCTTGTTCGGAATGCAGCTGTGTCTTAGCGTAGGTCGATCGCATGTGTGTTGATTAGAGGTTCTTCAAATGAGAGCAGCTGGCTCGTGTGTGTGATTAACATTAAACCAACGCTATATAATGTTACGAAGAAATGTGTATTAACCTTGAATGATAATTGCACTAGTTGATAATGCAATGTGCGTAATTACGAAATATTTAAATTCAAAATAATTCCGCTTGCGACAATATAAATATATTTACATAAAAATAAATAAAAATGTATACTATTTATGAAATATAATATAAATACAAAGATTAGTTAAAGTTTCACAAGTTTTATTAATATCTTAACCTGACAATATTGTTTCGACACAAAGTGTCGAAACAATATTGTCAGGTTAAGATATTAATAAAACTTGTGAAACTTTAACTAATCTTTGTATTTATATTATATTTCATGATTATGGAGTTCCACAAAGTAAGGCTGGAGACAGTAAACGTATACTATTTAGTTGATATGACACTGACTTCTTTGAAAGGTCGTTATAAGAAGTGCTTCGACTAGCTGAGCAGAGCGGATTCGCCATATGATTAAAATAAATTAGTTATCAACAAAACCAAAGCCTTTTCCAAGTCAATTACTGTTGGTTCGAAAACAACTATTCTATCAAATTTGGCAACAATAAAAATAAATAACAAAGGGCTAATAATGGGAATTCGCGCAATAGATTTATAAGAGAAAGTTAGTTGCAGCCGTATACACGTGTTTCGCACTTAATAGTGCTCATCAGTACGGCATAGCAGATAGAAGAAATAAAATTTTAAGCAACAAACTAGAAACAATGTATAACACAAGGTTTCACAGATAGCAGCCAACCACACATTTCTAGTTTCGGCTCGAAGACTCTGAGTCTTTCTAATCTTTCTATTCATGTTGATATGTTTTGGGATTAGGTTGTCTCACGGTAGTGGCTATAGCTACCTCCGTAGTGACGTTTGCTGTTGCATTGAAAACTCAGTGTCTTCGAGCCGAAACTACAGATGTGTGGTTGGGTGCTATCTGTGAAACCTTGTGTTATACATTGTTTCTAGTTTGTTGCTTAAAATTTTATTTCTTCTATCTGCTATGTCGTACTGATGAGCACTAATAAGTGCGAAACACGTGTATACGGCTGCAACTAACTTTCTTTTATAAATCTATTGCGCGAATTCCCATTATTATCCCTTTGTTATATGTTTATATACGCGCATTAATCTTTCTATTCATGTAAATAAAAATAAAGTTACTGTCTACAATTTTTCTTGACGATTTACGGCAAAAGAAGATGATTCGGGATTCGATAAAAACAAATTCGAAATTTACAAATAAAGTCACTAACCAAATTGATTCACTATACGCACCAGTAAGAGTGCACTTGTTATTACTGAATGCCGATGTAGATTTGATAACTAAGCTGGCGTGCGAACAATTAGTGAATAAATTTTAAATAAGTTTTGAAAAATTACAATCAAATCACTGCCAATAGTTTTCAAAAGGAGAAACCTCTTAGTACATTTAAAGCAAGAAATCTTCTAGCAAACAGAAGTGGCAAAATCACCTCTCTAGATTAAAAATTCAAAAATAGTTAAATTCGAATTTGCAACAATTCCTTGAAATACCTCTCGCCATAGAAACCGAACATACAAAATTTCTTTGTAACTGCAAAAGGACAAATTAATGGTAATTATTTAAAATCTAAACTGTAACAATACGTTTAAATAGAGAGATTTTTAAAAAATTAATGAATGTAGTAATAATATGGATTCCCGATTCTTGAAACGCATACTTAAACACACAGCTTTCTTTTAAAAATATACAGGAATTCTGTTTATTTCTTCCAGTCAATAAATAGCTTTCGGCAAACAAAATAAAATATTTAAGCATACTAATAAAGTAACTTTATAAAAAAATAGCGTAATGGATTATTTTATTTGAAATACCTCGCTTTATGGGATCATAAATCTTTATTGTATTTTAAATTGGAATATTTATTTTTATAGTATGACATGCTGGATGGCAAATTATTTTGTAGTCAAAAAATAAAATATTCAAGCACTGATATTATTATTTTTCATTCCATAGAAATTAAATGAATTACTTTATTAAATTATTTATTATTATTGTTTATTGTTTCCAGCCTTACTTTGTGAAACTCCATAACCATGAAATAAATAAAGATTAGTAAAAGTTTTACAGTTTTATTAAAATACAACCTGAAAATATTGTTTCGACAGCTACGCTGTCATTATCAAAGGTAATATAATTATAAACAAACACGTCGCTAAGGTAGATACAAAAATAGGTAACTAGATAAAATAATAATAATAATAATCAGAATTAAATATCTAATACTTCCAGTAACGGAGAATTACTGAGCTCAAGTTGTTCATTCATTAAACGTACCCTGAGTTTGTGTTTGTATATCTCAAAGGTTTCTAAAATGTCTAATTTGCGTTTGTTATTACAAAAATGTAGGAATTTAATATTATTTTGAAGAGCATTGTGTGATTTTGTTCTAAAAGGTGTTTGGCGTAATTAGATTTTTCAGGATGTTTATTTTTGTAATGACGTACGTGTTCTTTATATCTTATGTCAAAATTTTTGTAGTTCGGTATATATTGGACAAACACTACGAAATTCTGACATAAGATATAAAGAACACGTACGTCATTACAAAAATAAACATCCTGAAAAATCTAATTACGCCAAACACCTTTTAGAACAAAATCACACAATGACTCCTCAAAATAATATTAAATTCCTACATTTTTGTAATAACAAACGCAAATTAGACATTTTAGAAGCCTTTGAGATATACAAACACAAAATCAGGGTACCTTTAATGAATGAACAACTTGAGCTCAGTAATTCTCCGTTACTGGAAGTATTAGATATTTAATTCTGATTATTATTATTATTATTTTATCTAGTTACCTATTTTTGTATCTACCTTAGCGACGTGTTTGTTTATAATTATATTACCTTTGATAATGACAGCATAGCTGTCGAAACAATATTGTCAGGTTGTATTTTAATAAAACTGTGAAACCTTTACTAATCTTTATTTATTTCATTTATTATTATGATTAATTGTTAAGTCTGCATTTAAATAAATCAATAAAATTTACACTGACTGATTTCAGAATTATTTTATTAATCAATTTCTATAAATACTCAAAGTTATAAGTTAAAACATTTAATTGTTAAGCTTTTTTAAGTGTAAATGATTCGTATGAAAGAGAAAGACTATCTTTATGTTAAATTGTAAATGAGGGTTCATTCTCCACAATCCCTTGCATAAGAAATTTAAATTTTACTGCTGAATAAAAATCGAAAAATACCTTTCATATATCTTTTTTACAACAGAAATCTGTCACAAAAGAATAAGGGAATAACCTCTTAATTTTGGTATTTGTACTGTCTATAATCTAAATTTTATATATTATAAATTCTTATGTTTTAACACGTGAGTTGACTACTATTTTTATAATTATATTAAAGTTTGTTAGCTTAATAATGCAATCTCATTTCTCTTTAACTAAAGTTATTATTTGCAAATACTTGTATTCAGTTGTATTTCTGATCTAGCAAAAAAGCAGTTTACTAGTCTTTTGTACATGTACATATTGGCTAGGTATACTTTTATAAAAAACGCGTCAACATATTGTTTGAGTGCTAATTTTATATACCTATAGGCAACCAACTTTATACGGTATAAAATAATACAGATAGTTATTCCTCATAGCGAGAGGTCATGTTCAATGCGTACCAGTATGTTTGTGAATAAAACTCAAAATTATTTTTATAAAACGATTGTTTTAAAAACATGAAATATCAACACACGACACCAAAAGAAAAACATAAATAGTATCCGTTACAACAATTGTTCAAAATGATCACCTTTTACTTTTAAACGATAACCTTAACGATCAAAAAGCACGACCAGCAGACAATTGAAAATAAAATTGAAGCCTTTTAAATGTAGTGTATGGTCGGTTGCCTATAGATTAAAGTAAAGCATTGAAATATTATTTTATGATTATTTCACAATCTTCTGATCTTTAATAAATAATATTAAATTTTGATCGGAATTGAGTTTGTATTCGATGCCTTTAATGCAATACCATAACTTTTATAAAAATTTAAAAATCGTTGAGTTTACTGTCTCCAGGCTTACTTTGTGGAATTCCATATTCATGAAATATAATATAAATACAAAGATTAATTAATTATTGAGTTATAATTATAAAAATTATTAATTAATTATAAACATTTTGGAGGCCTTGAGATGTATAATTACAAACACAGGTTACTTTTAATCAACGAAAAAATTGAGCTCAGTAATTTTCCGATACTGGAATGTTAGATAATTTATTTTGTTTACTTTATTTAGTTATCTAGTTACATATATTACATATTACCACAACGCCGTGTTTGTTTATTTTTGCTACTTTTGACAATAATGTACAGGGTGTAACTAATAGAACTAGAAAGCTCGTAATGGGGGTAGCTTTAATGATTTAGATTATATTTTCCTTATCAACATATGGTCGCTTTTTACTAGTTTTTGATAAAGTCTCTATTTTTAAATTTTAAGTACGCCTAATTTACTCACATTACATTAAAAATACTAAATAAAAAAATATATATTGCCTTTTACAGGGTTTCTAGTTATATTAGTTACACCCTGTATATTTTTTAGACATGTGTATTACTGTTTGCAATCTGTATTACATAGAATAAGAAAGTTTGTGATATATAGTATTAATATGACTTGTTGATATAAAGGTGATATTCCCGTGAATGCTACCCATTAATTACTAGCTAAGGAAACATAGAGTTGAGTTTATAATGCAAGGGGGTTTTTGGCTCAGGTGCCGACTTGGTAAGCTTGATCCCAGCTTGTGCGTCAACCTTGTACGGATCGTTGTGGTGACGGGCGGCAAGTTGCTTCAAAGGGGCGATGGGTAGTTTTTATTGCCTGTAGTAATTCTCGAGCGCCAGTTATTTTAACGTGGTGTGTTTCGGATGAGACTACCAGACTCACGCACAGCGAGGTCTCGGACGAGGTAAGAGATGAAAGGATGAGACCACCAAGCTCACGTGCAACGTGATCTCGGAAAGGGTAAGGGGTGAAAGGATGAGACTACCAGGCTCACGCACAGCGAAAACTCGGAAAGGGTAAGGGGTGAAAGGATGAGATTACCAGGCTCACACGCCACAGGAAAAGGTAAAGAATGGAATGATAAGATCAGGGCGGTAAGGGAATCGAAACTATGGTTAAGAAGACTTACCCTTAGATTCCCTGTAGATCGGGCTGGTGGCTGCTAGGCTGGTCCTTCTCGGTTGACTGACTGGTTGGCGTCGAGTTTCGGGAAGGAACTGATTAAATCGATTAGTATACTCTTTTTTATATGTGCTCGCTGAGTGTGGGGGAAATGGTAGGAGCGAAACGGAGCAGCGCACGCAAAATAAACGCTTAGGGAAGGGACGTGTGCTCTTTCTTGAGTCGGCGGCTTATCCTAGCGGCTATAGATCGCAACGGATGATAAGCTTATTTTACTTTTACACCCCATAACAATGAAATAAAATAGAGTAACCTCGTTACAATAAATTGAAAATTTTTTGTGTTAGAATCTAATGATATATTTTATATCAAATCATTTGTCAGGTAATAAATATTTAACTGCAAAGCTATTTTAATAACTGTTTTATATTATTTCAAGATTATGGAGTTTCACGAACTAAGACTAGACACAATTAATTCTAATTTTTCAAATTCACATTGTTTAATCAGATGTATCTTTTATACAATCAATAAGCTACATATTATTACTAAAAATTATAGTATGAAATGAATATGAATAAGTTTTGGGACCTTAAAAATTTTAATGCATGGAATTTCACATTTAAAAACTTAATATTTAATTCTTTAATTGGACCTTGAAATTCATACATTTTTAATCTTAAAAGTTTCTAATTCGAATCTCCAGAAATTTTAGGATTTTTAACTTTAGTTGTGAAAATTTAAGAAATTTGAAATTTGCAACCGTGGTGGTGAAAACACTAAGATCTAAGAAAGCGTCTAAGAAAAATTAAACATTTTAAAATATCAAAATTCTAAAATGCTTAAGCCTGAGTATTAATAAATGAATAATTCGAAGGGTTGGAATTTTAAAACTTTGTAATTGTAGAAATTTAAGTTTGCGAATTTATGAGTTGAAAACCACAAAATTTAAAACTTTCGAAAAATTGAAATCTCGATATTCTGTAAGTTTTGAATCGATTTTTCAATTAAGATTTTGCAAATTCCAAACATTTTTGTTGCGAATCTTGTGGATCACAGACCTAAAAGACTGCACGAAAATCTAAAATATTGGTTCTAAATCTATTGTTTCTACCTTTTGAGATTTTTGTAGCTCTGAATCTAGTCATGTAAAATAAAATCGTATAAAGTTTTGGAGTAGCGGCCCTTGAAAATCCAGCTTTAATAAATCCAAAATCATATTCTCTAATTTTGACGAGCTTTTTTGATGACACTGTTTCAAATTACTTACTTCTTTTAATTTGGATCCATTCCACATTTTGTATTGGTTTAAACTACAAACTAAATTTAGTTAAAAAATACCTAAGAGTAATTAGTAATAAATCATATAATTTATAATTTATTTGAAAACTAAATGCCAGTAATTACTTAAAACATAAAACCTAATACATTTCATGGTAGTAGTTAGATCTCAAGTCGTGCTTAACTGCAACTATTTAGTTTAACGTGTTACACTACTGAAATGTAAATCTAATCCAAGCACGTTCTCTTTAGTTCTAAAGTGGTGTTGTTTAGGTAATTAATTCAAGTACAACCCTTAATTTAAAAACAATCTAATTATTAGATAGGGAAATTTATTAACGTAATCAGACATCTACAAATGCAAGTGCCAAACTTAGTAACTACGCAGTCAAACAATTAAATTAAATTTTAA
Source organism: Agrypnus murinus (assembly GCA_929113105.1). Classification (NCBI taxonomy): domain Eukaryota; kingdom Metazoa; phylum Arthropoda; class Insecta; order Coleoptera; family Elateridae; genus Agrypnus; species Agrypnus murinus. The sequence continues at coordinate 182,019,137 of OV816026.1, read as the reverse complement.
TATAATTTAATAATTTATTGTAAAGTTAATAAACGTGTATTAGGCAGATGTCATTTTAGGAAATAAATATTTAAAAAATTCTTTTAAGTATGTAATTCACTTTTAGACGTAATTCATTAATAAAGGGTGCATAATTTGGGAAAGCTAGAAAGGTTGGGTTGCTTTATCTGTTTTAGTCTTGTTAGAGCACGCGCACGTACACACACGCTCACACTAACGCTCACACAAAAGAGACAAGCACAGCAAAAGCACAGTATATATAACCTACAGTAATGTGACTGTCGCAAATAATTTCTATCCACCACACTACATGCTGGCGCGAGTCGGCAGTATGCAGACAGCAGTTCTTTTTCAAACACGCAACAGAACGTATCGAAATTACCAGAGCCGGCGTGCAGTATTAGTGCCACTAAATAATGCATAGTGTTAGTCGTTGTGCCGCCAAAGGCTGTAAAAATACCTCGGAAAGAACTACAATTAGTTTTTCCGATTTCAGGTTATTTTTTCCTACATACTATTATTATTAAAAGAGTTCAGCAATAAAGAATCTAGGTCAACGCCTTATCAACAGGTGTGAACTACAGCGTCTTTTGTTACTCTCAACTGTTAAAAAAAGTCAAAGCGTGCGTTAGGATTGTACTTTTTAGCATTTCGTTTGTCATTGTGTCTTTAATTTAATATGAATGAAAATAAATTTTATTATTATTAATTATTATTATTATAGTGTAAATTAATTTCATCTCCCCTATTTTGTACGTATGTGATTTCGGTGACCTAGATTCTCCCTTTGTTTGTTGAACAGGTATTCAAATTGTATACAGCTATGCATTTGTCCGTAATTATTTCTAAATAAAATGAAATGACTATTGCAGCGCAAGAATATGGTTAATGGCTTGAAAGAATAATGTAACTTTAGTTGGTAATTAACGACGTAACAAGAAACAACTCTTCTAACTTAGTTTAATGAATGTTTTAAATATCTAAATTGATTATCGTTTTATGTATTAGATTCTATAAGTAAAACAACTTCACTCAAATGGTTCACTACACATAATTCTACTTCATATTTTACTAGACTATTATATAACAAGAGATTTTGTTTACATATTTGTTCGAGACATTTTATTGAATGCGGCTCTGCGTTTTATTTACCGGCGATGCCGGCCGATAAACGTCGGTCCACTACTTCGTTTATGGGCGTGATATTCGAAGGTGAATTAATAAAATGAATGGTGTAGCATGCAAGTGAATCTACTAATTGTTATATATACTGTGGCAAAAGTTTGTATAAGAATGACCTTTTGTTATAATTCAGTCAATACTAAAAAATATTTTCCTCTTATAAACTTTATCTATATACATACTGTGTGTTAGTCGACAGGAATGTAGTTAATAATAATAATTATAGTATTCTTAATAATAATTAAAAATTATATAAAGTACATTGCAGATTTTTTCAAAAATTCCACTTCAATTATAACCTTAATGTGGATCGCCGTGGTGAAAAATGCGTAGACCTTAAACGAAATTTACCAATACAGTACTGGCAGTACTAACCTATTAAGTGATGAACCGACGGCAGTTTAAGATAATTAAATTATAGAAATGCTATTTCAAATCATTTGCATGTGTACTGTGATACTAGCAAAAATTACGCATGTGCATACATTTGCATACATTTAATTATTATAATGGTATTTACTCCCAATTTGGAAAAAGTAAAATCAAACAATAGTTTAAATTAAATCAGTCAAAGCCACGTTGTATCACCTAGTAGGTAAAATCAGAACATAAAAACTTTGCATATATTTGCAACATAAAAACTAAAATGTGGATTTTACAGTCACCAATAAACTGAACCAACAAATTTATCAATATGGCAGAAAAGTAACAATAGAAGGCTGCATTTTATTTGAAGCCATCAAAATGCACAAACACAAACGATACGGTAAACTTTCATTTAACTCATAATTGTTCGTAATTCGCCACAATAATTAATAATTAAAACGTACCCTATGGTAACGAATTCTTAACTAAATTAAATTGGAACGAACTTTCAAATAGCGCAATTACTAAGCACATCGCAAGTCATGCAAACGTCCGCCTGAATAAATTCGCCATTGGCGGTAAAGGTCTGCGAGTTTGTCGCGTTACTAGGGCCAGAGTCTATAGCAAATTGACACATTGCACCTATGTCGATCAAACTCAAACCATCACATCTGAATTTCAGAATGAGAAAATATAGTCTGCAACATGCAACTTAACGAATTAAAAATGAATCCTTTACACTGTAATTTTATAGTCGTGTTAGACAATTATTTGTTTGAAATTAAATAAAATGTTTAGTTGAATATTATTTGCAAGTTACGACATATTAAGGCAATTTATTATATATTTGTTTCGGCAACCAAAGTATGTAGTAACAACTTTAACAGCACATAGTTACTAATAACAAATACCAAATAACATATACATGAACGAATAATATATATACTCAGATAGTGTTTATATGATGACCGCACAGATAAAGGAGAAAGACATCTTCTAATTTCTATTGGTTATATATTGCTATGGTTTTCAATCATGTTAGGAAGATACAACCCGTATTAAAATATTTAGCAAGCATGTTTTATGCAAATTTTAGAGATTCCGTTCTATGAATGACATAACCACACTTTTTCATATAATTGAGGAAAGATATTTTCCTAATATAAATAAAACTAGTCAGGACTAAGATGCACACTAAAACACTGTAAACATAAAAAAGGATATAGCAAAATCCTAAATAAAAAATAGTTGTTACTAATAAATTTAACGATGTAGAGATTGTTAATGCTTTTTAAAACTTAATGACTTTTTGGTGCTGTTTCAAAGTCAACATTTATCTGAAACAGACGGAACAGTTTGTATTGAAGATGTATGCAAGGATATAACTACACGCCTGTAGTATTTATTGCTGAAATTTGTGTTTTATTTTAAGGAGGTATTTTATTTGTGTATTACCTTTGTGTAACATTCAAGTGATATTTTTAAAACTTTTTAATAAGAGGTTTTGTTGATGTTGGATGTAGTAGCATCTTAACTACATGAGTTGATAAAGATTGGTTTGCTTTGAAATAATATGTGAAACATATTATAAAAGACAGGCTACGCTTTTGTAACGTGCAGTAGTAACATACGTAGAATCGCACTATAGATAAGATCATGTTACATGAGAATTGCTTAAGATAATAAAACTCACGATATCAAATTACAGTTTTCTAATAAGTAGACGTTATCTCTATGAGAACTTCTTTGGTATTTATTCTCTCATTACCATGAGAACTGTGTAGGCAGATAAGGTATAAATACCTGTGTTTTAATCTTAAGTTTTTAGTCTTTATTAAATATTCGTTTAACACACAAGTCTTTATTAAATATTCATTCAACACACAAGTCTTTATTAAGTATTCAACAAGTGTTTATCCTGAGTGAGTATTAAAACTAGATGTGGATTTTAAAATGGTCTTGCTAGTAAAAACATAAAGGCTCATTCGAGTTTTAATTAATTATTTTGCTTAATGTCATTTAAATGTGAATTCTAAAATTGTTCTGTTAAGTGTGTTAATTCAAATTTAATTATTTAAACTCGTCTTAAACTTGTTAAATAATTACAGACAAAATAATATTAATATTTGTATTCTAAATGTTAAAAGAGATAAAGTTTTCTCTCGATTAAAAATAATAAAATATATTCTACGACTGCAAACGAAATATATAAATGTGTTTTATTATATTCAATAAATAAAGTTTTAAAAAAAGCTTCGGCCACAGAATATAATCAAAACTCAGTAGTTTTATGTAATCTCCACAGCATACTGTTTTTTAGTATCTAGAAAAATATCGAATTAAGATCATAAAAGGTGTAATGATTGGATTTATAGACAAGGAACATTGGTATATTGTGTTATTATAAATTTATTCTATTATTTTAATTAAATACAATGTTGTTTCCAATTTAGATGAATAATCTATTGTTTATGCCAAATGTTATATAGCGCCAGTTTCGCAATTTTGTGAGCTACACGATGGTATAATTTTTGTTTAAAAGAAAATTTGTAAAATAAATTAGGGCTAGAGGAAATTTTAACAAGTCATTTTTTTGTTTAATGTTAAAAATCCATTTGTTTTATCAAAAAGTATATAAAGAAAGCCATCTTTTAACCACTAAGTAGCACTAGACCATGGATAGGGAGCCTCTAGAGCACTTCAAATTAGATTTTTGTAAAGTTATATTGAAAAATAATTGAAATTTAGTTTACATCAGTTGAAAAAAGTTTAAGGTAACACTTTAAACTTCACACTTAAAAAGTGATTAATTCAATTTAAACAAAGTGTTACAAAAATAATAATAATAACATAGACAGTTAATTTTTTAAAGAAGCGAATTATTATTGATTAATAAACATTTATGGAAATAAATGGAAGTTTGGACTTACCGATTGTTAACAAATAATATATGGAATTGTAATTTAATTATATAACAATAGTTTGTATAGATGTGGATTGTTACAAATATCGATCATGAATCTTAGTTTTTGAATTTCATGCTGGTGTAAATGAAAGAAAGCAGCTGATTGGAAAGGGTATAATAATGGTAGCAATTGGCTTCACTTTTAAAATATAGAGATGTAACATGTTTGTGGCCTAAATTTAAACCAACTAAAATAATAAAAAGCTTTTAATAAGTTAAACTTTAATTAATTTCAAGATTACAAGATACCAATAAAAAAAAGAAAATTATAAAGAAATTATAAGGTAAAAATAATTATTTTATAGTTAAAACTTATAAAGCTATTATTTGTTATATGAATCCCCAAATAGAGAGATATTAGGGAATTTTGGGATTGATAAATTTCAAAATAAGAAGCAAAAAGACAGATCCATGTTAATGTCAATAAAAGGAAATTCAGAAATTTAATAATTATGGTTAAGATCAGTATTGTTGAATAAAAATAAAAGATATTTCAGATTGGTATCTATTTTTTTATTGTGTTTACTTGTGTTAAATAAAGAATCTTGTTATTATTATATGAAAACTTATATGTGTGTTGGTATTTTAATTATTTGTATGCCAAAATAAGGACTCAGAGATCTTCAAAGCGACCCGACCAGAGTGTTACGGCAAAATATACCGTCGTTATGCCGACGCTAAAATAAAAATTATATAAACAAGTGTGTCAAATTTAATAATTTTAAAAAGCATGTCAAGTTTTTGTATGTTAAAAATAAATATTTAATTTATAAACTGAAATTCTCAAAACTCTTCACTTACTCCACAACATATTGGTCCTTCGACGTCGGATATTTTAAAAAGAAGAATACCAGCAATTTGATACCTTCCACGACGATTGCAGTACGCTCAACCAACGCTTTTATTGCCTTGGTCTTGAATTTGGATTTTACCTCGACGGAGTGTTTGCGCTTCTCCTTACACCTTGACTTACAGCGTATGGGCATCGTCTTCTATAAGCTGGATTACTAGGAAAGTTAATATTGGAGTTGTACTGGTCAGTGCGTTCCTTTTTTGGCTTACCTTTACTTAGTAAAGCTTCTATTTGTGCTTAATTTCATTTTGCATACGTTCATGTTATAACTTTTGATCTTTCACAATTTCAACGCCTAATTACACGTTTCTCTTGCTAGTTTAATTTTTAAAATATTTGATTTTATTTACTTCTTTGCTAATTTGGTGCACATTCTGATTTTGACATTTTGTACCTTCCGACATTTTGTGTACCTACTTTTTTTACTTTTTATGCATTTAACTTTGCAGTTTACATCACAATTAAGCATATATTTGCTATTTTTTCAAACATTTATTTCTTATTTGAATATAACTACCACTTAAGTAGTATTTTGAATATTATTTCTGTGCTTTGTTTAACTGATCTTAACGTTATTTTACAATGTCTGCCCCTGACAAAGTTAAACGTAAGTGTGCTAAAAGTTCTCTTACTCGCTTTATTAATCATTTTAACCATATTAAAGATAAAGACACTGATTGTATTGATGTTGTAGATTTGGGCAAGCGTTTGTTAAATGCTGAAGAACTTTTAGAGACATTTAACCAGGCTCAATTGGATATTGAAACTAATGACCTTGATTATGAAAATAATTATGATACGGTACACGCTATTGAAAGGCAAAAATTTGAGGATGATTATTACAATATTATTTCTACAGTTAAACAATTTGTGGATTCTCATGATGTCTGCATAAATAGTAATAATAATCAGAGTAATTCGAGAAACGTTGACGTTTCACAAGCAATTGACACCTCAAACTTAATATATATTATGTAATTAGGAGATCAAGCGATATTTTAAATCGGAGAAGATGTATTATGACGCCGTGGCGCCAGCCGAGGCGTTATAACATCTTCGAGGATTTAAAGAAGCTTGATCTCCGTATTGCATAAGTTGTTTTATTTTAGTTCGTATTTCAATCCTAATTTCTCCCTTTTAAAATTCATCCGAATTTATTGTATAAAGAAGCAAGTTGCCTTGTCTGTGTTGTAATACGCGTAACCAAGGAGATTTGTAAAGCAGCATGTCACGTGTGGCTGTTATGCATGATTTACGTTGCCAACAACAACGGAGATCAAGAACGTCTTGAACTCCGGTGTCATTGACAACGGAGTAAGATATACTTTATTTTACTAATTGTGGTATATAAACAATTGTTTGAAATACGAAATGAAATAAACAATATTAAACTACCGGCACTGAACTTGCCTATGTTTGATGGGTCTTTTGATCAATGGTTATTTTTTCGTGATAGTTTTAACTCTATCATTCATGAAAACACTAAACTTACTAGTGTGCAGAAGTCTCATTATTTGCGTTTATCTTTGCAAGGTGCCGCTGCTGACACAATTAAATCTTTACCAGTGTGTGACATTAACTATAATATTGCTTAGAAGCTTCTTACAGAACGCTTTGAAAACAAACCATTACTTGTAAATAATCACATAAAGGCTCTCATCAAGGAAACAAAACGTCTACATCTTTGTATACTTTTTCTAATAAAAATAAATGTATTTTGTGCAACACAGAACACACTATATATAATTGTCCTGATTTTACTAAACTTACTCCCTTTGACATACTAAGCATCAATTGCGCCTATGCATCAATTGCTTCTCCAACAACCATCGTACAAAAGACTGCAAATCTGCAGGATGTAGAAAATGTGGTAGAATTCACCACACATTATTGCATTTTCAAAACAACACTGATACCATTTCAAATACTCAACATTCTGCTTCTTCTGGAGGTTCTGAAATTTCCTCTGCCAAACAAACTTCTGATAAAAACGATACATGCAATAGATCGTTATCCTACCATGCTAACTCTTCAGATGATTTTTCTGTAAAAACCTCAGAATTTACTTTCCACAGCTGTAGTAAGAGCTTTTGATAAATTTGGCAAATCACACAACTGTAGAGTCTTACTTGACAATGGCAGTCAGTCAAATTTCATATCTGAACGGTTTTGTAATATTTTACAATTACCTAAACAAAATATCGGTATAACTATATTTGGCATAAATCATGCCAATCAGAATATTAATTCACGTATTACTGTTACGTCTAAATCTGCAATAAACAACTTTGGAAGAACAATATGTTCAATTCTACCTGACATCACAGGAAATCTGCCGTACGTGTATTCTGATTATTCCGTATTTATCATTCCAAAAAAGATATTGCTTGCTGATCCAAACTTTGAACGACCTGCTCCAATAGATCTGCTCATAGGTGCTGATACCTTTTGGGATTTATTGAGTATTGGCCAAATTAAACTCGGAACTATCTTCCTACATTACAGAAAACCAAACTTGGTTGGATTGTTTCTGGACCCCTTTATATCAACTCACAAAACCGACGTGTACAACAATCCTATCTTTCCACTGAATTTAACGTAGGAACAGAAATAACGAGAATCTGTGAACCTGAAGAACATCACAAAACTAAATTCTTCTCTGAAGAAGAAATTTATTGTGAAAACCATTGCAAACAAAATGTTTCTCAAAATGCTGAAGGTCGGTTTTTTATTGCAATTATTCCTCTTAGTTCTCTTAACCTAAGAAGAAAACTTGCATCAATCATTCTCCATGATTTTTATGTGAATGACTTACTTACCAGTTGTAACACGATTGAAAAGACATTAAAACTAGAATTAATAACTTTTTGTTTAAATATGACTTTTCTTTACGAAAGTGGGCATCAAACGACAACACAATACACAGTACTGATTTTGAAGTTTTACGGATTGGCCATGAAGAAAATAATAAAACATTAGGTTTACTTTGGAACCCTTCTAATGATTACATACAATCAAGCATACAATATTCTACAAACATCTTTAAACAACACTCTAATAAGATTACTAAACTGCAAATTCTTTCTTCTACTGCTCAGATTTACGACCCTTTGGGTCTCCTTTCGCCTATTGTCATTCAAGCTAAAAAGTTGAAACATTCTTGGGACGACCTGGTTCCTGCCAACTTGCACACACTTTGGAATAATTATCGTTCTGAATTGCTACAGATTAATAACCTAAAAATACCTAGACATGTTTTATGTGTCAACCTAATTTATGTTCAGCTACTTGCCTTCTACGATGCATTGCAATCTGCTTATGGTGCACCCATATACGTGCGTTGCACAGACTCCTTTGCTAATTACACATCTATTTCAGTTCCAAGACTTGAACTAAATATAGTGTTCTTTTGCTTGCTAAACTTACTGATAAAGTGATTTCCTCCTTTGAACAAATTGGACTGACTCAACGATTGTCGTTTCTTGGATTAATAGTTCTCATTTGTTGACAACTTTTGTGGCAAACAGAATATCACAGATCCTAACGTTATTCAAAACAGATGCTTGGAAATACATTAGTACCTTAGACAATTCAGCTGACCTATTATTAAAAGGCATAAGTCCTTCAACTTTATGGAATTCTGATCTTTGGTTTCACGGTCCTTCTTGGCTTACACTACACGAAAATTATTGGCCTTCTTACATAAATGAAAGAAAAACTCTCGAATTTAAAGAACTTCTTGAAGTCTGCGTTAAGACATCCGTTTTTCAGAGTACAATCTTTATGTTTGCTAACTATTCTTCTTCAAAATAGCTAACTATTCTTCTTTAAACGGATATTTGCTTACATGTTCAGATTTAAGAAAAGCATCTTTAAAAATAAACAGCTTTGCCATTATATAACTACTAAAGCACATATTTCATTTTTTATTTGTTTTGCTAGTAAGGCGATCCATCTTGAAGTTGTCACTGACCTTACTACTGAATATTTTTTAAGCGTTTTACGACGTTTCATGGCTAGGTAAATGCTCTGAAATATTTTCAGACAGCGGCTTTACATTTGTAGGCGCTAATAATGAAATACGACAATTTAACGATACCATTACTGAAGACTTGTCAAGCGATGGAATTCAGTGGAATTTCATTCCTCCACGTGCACTTCATGTTGGTGGCATTTATAGTCAGGCTTCAAATCTGTAAAGCGCCATCTGAAACGTGTAGTAGGTGCTGCAATTTTAACTTACGAAGCATTTTGTACGGTTTTATATCAAATAGAAGCTTGCCTAAATTCGAGGCAACTTTACCCACTTTCTGAAGACCCTAATGATTTAAACTCTCTCACTCCCGCACATCTGTTGATCGGAGAACAATTAACCAGTGTACGAGATCACCATCCTTGGAGTCAAGGAAAATTCCTCGTCAAGATTCCAGATAACTCAACAATTTATGCAACACATTGTTACGATGGTCCAAAGAATACATTTCACATCTTCAGCAACGTGTAAAATGGAAAGAAAACGGACAGCAACTAATAAAACCTGGCGTCTTGGTTATAGTCAAAGACGATGTACTTCCACCGTTGAAGTTGGGCAGAATCTTAAAGACACTGTCGGCACTGACAATATTGTACGAGCTGTTACTATTATGACTACGTCCAGCGAAATTAAGCGTCCCGTTGTGAAAGTTGTGAAAAAAAAGTTGCTAAATATGTTTATTTATTTCGTAAATTTCTAAAAAATACAAAATTTTTCATTTTTTAAAAATTTACCGAAATTTTCGGTGGTCATTTTGACCACTTTCCCGAAGAGATACAAAAAAATGTTTCAATCAAAAGTTTCTTAGAGTTTGATGTACTATAAGATTCCAAAATGAAAAACTCAAAAAAGTCAACATGGAAAAAGGCGACAGACCGTCAGACTTCACGAATTCAGAGACGAACTTTTTGTTCGTCGAATATATAAAAAAATGTGTCAAATTTAATAATTTTAGAAAGCTTGTCAAGTTTTTGTATGTTAAAAATAAATATTTAATTTATAAACTGAAATTCTCAAAACTCTTCACTTACTCCACAACACAGAGAGAACCTTAATTTTGTGAGATATTAAAGTTTATCCTCTCAATAAAATTAAACTGGAGCAAGAACCAGAACATGGTAACAATTGTGAAGCGTGCAGTGAAAAATAATAATAATAAAAATAAAAGTGAAAATGAGTGATGAGTGTACCGGCAGAAATCAGAAACTTATTAGAAGACTTGCGCGTATTTCATCCGAACTTAAATAAGGATAGTTTAGAAAGACGAAAGGACTTAAACAAAACAAAACGTAAGTTAGAAAAATTGGATAATTTTAAAGAGGAATTTGCAACCATTCAAACTGAATTTACTGTATTAATAGCTGAGGAAAAAGATAAAAATTTAATCAAAGAAATTAAACTGTATTTTAGTCATATAGAAAAATTTATAGATAGTGTTAATGATATTTTAAATGATAAGTTACAATTAGCAGTTAATATAGAAGAAAAATCAAAAATAAACAAGATGGGGGAAAAATTCGATTTAAAAACGGCAGCAAGTTTGCTACCCTTGATGAATGATCAAGAGGAAATAACAAAAAACTGAATTGATACTATTGAATTATATGATTCATTGCTCGATGCCAACGGGAAAAAGCTTTTATTCACAATCATATTGCAATATGTACATTTCATATGTTGTAAAAACCTTGGAAAGTAAGCTATTGCTATAGCAACACCAAAGTGGTTAACAATTTCCTTTACATGTCTGTAAAACTGACATGTAAAGTTATGGCCAACTGTTTTTTCTGAATAATTTAAAACAGGACGTTTTATCTGATTTAAATTTAAGTTTTTATAAATATATTTAACGCTAAAAACATATTTTTTATTTAATATTAGTTTTATTTTTATTTTTCCGTATTTTATATTTAATAATTACAATGGAATTAATTAATTTCTAATTTTAAAATATTGAGCGCATACATCGCCATCTAGCGGCGAAGAATGACACCTTACTTAAATTTTGTTTTGGTCGATAGATGGCTCTGATTGAAATTATGACAGTTTATAAAAAATTTATTTTAAAATTTAAAATTACTTTTTATTTTGATTATTATCTTAAGTCTAATTATTGTGAATAAAATAGTATACATGTTTCGTTTAGTAAAGTTTCCACGCCTCGCGATATTGTTTGACCTCGACGTACCGTCTCGGTCAAACAATTATCGCTTGGCTTGTAAAGATATCCTTTACCAACTCAACATGTAATATACTATTAACTACTTATATTATGAAGGCAAGGCTTTCACAAAGTGCAAAAACTCGCTTACAATCTGCTTATGATAGTAATGCATCTCTTATTGCTGACATGAAAAAGCATCTGCTAACTAAAAAATCGGCAGTTTCGGTTTCTTCTCAACTAAATAATTCGCGACAAGGTAGTAAATCAATTGACGAATTTGGGAAAAATATAGAAGATTTACTTGTAAATTTAACGCTATCCCAAGCTGACGGTGACGATCAGGCGGTTGAAATTTTAAAATCAGCCAACGAAAAAATTGCAATTGAGGTATTTGCTAACGGTCTTCAGAATTCATCTCTGAGGACTATAATCAAAGCTCGAAATTATGAAAAACTAAACGAAGCGATAAGAGGAGCTACAGATGCTGAACTAGCCAGCAAAGGCTCCAGCCAAATATTTTCAATTAGACGAGGAAGCCATCAAGGCCAGCGATACAACTTTCAAAATTTTCGCAAAATCCCAATAAGAATAAATCATTTACTAATAGTAATAATTTTAGGGGAAACCACAATAATTATTTTAGAGGTAATACTAATCGCGGTAGATTTAATAATAAATTTAGATCAAATAATAATACCAGAAGTAATTCAAGAAATATCTACACAGCTGAGGTGAACGATTCATTTACTACACAACAAAGCAGTTCTAATGATAATATGCAAACGCAATCCACGGTTTTTTCGTTCCCAAAGTAATTAGCGATACAACAATATTTCATTTAGATGAGTTAAATTTTATTAGGATAGGTTATAAACAAATGGAACTAAAATTTTTATTAGATAAGGGTGCTTCTATTAGTGTAATTTTTAAAGATTTTATACATTTTAATGAAAAAGTGAATGCGTCAACAAATGTTAACGTACGAGGAATTGCAGGCTCAGTAAATACGCTAGGTTTAACAAACTTGTCCCTAACCATAGACAATAACACAGTGTGTCACAAGTTTCACGTTATGGATTGTTTAAAAACGGTTTACATGGCATTTTAGGTGTGGACCTCTTTCAAAGATATTCTGCTATAATAAATTTTGAGACATCTTTTTTATCTCTTTTAATTAAAAATAAACTTGTAAAAGTAGCCATCGAATCAGAATGTGATGTCCGTACAATAATTCCATCACTATGCGAAATTATAAAATATTGTTACACTAACAATCCAAACGATTGTGTTGTACTACCTATGGAATTAGGTGAAGGTATTTTTGTTGCAGGAACGTTAGCACGTCCCAAATCCAATTTAATACCTATTAGAATTTTAAATGTTCGAGATGAAGATGTTATAATAAAAAACTTCCAACCTAAAACTGAATTATTGAGTAATTACGAAATCCATTCTTTTTCTAATAATCCTATAACACAATCGGTTAACCGTATTGAAAAACTATTAGATTTAATGAGTACTAAAGAACTAAACAACGAAGAGAAATGTTCAATTGAGCGTATTTGCTCTAAATACAATGACATATTTCAACTTGACGGTGACCCACTTACGGTGACTAATGTTTGCAAACAACGTATTCAATTACAACCCTATGCAACTCCAGTCCAAAAATGTTAAACCATATAGACTACCACATTCACAGAAAAAAAGAAATAGACCGGCAAATCGAAAAAATGTTAAAAGACGGAGTCATTGAGGAAAAATATCAGAATACAATGCTCCATTATTAATAGTGCCGAAAAGGAAAGATAACAGCGGGGTTCAAAAATTTAGGTTAGTAGTCGATTATCGCTTACTGAATACACAAATAAAAGACGATAGATTTCCACTCCCCTGTATAAGCAAAATCCTTGATTCCTTAGGGGGTGCAATCTACTTTTCACATTTAGATTTATTTCAAGGCTATTATCAAGTCGAATTAGAGTCAGAAAGTAGACCCTATACTGCTTTTACAACACCACGTGGTGAATATCAAATGACCAGAACACCCATGGGCCTTAAAAGTAGTCCAGCATTTTTTTCTAGAGCCATGACTATTGCAATGTCAGGATTAAATTACGAAAATCGTTTTATTTATTTAGATGATTTAATAGTTTTTGGCAACAGTTTAGCAAATCATAATCAAAATCTAATAAAAGTTTTTCAAAGGTTACGCAACGTCAATCTTAAATTAAATCCAAACAAATGTGAGTTTCTAAAGAAAAATATTCTGTATTTAGGTCAAGTCATTTCAGCCGAGGGAGTTCTACCAGATCCAACAAAAATCGAATCTATTCAACATTATCCAATACCCAAAGATGCACAACAAACTAAACGTTTTGTTGCATTTGTAAATTACTACAGACGTTACATCAAAAATTTTGCTAAAATAGCAGCACCATTAAATGCTTTAACGCGGAAAAATGTTCCATTTCATTGGACTGATTCATGTACAAATGCATTCGAAAGACTAAAACAGTCATTAATTAATCCACCAATACTTCAATACCCGGATTTCTCACCAGAAAATTGTTTTAAGTTAAAAACAGATGCCAGCAAACATTCTATCGGATCGGTTTTATGTAACTGAGATGATAGACCTGTAGCTTATGGTAGTAGAGCTCTGAATTTAGCAGAACAAAGATACCCAGGTATAGACCAAGAACTTTTGGCATTCGTATGGTCAGTCAAGCACTTCAGACCTTATTTATACGGTCGAAAATTCACTATATTTACAGATTGTAGATCATTAGTATACTTATTTGGAATGACCAATCCTTCTAGTAGACTAACTAAATTTCGACTTACTTTAGAGGAATATAATTTCAATGTAGAATATCTACCAGACGCTCTATCTAGAATTCGTATTAGCGCTGACGAATTAAAGAAGTTGAGTAGCTCTGTATGCAACACCCTAAATGTGTTGACACGTGCACAACAACACAAAACTAATAAAACATAGAATTCAAGTATTGACGAACGGATAGGCCACCCGGAAGTCGTAGAAGTTTTAAAAAGACCAGACAATTCTTATGAATTAAAATTTGTACATCCCAAAAATTATAATAAGTTAGTTAGAAATAGTAATTATGATGTAAAACGCGGAAGCTTCCTATGCGATAATAAAATAAAAGTCATTTACGGAAAGCAAAATGATCGATCACCGTTTACCTTAGACGTAACGTTGAGACATTTGCAAATGCTCTGTAAAGACTGCAATATTCCGGAATTGTTTATTATAAAAAATGATAAATGCGCAGAAATAACTAAAGCAATACTACAAAATAAAAACATAATTAAAAACCATGGCATTAAACTATCAATCAAAGGGAGTACAAAATATTACCGATTATGAAACTCAACAAATTATAATGAATGACTTCCACATGTTACTTACAGGAGGACATGCAGGAACAAAACGAATGTATAATAACATAACATAAAAAGTATTATTATTGGTCATGCATGACAAAAGACATTGAAAAGTTTACAAAACGATGCGATGATTGTCAACGGTATAAACATTCGAAGCCCAACGTTGAACCTATGGAGATCACAACGACAGCTTCATCAGCTTTTCAAAAAATATTTATAGATCTAGTTGGACCTTTGGAACCAGATATTTATAATAATCGCTATATACTAACTTTGCAATGTGAACTCAGTAAATTTGTAGAAGCTTACCCTCTCGTAAATAAAGAAGCACAAACGGTTGCGAAATCTTTTTTGGAAAACTTCATTTTACGATATGGTATTCCAGAAGAAATTGTAACAGATTTAGGTACCGAATTTACAGCTTCGATCATGACTCAGATCTGTAAATTCTTACAAATTAAACATTTAAAATTTACAGCTTATCACCATCAAACTTTAGGTTCACTCGAAAACTCTCACAAAAGTTTAGGTTCTTATTTGAGAATGCAAATTTCAAAAAATTATGATAATTGGTCCTCATGGATACCTTACTGGTGTTTTGCTTTTAATAATACCGTACATAGCTCAACACAGTACACTCCACATGAATTAGTTTTTGGTAAATTAGCAAACCTTCCTTCCAATACTTGTAGAAAAGTTGATCCACTTTATAATTTCGACAATTATCCAATTGAACTCAAGTATCGTTTACAAAAAGCTTGGCAAGACTCAAAATCAAATCTAATAGTATCAAAAACAAAAAGAAAAGCACAATATGACATTCGTGCTGCACCAATTAGTTATAAAGCAGGACAAAAATCTTATTAAGAAATGATTCAGGTTTAAAAACAGATCCTATATATAAAGGACCTTATGTTGTTATTGAACAAAAGAATCCTAATGTTACAATTAAAGTAGATAATAAGTTAACTCAGTACACAAAAATAGAGTTAAGAAATATAATAATTAAGTACTAGAAAACAAAAAAAAAGCACAGACAAACAAAATATTTTTTTTAGGCGACCACGTATGAAAGTAATTAATATCGAGACATCAGCCTACTATTGAAAGTTGTTGTTTTCGTATACTAGCACGATATAATATCGCACGGTCATATCGTAACGGTACGAATTTATTCACATAATCCAAACGGCTTTGCTTTGTTTGTTACTATGACTACGATGAAGTGTATTTTTACAAACAACGATTGTTTGTAATTATTTAACATTTAAATCGCTTTAAAAGTTAATTTATTTGCTAATATATCAATTCAAACAATTCATTGAAGTGTAAAAACGTGTAAATAAGTGTAAATACGTGTAAATGATGGAAAGTTACGATGAAGTTAATTCAGACTTGGACTGCACTCCGCCAGAAATTTTAGAAGCCGCAAAAGAAAATACTTTGGATCTTTTACCGGCAAAATCCAAAAAGCGGTATGAATTTGCGTACAATCAATTTATGAACTGGCGCAAACAAAAGCAAATTAATTCATCTTTTTCTGAAAATGTCTTTATGGCATATTTTGGTGAACTATCGACAAAAATTGCACCGAACACGTTATGGACTCAATATTCAATGTTAAAAAGCACTGTTAGCATTCACCACGATGTAGACATAACACAATACGTTAAATTAAGAGCTTTTACAAAACGCAAATCGGATGGATACAAACCCAAAAAATCCAAAACTCTGACAACTGAAGAAATAAATAGATACCTTCATGAAGCACCAGATGACACACATCTTTTACAAAAGGTAAGTTTATAGTTATTTCCATTTACCAATCATTGTATTTACGAATTTACGTTTAGATTTGTTTCTAATATTACCAATTTTCATGTTAAATTTTATTATTCTTGTTCTAGATAGTGTTAATAGTTGGAATCTGTGGCGCCTGTCGAAAACATGAATTGGTACAACTAACGGTCGATAATATAAAAGATCTAGGCTCTGCTGTGCTCATTCAAATCCCTGACAGCAAAACGAAAAGAGAGCGATCTTTCACTATTACTGGAGAATTTTACAAATTTTACAAGAAATATGCGGCTCTGAGACCATCAAATTTAACTGAAAAGCGTTTTTTTTAACTATCAAAATAAAAAATGCACCAAACAAGTCGTTGTAATTAATAAAATTGGGAATACTCCTAGAAACATCGCTACTTATCTCGGTTTGCAAGAACCAGAATTATACACTGGTCATTGTTATAGACGCTCCTCTGCTACGATTCTGGTAGACGCTGGAGGTGATATCACTACCCTCAAACGTCATGGGGGTTGGAAGTCTACTTCTGTAGCAGAGGGCTACATTGAAGAATCGGTGCAAAAGAAAATAAAGATAGCTGATACAATAGTTAACTCAATAGAAAATTCTGCGTCTTCATCATCGCCATTACCGAACACGATAGAACCAGTCCGTGAACCAGAACTTCGATTAAATGCAGATGCCACACCATCAGAGACAAAAAAGCAAATAGAACAAACTCTTCAAGCTTCCCAACATCCCATCATTTTTTATAATTGTACTAATAATAATATAACAATAAATTTTGTAAATGAAATAAATAAAAACAATTCTTAAAAATTAAATTTATTTTATGTGGTCGCCTAAAAAATAGTGGTCATAACTCTTTCGAAAGTGTTATCAACATTCTCACTCGCACGATATAACCAACTTTCGACACTCGTTATGAAAATAACTATTCCACTACTAGCTATGAAGTTGACAATTATTGCGTCTCCTAGCCAACTGAGAAGTTGAATTTCTCTAGTAGCGGTTAATAATTTTTTCTATTATTAACCTAGGTTAATAATGGATAAATTCAAATGTTTTGAGAATCCAGGGATAGTTGTTTAACAAAAACTTGTGCAACATAATTTTGTATACCCAGGAGATTGACTTTAATGTATTTGCTGCTTGAAATTACCTAACACGATAAAATTATTTGAATAAAAATGCCATTATTAGTGGAAATGTCAATCTGCATCAGACTACTTGATTTTTGTTTTATTAGTGGAAAGGCGAATTTGCATTCCTGTGCTACTTGATTTTTTACAAGAAAAATTTTAATTTTTAATTTTTGCCTTAAATTTGGCTAGTAGTGAAAAAAATAGTATATACACCACGGTGGTGAAGACATTAATAGGCCTCGCACCTTATTCCGCTCGGGGCTAAGCCCCTCGCGAAATAATCTTGGTGCTCGGTCAATAATAACAGTCTTCACCACCTTGGTGTATAATATACTATTTTTCTGAATTCAAAATTTTTTTCTTTCAGCTAGGGTAGTGTGGTGACCTAAACAAACCCAATTAATCAAATTTTGAAATGATCAAATAAATTAATTATTATTTAAAAAACTTAGTTAAGAAAATAGAATTTATTGTAAAGCAAATTGAAAGATCAACAATATCTATTGTGCTGTGCACTTGTTATTTAACAGGATCTTCAGACAGCAGGAAGTATGATACGTTGAACTTTAAAGTTAAAATAGTGTGTTTTAAATTAAAACACAAAGAACTTTTCAATATAACACATTATTATCGAGTACATGATTGAGTTTAAACCT
Source organism: Agrypnus murinus (assembly GCA_929113105.1). Lineage (NCBI taxonomy): Eukaryota > Metazoa > Arthropoda > Insecta > Coleoptera > Elateridae > Agrypnus > Agrypnus murinus. Next base: position 182,000,553 of record OV816026.1, on the reverse strand, counting down.
GATAACAGGAAGAAAATAAAGTTTATTTAGTTCAATGTAGTTCGTTTTATTTTAAACCCTTCCTATCTAGGAGGAGTTATTACAGAAATATTAAGCTCAGCTAAGAAGATTGGATTGGTTTAAGTTCTAAGTTTTAAGCCTTAGCGAAGTTAAGGGCAACGAGACGACAGATAAATCAGCAAGGTGTAGTTTGTTTCTGGTCAGTCCATCTTAGTTAAATTCACCCCATTTCGCCCCTCCGCGAAAAAAATTTATTAAAACCGAAATCATTAAAGCATAGATGGATTTACTACTAGTAAACAATTCTACGCAGAGGATGGTTAGTAGAAGATTCATACATTTACATTTTTTTATATTTTTTTTCGGTAGGAAACTTCTGGTTATTAAATTTACTAGAAGGTAAAATTCATGAAACTCCTACACCTCTATAGTCTATATTTCAATGATCTACCTATCCCTACAAGTAGTTCAACAATCTTTGCCAATTTAGTCTTTCGTACTACTGTGAACGCTTAAAGCTGGAAGAAAATAGGCAGATTATTCAGCTTTATTGAATGGGTGGTTTAAGCTTATACCAAATGCATAAATAAATAAACATTAACAATAAATAACTTCAATTAATAATGACCCTAAATTTTATTACAATACAAAATATAATAAAATATCAAGCACCAACAATAGTCACTGACACATCCCAATGTCCTTGATAGCGGGTTTCCATTGTTTTAATGTCTTTAGTCTCTTCTAATTCGTAGGAAAGTAATCAATATGGATGCTGAGAAAATGCACTTTAACACTCACTCTACACCCTAGAATTCTAAAATGTTGTAACATTTTCTCCACGATTTCCTTATAGTTCTCAGATTTGTTGTTGTCAAGTTTTCTATTACTTTTTGTATGAGAACAGTTACAAATTGTTTCATCAGGCCTAATTTGATATGGATGGCGAAAGAAGGACATTAGAAGGAGAAACCAATGGTTCATGCTTCACATTTTTTTCACGAAAGATGCAGGGATATTTAGTAAATCCCGCTTGCTGGCCTAGAAGAATAGAGATCACTTTTAAATCACCACCACTCCATGTATGTACCACATAGCTCACCTTCTCTAGCAGAACTTTCAGTATAGAAGAAAGTATCGTATGATTCTTTTAGATGAACTGGAACAGAAGGTAGTAAATTTCCATTGTACAACAGAACCGCCTTTAACCTTGTCTTTGAACAATCAATAAAAGGTCTCCACTCATGAGGTTCATATAAGATATTCATACCATTAAAAACACCAGCTATGTTGTTATAAAACACCAGTTTATCAGGGTATGAGAGTAAGGGTAAGGAATGTTTATCACGCTGCCTGTAAAATGTAGCAAAAGTGCCAGGTGCTAACATACTTTTTTCCTTTCATCTCGAAACATGAAGTTCCGAGCTGCTCTTTGGTTGTAACGGGTACGTTTTCCAACAGCATTTTGTACGCAAAATTTAGCATTTATTCTTATTAAAAATCCTAGGTTCGGCTCTGTAAATGTCCATTCTTTTTAAAATATAATGTTTAACAAAAATGGGGGTCGAAGCTTACGCAGTTTTAGAGAAAAGATCGATATTAGCTTTTTTAGATGCCGTGCCATAATTGGTTAAGTCAAAACATGCGACTCGTTGTGATTGGATACTTAAAAATCGATCGATATTTATTCGTGAGTGAGACCTCGCGATTGGCTGATATTCCTACACGGAAATAAGAATGTATTTCTCCGCGGAAATAAAAGTGGTTCCTCCGCGAGATCGGGGTTGTTGTAGCGTGGCTTCACTTAGCAGACTTGAAAAAGCACCCTTGCTGCGAATGGTCGATATTATGGGGTGTGCGGTTTGATCGTTTGAGTTTGGATCAATATTGATTGATCGATTTTGAATCAATGTTAACGGATTACAGTTTATTAATCCTTTAGAATTGAAAGAAATTCTATATACAGTGCATTAATTTAATGTTATTTCGTTATAAAGTGCAAATCCTTTTGAGAAGATTACGTTCCGTTACGTAGTGTTTGAAAAACTTATAATCTTTTGTGGATAATTAATAGCGGGTTTATTCTTTGAAGAACCTGTAACCACAATTATTGTGTTCCGCCTGTTCTTAAGACAAGTGCAGTTTGTTAATGAAATAATAATCATTTAAAGTGATCTCGAATTTAATTATCGACTCCAGTGCTTTTGTAAATTAGAATTCCGCTTAAAGAGTTTGAACGCATTTAGTGCTATTAGTGATTTAAACAATTTAACTTTCCGAAACATTATCGTTATTTTTTCTAAATGAAAGTAAATCCGTTATTACGTATGAACAATTTAAAATATTGGTCCTTTTTTGGCGTGCTAGATCCAATTAGCTTATGAAACCATATGGGCAAATGACAATAAGTAAATATCGCATTTTTGGTACGGAGAATCAACATTTCAATACAACGCCGAGTTCAACGAAATTTCCCCAAATGAAAGGCCGAATTTCCAATTTCTACTGGACTATATGTATGGTATTCCACAAATTTGAGGGATAATATTCAAGGTACTGTAGTTTTAAGGATTTGTTTATAATTCAGTTAATTAAGAATCTCACAGTTAAGAATTTTTTCTTAGGGGAGAGCTCTCTTCGGTATTAAGAAATCTTTAAACTTTAATTTAATTACAAATCATTTATATTGATACTGTCGAATTGATTTAATTTGTCTAATCTCATTTAGATATTTGTTTATAAATTTTGTCCAGAAAAAGACCAGTCAATACAAATTTTAATATTTGAATTAATGTGTTTGAACAATTTTTGTGTTCGATCCAATAAACTTTTTGTTTATTTCCGTTATCTAATGAAAAGTTCTAGATGAATTTTTATTGATTTATTCTGGTTTAGTTATAATCTAATGAACTTAGATTGGAATTGTAATAAATGTATGAGGTGTGTTTTATTTCTTATATATATGCAAAGTTATGTCGTTACCATCTTTCTGATTAATAAATGTTATTAATTCAAAACTAAGGATCTAGAAAACGGAACCATATTAGTTATGAATGCTCTGCTTCAATTTACTTCAAAATTTTAAATTAACAAAATTTTTTGATTCAACTAAATATTTTATTCATTTTCTGGTTAATGAATTTAATCATTTTTAATGCTTATTCAATTTACATCTTTGAATGGGTATTCATATACCTTAAGCTTCATAACCAGATGGCGCCCTTTTAAGTTTTTATTTGTGTTTGAACCTTTATCTATTCCTTTTCACAATTTATACAGCTGTGGAACCAATACCTACGACTTGACTAATTAATTTGTAAGAGAGAGTTTAAATCTCAAGCTGTGGCAGACATTTGAGTTTTTTAGTTACAGTAAGTATGAATTATTTTATATAATTTTATAGTTAGTTTATTGTCATTTAGCCTGACAGAAAAAACTAGTGTTTCACTGGCGCCCAATCGCGGGGCCTAGTTTTGTTTGTGAGTATTTTAGAATGTTTCACTGGCTTCAACGCGGGGCCTTTTTTTTGTTGTCGTACTTTTGTGCAGAAAATTATGTAAGTTTCACTGACGGTCCAACGTGGGCCAGAATTTAGTTAGTTTTATGGTAGCTACAAGTCTCTTACCAGATCATTTATGTAACTCAGCCTGTGTAAACTGTTGACTCTGCTTTGAGTCTTGAAGTTCACCAGTAGGTTGAAAGTTCATGACCGTGGTTTATCTTCATCAATGCTGGAGCTTGAACTGCTTTCACCAGATTTGTAGGCCGCGTCGGAACAGACATTTTCTCAGACGAATTGCAGAGTCCAAATTAGTAGAACATTTCAAAAACTTTTATTCTTTCTCATTAAACCAGCAACTTTGCACAAGCAAAAATAGTAATCTGTAATGTAGTCTTTAGTTTCACGCGACATCATTGGTGTACCAAACGCCAACGACTTCCGTTTGCCATAAACCCACTGCCTTATATCTTCGGTACACGAAGAACATACGTAATGGGGAGCCAACGTTTTACCCGAATCACCAAGAGGCATGCCAAAGTACGCTTTATATGCATTTTTATAAAAGTTTGTTATATTTCTTTTCTGTTGTTGTGGATTATAACTATCATATGTATAGCAAAAGGAATCAGGACTATTTACGCACTAACGTCAAGCAGATATTTTTCACACGCATATCCAAACTGCCTGGAGTTCAAAACTCGGCTGACTTCCGCCAACGTGAACGCTCAAAGCTTACAAAAAGATACAAATCGACGGTATTTTGGCCTATAATTAAACGGACGTCAGTAAGTATTTATTAATTCATAGTAAATATTCTTTTTAACGTTTAATATTAAGTTTATTTTCAATAATTTAAAAGAAATTAGAGTTCTTTAAATTGGGAAAATTTGAAATTAGTTTTTGAAATACAGTTTTAATTTAGCGCAACAATAGTGCTAATTTACAAAGTACAAGAGGCTGGAAGTTAAAAACTTGTCTTACAACAACCAAACAAAATCTATTGCTATAGGTGAGGAATGCACTGCATTTACCTTATTCAAATAATTACAAACAATAAAAGTTTATAAACGCCCTTAAAATATGACAACAGGAATCTGGAGTTTCTTAACTAGTCGAAGCAATAAAGACTCGCTAAAAACTTGAGGATTTAATTAAATTAATTGAACCTATGTAAATGTAGTTTTTTAAACTTCTCATTAAAAATTCATTATGTTTTATACTATACAGATGGTTAAATTTAATTCATTCTGATCATTCTGATCAATTATAGGAGCTTTTAAAAAGTGTTATAAATCACGTCTTTATCAAATAGGAAACCGCAAGTTAATAACATCCTTCTTATACCTTTATACTATTTTCTTTATATCAGCCTGCATCACTAAGGATACGTTTTGAAAGCAGCTCTTTTTTGTCATTGTTGTTTTTTCCTTAGGATTTCTCTCAGGTCTTCTGTCTTTTCATTATACGGGTACGCACCAATTGGAGCAGGCAATTCGATTTATTTATATGTGAATGTTGTGAAAGTTAACTAACTAACTGGTCCTTTCTTCGCTTTGTTTCTCTTACCTATTAAAGTGTTACGGTGGTTAGGAGCGATCGCATGGAGTTCTCTTATTCGCAATCGAATTAATCCTAGTAATGTAATGTATATGATGTTGAAATTTATTGAAGCATAAACGCTGCTTCTATTTCACAAACTTGTAAATGTATAATTATAACTTTTGGTTTCGAATAGAGCGAATGTAATTTGATTCAACCGAAATGGAAAGGTCAGTTGCTTTATAAAGGGACAAACTTCTATTTAACTTAATTAGTGTAATTCTCAATTTAAATCTTTTAGTTAGTTGTTTCAATTCAGTTTATTTCGTTGGTTGGGGGTGTTTTCGAATAACGGTTAAACGGCAAAATGATGATAAGTTTGAAATTAATGTTGGAAAGTTGTTTATATAATTGTTATGGATGCAAGGAAAGTTTTTGAATAAACGAAGTAGTAGATTCAGACTTTTTAAAATAGGTAATATCTAGCAGTTGTAGCTTCCTTTTTGTTTGTGTTTGTTTTTAAAAACTTCTTTTGATGCTTTCAGCTAATTGAACGACAGAGTTTTTACTTGTAAAAATCTCAAAGTTTGCAAACTGAATTATGAACTTTGAGATACACTCTGTCTCGAACTGAAGAAAATTAAGGGTGTTATTTAGTAACCGAGCGTTATTGAATTTATTACGCAGTGGTTCACAATTTCATAGTTGGCAGACCAGAAATGTTTTATTCTCTTCATGTGTGTGAGCAAAATATAAAAGTATGGAGCTTATAAAATAGGCTTCTCTTAAGTATAGAAAGCACATGAAATATTTACTATATTAAACAACTTGAAGTAATTTAATTAATTTTGTTTTAATTTGCTTTAAAATTTAATTATGTGTGCATTATCAGAGAGATTCCAGGTGTAATAAACAAGGCATTTAGGGTGTTGGTTTATAGTCTTGGTTTGAAATTAACCAGCAAAGATTATTGTAGCTTAATGTTGATGTTAGGTAGATAAACCAGGTATCTGTAAAATTGTCTGTATGCGGAGTGAATTTACTTTAAATGTATTTAAGTAACTTTATTTGTTATTGCATTGTTTAAATAAATAACAATTTTATTAATACAGCTACCCAGTAATCCCAAAGAGTAACGTCCTACAAACTTACCTTTTATTAGTTAAATAGAGTTAACATGGCTATAAACACACAAATGAATAAATAAATGATTAAAAATAACAAAGTGTATGGAACAAACCAAGAGTTTTACTGGCAAACAACAAGGAATACTTAGTAAAAAGTGGAATAATGGCTATAAATTTTTAATCAATACAAGAAACGGGGCTAATAGCTACTAATCATACTATAGTATGGTTAATTATTAAGGTTATCATAATAAGTACCGTAATATTACTTTATGGCAAACTCGTAAACATATGTTTATTGAACTCTGTTTCTATGGGTAAAGATTCTTTTTACGGGCTAGCCCGTTAAGAAGCCCATAAAAATTATTACGGCCTCGTTATCATCAATACCATAGCAGCATACATATGTATTTATTTAAAACGTTCATATTATTTATCTTACGTATTGTGCTGTACTGCTTCAGTAAATGAAAGAATTATTTATTAAAGATTTACGAGTCAGTATTGTAGCAAAACAAATAATAAAACACACTAGTTTAATACATTTATTTGCTACTAACGTTGTACAAGCGTGCACCCTCTTACACGGCATGTACTTGACTGCCGAGGTCTGCATGTTAAAGCGCAGACGCTACCTGGAACTTGGACCTAACCAACTTATATTAAGGGGTGGTCGGTGACGTCAACCGTTAGGCGCTGCCAACCACTATAGTATACCATAAAACGTTGTACAATGCTCGACCGTTACACGAACCCTACGTGCTCGCACACAGATAACAAGCTCGCTAATCGCTCGCTTGGCGTTTTGTTTTATTGGTACCGTGCTTGCACGTAAAGTTCTAAGTAACGGTCTTGCAATGTAAATAACTATTACTACAATAATTAAATACTATTTAAGTATTTATAAGAGCTTTATTTTGTATGGTTTATGAGTGTTAAATCTATGTGTTGATTATGAAAATTATTAAAGTTATCTTTTTGTTTACTTCTCGTTACCTTGGATACCGACTAGGATTTCTGACTCTGAGGAAATTCCCGGGACCCAAGTCCCGGGAATTAATCTATTTTCTCTTGTCTCGAGTCCCGGGAAAAATTTCCTTTAACAGGGAGATTTTATATGACATCAATATAAAATGTAAACGTACCAAATGTTTGCAGTGCAACTTTGAAGTTTCACCTTTCGAAAAATGAAATGGGATATAACAAGAACTCGATACTTGAGAGAACGACACGATTCTATTATATTACGTGTTCTTTCAGTCTATTGCATTTGCTTCAGTAGTGCAGGACACTATTTAAATATACTTTGAAAGTGAATAATAGATCTGCTATTGTTACAAAATGCAATAAAAGCAGCGAAAAGTACTTTTATATGAAATGATATTCAATTTAACATTTAAGAACAGCATGCGTTCCTAGAATATCTTTACGGTATAAATCTTGAATGAAATTGGAATTTTGAGTATATCCATATTTGAGTCTTCATATATTTACGAACACAGAAATGCAAGGTTTGTAACATACACCGCTGCTAATATATGTATGCTAATATATATTAATATCAAACAATTGAAATTTTAATTCTATTATTGGATTGCTGCCAGTCATGAGTATTACTATCGCTATCGCCTGTCATTTTGTCCAATTGGCGTTTTACATGTTAAACGCGTGTAGAAAAGTCTATATCATTACAGCTTTTAACAGTAATGCTAAATATATTTATAGACAGTGATATGTGTACAACCTGCTGTTCATGACACGGTTTTTGTTAGAAAAGTGGTAAATGCACCCAAGTGCATTAAGTTATCTAAAAAATAAGATTACTTTGAATTGTGAAATAAGTTGCAGTTTCATTGATAATTGAACCACTTCATCTTATAGAAAATAAATTTAAATATTTGATCAAATCTGTATTAGAAGCTGATACACACCTATTCTTAAGTGAGGTTCATAATAAGAGATTGTGAAACTTGGTAATAACTTCATTTTGTGGCTCTAGGACAAAAACCATTATTATGATGTAATTAATTATTTTATTTAAAATACCCTACTGTATAGGATCATACGTCTGTTTTGTTTATTTTAAATTATAATATTTATGTTTATATTATAACCCGTTGGATGCCAAATTATTTTGTATTAGCAAACATATTGTCACGATATTATGCATGCTTTATAATCTATGCTACCCTATTTACAAACATGTTAGATGGGTTGCACTACTACTAAGTTCTTTATTGAACAACTGACCAGCACCCTGGTTTGCCAACAGACACAGTAATAGGTACATAACTAATTAACTAAATACGAACACTAATATTGAATTAAGACTAACAATCATTAACAAAACCCTGACATTAACAATAATTCATAAAAACATTAAAAGATTAAAATTAACAAATTATAAATTATTGTTCCCATATAGATGGTTACGAAATATGTACACTGAAGTCTTTAAATTTTTTGTAACAATTTCACTGTCCAAAGATTTCGGCAAACCAAATGTTTTTCTAAAGTTTATGTTTTGAACGCATGTACCCCGCGACCCAAACAATAGCCTAATAACTGTTAGTTCACTCACTTGACATTTCGACTTAGAAAAGTTAATAGTGGGACTGTAATCTTACATTTTTCATCCTGAACTTCATTAGGTTGATTAATACTTTTTTCGAACCTGATGGTAGGGTAAATTATAAATCCTTTGTGTTTATTTATATCAATGGCCATAATATCATTGCGTCGAATACTGTCATTCTCCGACAATCCACAGATCTTTTCATGCAGTCATATCCTTTATGGGAGAGAGCTGCAGCTAACAACTGCTTTATTTCGTCGTGCCTCTTGATTCTAAGAACTTCTCCCTGATGGCAGAAACCTAACACATGCGCAAGTGTTTCTTTCTCACTGCAGTATCTGCAATGGTATGAATTGGCACTACGACCAGGAATAGTTCTTACTGGAGCTCCATTGCGGTGCATTTTAATGCAATTTGGCTATTCAGAGGTGCTTAACCTACCCTTCCGATAAATCCAAGTATTTGCTCGTTTTACTTCCTGATACAATTCTACACCTAGTCCTTTCTGGGGAAGTTTGCACCACTCCTCATACGAACGTTTTCTTAAAATCGCACGTATTTTAATACTTGTAGTTTTACCTTTTACATTATCTAGGTCATCTTTCATTATGTATAATTTAGTCAAACAAAATTTCTTTTGAGTTTTCCAATCTTTTGAGTAGTGTGTTATATAAGGACAATATGATTTTTCAAGACAAACAAACTTATTAAATTGTCGTAAAAACGCTTCCCACGAAGTATTAAATATTTGTAGACCTTTCACTGTTTTAGCTCCATTAGAAGTATATCCAGTTAACTGTAACATTTCCCTTACGCCAGCTTCCTAGAGTTTTGTTCACGTCTTCCAAAAAGTGTTTAGATAATTCTTTTATTGGAGCTGTTTGCAGACAGTATATATATTGATTTAATAAATTTAGTTTTTATTCGCTATTTCAAATATTAGTTTTACTCAAAATTTCAACTAATAGAGTCAAAGATTGGTGATTCTGAAAAGTTAGCACTAAGATACTTCATTTTCTGATCACCACTAATCAATGTAATTCTATCTTAAGAATTTAAATAGAGGTGTTCACTTGATAATATACCGTTATTAACAATAATAGCAGACGATTTATGTGGGTTGATTTGTAGTTCAATTTCTTTAAATCTGTGCTTTGCCATATCTATTTAAACTACACTCTTTATTTTTGTATTAAAACTATGTCGTCCGCAAAGGCGCAAACCCAAAAACTGATAACGGTTTCATGCTATCTACTAAGGAATAGCGATTTTCCAATACAACTGACTTTTCACTTATATCATGGAATATGTAATTAATACTTAAATTAAACAACAAGGGTAAAAGTGGTGCCCCTTGAAACACGCCTCTGTTAATATTAATAGATGTGGATTTCTTCACACCTACATCAATAATAGTTTTATTTGCTGTTTGTAAACTAATTATGAGATTTTGCAATTTCTTTGGTATTTCTGAATTCTTTAAAACATTCTCTAAATGACTGTGACCGACTGAGTCATAAGCTTTTTCCAAGTCTAAAAATACAATTGCTACGTTGTCTTCAGAATGTTTTACTTTTCGCAATACGTTTTCTACTATAGTAGTATTGATATAATATCCCGGCATATGCATAAATCCTCTATGATTTTCATTAATAACAATATATTAACTTGCCTTTCAATCGCTTTTTCAACTATTCTTCTTATAAGCGAGCATATCGATATGGGCCTCCAGTTGCGAATTTCTTCTTCATTACCTTTAGCGTGTATTAAAACTGTACGAGCAATTTTGAATGTATTTGGTACAAAATTATTCTGAATCATTAGGGTCCCTATTCTACTAATTATGTCAGATAACTTATTCTCAAGGGGAATGAAATTTAATTTATTTTTTTTAATAAACGAATGAAAAATATTTCAATTTAATAAAAAAACTCTCTAGAACGCACTAGGCAGAAAAAAGGTAAGTTTTCTTACTATATCGATAAAATTTCATTGTTTAGCTAACGATGTGCTATCGTTACTTAATTTTGTACACAAATATTAATTTGAAGCCGTGTCAATGCTTGTTTTGGCCTAAAACAGACAAGGTGCATAGTTGTGAAGATGTATGCAAGTATTTACAACCTTACCTGCATGTTCATTTTATAAGAATTTTTTACAAGTTAACGATTTGATGATTTTATTATAATTTTGTTGTTTACTAAGATTATATAGTTTATGAGCTGAAATATTTCATTGAGTTGTTGTCAAGCAGTTTCTTGGGCACAACTAAGAAATAAAAGTAAATGTTGGGATTGTTTTTTATAGATGATGTTTTGGTTTGGAAATACAAATTTCTTCGTTTTACCGTGGTAATCCGAAATTTAGTTGTTATTTTATAGTTTGGATATCCAAAAATATGTGAATAATGTTCAATAAGATGTAAGGATGGATTTTATAGGAATAGAAGGATGTAACTATGCGGTTTTATATAATTAATTTAATTTTTAATTAATTCAATGCATTTTAATAATGATTTGGTTGACAAGGTTTAACCATCTTATTATTTTGTCCTAGTACAAGTATTTTATATCACTAAAAAGAATTGTTTTCTCTATCTATCTACAGAATTTGTTTAAACAATTATTAATAATTATAATCAATTATGTGGTTATGTAGTATTTAGTTCTAAATTGTCTTTTGTTTTCCACCAAAGATTTTACTAATACATTCGTTTGTTTTCAAAAGAATATAAACTCAGGAAGCAATTTGGTGACAAACTCTCTGTAAATTTAGATCTTTCAAGCAGTGCACATATATGCAGAGCAAAGTTTTAAAATTTAAAGGTTATGTTGTGAATTAAAAAAATGTAAACAACCCCAAACGTCAAAATGTTAGGTTATATTTTGGTGACGCGTCAAAGTGATTAATAATTTGTTGAAGATCTTTGAATTTAACTAGTTTGTTTTAATAATATTTACTTTTAATTAAAATATAGTTTAGTGCTGTGAATTTTTATCAGTAGAATTTTTCTTTTTCGTAAAGAAGATTTTTATGGGTTTTTAGAATAGCAACCTTCTTTGTAAATTGGATTATGCAAGGGAATTTATCAATTTCGTTATTGAATACACTTATATTACCTCAAGATAACAGCTGGTATTTAATAATTTTCATTTAAACCATTTAATTTGGGCATTTATATGAAGACATGTGAATTTTTGTATTTCAACTATTTTAGTTGGTAATTGAAAAGGCGCCAATACATTGATATTATTTAAATACTTTATGGTATTTAATTAGTTTAATTTTAGTGTTTACGATAGTTAAAATGAAATAAATATTACTCCTGAAGATAAAGAGCATCAACTCTCTTAGGATTGATCTTTCTTTGATTCAGGCTATATCCAAATTTCTTTTTTTACTATTTATTTCAATTTCTTTCTTCATTTATTGTGTTAGATAAATTGTGTCATTTCAATTTTAAAGAAACTCATGGTTTATTTTTTTTGTTTAGTGTGTAGTTTAATTATGTTTTATAGATCCATATTTATTTATTGCCCTATTAAAGCGACTCGCCCGTTGAGTCTCAGTTGTGGTAAGATTCAAGCTTCACATTATTTTAAGCCGGAGCATTTTTCTTTTATAGTAAAGGTAGGTGGTTTATATTTTGTATATATCTTCACTGTGTTTTTACTAAAGTCTGTTTTATGTTTTGTTTGTACTCTTAATTTAAATCAATTTTAACCAATTATCAATATCAAATATCATCATAACCACCGTGGCTTCGCTCCCCAAACCCGGGTTTATTACTCTGGCTTATTTCAAAATTATTTTATTAACGAGACATTAAATATACTGGGTTATAAGTTAGCATTTTTATTATTAACCTCTATTAATTGTAAATAGTATTTATGACATAGAAAGACTGCTTATATACTGGACTGTAATGAAGGTTCTTTCTCTACGATCCTTTGTATGAAATTTGGATTTTTCCGCTAATTTAGAAATATCACAAATACTTTTAACATACATTTTTTACAACATAATTCTGTTTTATTTGTCATAAAGAAATAATGACACAACCTCTAAATTTTGGTATGTGTAATATCTAACATACAAGTTCTATATTTTCTAAATCATTTCTTATATCACTTCAGATCACGTTTTCATGATCAACTTTTCAAAATTGGAACAGGGACAACTTGCAACCCGTTTAGCAATTTGCGTTAAACAATTTACCTGAAAAACTACCCTGTCAAATAAGAAGCAGTCAACAAATCCGTCTACACAAAGGCAATCAAAATCCCTTACTTCCCGTTGCTCAGGCACTTTCTTCGAAAAAAAAACCCTAGATGAACACGACGCTACGTCAAGACTCACAATTCTCTAGTTAAGGCGCAGTGGAGCAGCTTCAACGTCCTCGTTCGGCTGCAAATGACAAAATACCGGAGGTCACAAGTTAAAATGCATTACAAATAATGCATCACATGAACCATAACAGTCAAATTTCTACCAACCCCCAGACAGCTCAAGTTTTCACTGACATTTTCGATGAACTGCACTAAATTCCAGACGAACCACAATTTGACGAAAGACATTACAACGTAGTACACCGAAAAATAGGTACAGATAGATCTATATATTCATATCAGCTAATCAACGCCCTTAACACGATCCAGTGATCTACCACAACCGGACAGTTTTCAACCTATCCTGACGGAACCATCTCCATCGGCTAGAACTCGGTCACTGGCGAAAACTTGCTTACTAGGCGGGTCCTTAGTCACCTACTGTAACTGTTCCCGCGTGCTGGTTGCTTTTCAACCAAATGAAAAATGGCAGTTGCAACGAAGTTAGTTGGTTGACGAGTTTAAATTGTCTGTGATTCAATAAATAAGCCTCGTATTATAAAATTTAGAATTCGTTTTCCGTTAGTTAAAATATATTTAATGCGATCCTGTTTTATAATATCTAACTTGTTTCTCACTATTTACAATAAACCAATACAAAGCTTGTATTTTAATATTTAGAATTTCTTTCTTGAATGTATTTATGATCCCATTTGTCTTATAGAGTTACGATAAAAATTTATTAGTCCAAAGAAAAAAAAATGTGTTCAGAATAAATATTTTTTATTCTAAAATCTATTTAAGTAGAGATAAAAATATTATATGAGAGGGGTGAAGCTGTTTATGTATCATTGGTAAACCGTAACATCAACAAAATTCTCTTTCTTGGTTTAATCCATACTAAGGAGTGTTTTTTTACTCTTGTAAAATTCAGAACGTGGATAGATCAAGTGGTTGAAAACGAAGGCGACACGCGGGATTTTGCAGAAATGTACCGGTGGTGAATTACCGCTTTGAAATTCTTTGTTCTGTGGCTTATTGTCTATGGATTATTAATTTAATTCAGTTGTGACCCTTTAAAGTATTTTCAAAGTTTAAAAGTGGTTAGATTTAAACAACTTATAGTTCATGGCAGATCCTCTGAGATTTCTTCACCTCTTTGATGAATTTACTAACCCAATTTAGTTATGGTTATTATTTATTTAATTAAAAGTGTAAAATTTGTTAAATTTAAACAAGTTAAGTGCAGAATCTGATACATTCAATTATCGAACATTTCTGAAGTGGTTAAAAATATATTCCATTTTGTGGAATATTTAAAGAAAAGTGGTTGATTTGGTTACCACAACGATCCTAAAATAATTAACGAAGAGCATTTTAGGCGAACGAACGAAGTTTTTGTAAAATTCTTTTCAGCTAAGTTTTAAATTAAAATTGACGATGTTTTTTTTATATTTTCTCCGTTACTATGCAATACAGCATCCATGCAATTTGTAGTACTAAGACTGGAATCCTTTATTATATCTAATAGGCTGAATTATATTTAAAAATTTAATATTGAAGCTTAATTTAAAACACAGGAGGGTAATTCTTCAGAAATATTAAATTTACTGTCCCTGTTTAATTAACATTATATTACGAATACCTTTTTACCTGTTAGTCCAGTACAACGAAGATGTAATAGCAGTCTATTTAGCCAAGTATATATTAACAACTGACCTATCTTTTTAACAATAAAAAGTAAACTTTATCATATCATTCACGTGGCATGTCCCTAGTATGTATTCTCAAAGTAAAAAGCAGTTTTTCTAAAGCATCAGTTAATCATTATTGTTCTAATTAAGGAGAATTGTAAAACAAGTATAGGGCTCTCATCCAGAGCCAATTAATATATAAAATATTAAGCATCGACTACTACACAATGAATTAAATGTTGTCCCTGATAGTTTGGCATTTGGGTGGACTAACTAAGAGAGGAGAACATTATTAAATTTCACGTATAGTATTAGTATTTCTACAATATCAGAATTACACATGTATTGCTTGCATATGTAATTTTAATGAAATCAACATGTAGTGTCTTGTTCAGTTGATCTATAAACTTTATAGAGGTAGTTTATATGGTTTGATGTAAGAGTACATTTATTTCGCATCATTCACGTGGTTATCATAATTTCTTACTGGTGTTGAATTTAGAAATGAATTTTTCGTAAGTTAATACACTACCTGTGTTGTTTCATTATAGCTAGTATAAAGCCTCCAAAGAAAATAGTCTAGGCGCTATGTTATATTAATGTTCTAATAGTCATTCGCGTGGTATTTTCATTGCATCATTTGCGTGGATTTATAATTCCACGTAATACAATTTGTTTACGTAAATAACAACTCCTACATATATTCATGTTATTACATTATGAGGTGCAAAGAAAACATGGAAAAGAAGAGAAAAAATTAAAAATAATCCAGAAAAGAAACAAATGGAGAAGCTAAAACATGATGACTGTCACATCACGTAAAATAAAAATTACTAATTTTCCGAGAATTTTTCACATCCAAATTGTGGTTTTCGGGAGAAACACCAAGGAATCTATTATTATTCTCCATCTTAAAAAGTTTAATGCCTGATTTGACATGTTTTTCAAAAGATATAAAAACCTTTAAGCAAGCTTATCTTCATAAAAAGAAAGTTGCGAGGAGTACAAGGCAGACAAGACAGTAACTCGTGGAAGAAGAAAGAAGTAAAAATAACTTATTCAAAATTTTCATGGTGAAAATTTAAACCGCCTGAGAATGATGTAAGGAGATGAAAACAATTTAATAATTATAAGATGAAGAATTGTTGTTTGTTCTTATGAAAGCTAATCAATTTTGGTACAAGAAATATCGGAAAACTGTCCGCATGAGAAATGCGACTAGGGACCTGTGGATAAAATGACGACCTATTTTAACGACGGATATTAATGTAATACGTGCAAGTTATATACGCAAAATATTACCCAAAAAATTATACAAAAGCCCTTATACATAATGAAAACAATATTGTAATAATTAAGAAGACCATTAATTAGTTTCCAGTTCATTTCTCACGAGGTTTTTCTTTATAAAAGCCTAAAAGTTAAACTGTTCTAGCTTTTTGGTCTTAAATCTCAAAAAGTAAATCTTAATTCTGGCAGAAGTTGTTGTCTCTTTGAAAGATTTATATGTTCGATTCAACTAAAAAAACACACTCTCGAAAATCGTAAGAAATGCTAGAGCTTTAGTTTTCTTTTGCACTTCTCAAATGAATATCGTAACTCATACATTCTCCTGTGTGCTGTGATGTAACTATTATTAATTGTGATGGATAGCGGTTTTAAGTTTAAGGTCCGACTTCTATCTGTCGTATAATACAAGGGACTCCCAAAGTGGAAATTCTTGTAAAACCAACTTCTCTAGTGTAACGTTTTCAATTCCCATGCTATCGATGAATGTATTTCCTTGTTTCTTTTCCTTTTACATTCCTCATTCTTTATAGTTTTAATAAACATATATCAACATGAAATATTACTTAAAACGTAACTAACTTTTTACAAATCCGTATTTGAATATGAATATCATATCCATAAAAACACACACGTATATACATCATGCAATGTAAGGGGGTCTCGTCTTGAAATGTAGTGTGTTGCTGTTTAAGTTTTGTTAGTATATGAATATTATGCAAAGTAGATTTGTGAATTTATGTCGAAAATGCCGGAGTGATACTTTCTTATAACAATGTGATCGTAAAGATTTTATCTCTTTGAAGGAAATTATTTAATTTCCTGCCAATGGATCTTAATCTTTAAAACTGAAATTTCCCCAAAAAACGTCCATAAAACATTTATTATTCTTTCGTATTTAAGTATTGTTAATTTTCTTTTACCTTACATTTTTTTAGTTTTGTCTGAACTCGATAAGTTGGTTATAAATAGTACATAATGTTAATGAAAATGCAATTCGACAGTGCTGTAACTAGGGAGTGGCAAAAAGGGGTACGCAACTGCATTTAAGACAGAAATTATTAATGCAGAAATTATTAATATAACTTCTATTTTCTCATTATATTCTAATATCACGACATAACCTAGTTTTTATTTTTTTAGTTATTAAAAATTACTTAAGATGCAATAAACTTTCGATTATTTATCTGGGGGCGGATTAACCTGACTGCGAACTAATCTAAGCCACGATTTGAGAATGGCTGGACGCTCCAATCCAAATGTCATGGTTTAAAATAAAATTTTAATTTAAATTGAAATGAACAAATTTATTAAACATTGAACATAAATAACACAACAAAAAATATATTAAAAGAAACTAAAAATTTTGATATCAGAAAAAAATCAATTCCTCCTAGTTTTAATTTACTAAAATTATTTAAAACTATTTAAATATCTTAAAATATTAATAAAGTTCAAATCAATATTTGGCGCCAACTGACATTGTAACCATATAATAATTCTCTGCTTTCCATATGATTTGAAATTAAAATGGTGGAATGACAAACATTTACCTCTCGTATTCATTAAACTCCAAATAAATGGGATTAAGAATTAAAATTGAAATCCAGCTGGTTACTTAAAATACTGTAAGTCCATTTAATAATTGAAACAATTATTTAATAATTCCTTTCTTGCATCCATATTGTAACAAAGGTAGAAACTTCATTATCTAATAAAAAAATCTCTTCTCGTAAATAAAAAAATTATTCTACAAATAAATTTATAGCACTGAATATTAAATTGATTAATATCGAAATGTCATGGTTTAAAATGAAATTTCAATATGAAATTATTTTATTTAATACTGACCGATTCTCAAGAACTCTTCTAAAACTAAATCAGTCTCTCCATCTCCTGGCAGTTAAAAATAGCTTTTCTGTATAATTATCTTAGTGTATCTCAAAAGTTCTCTACTTTTTACACTATTTTTTATTCCAGTTTCTGATGCCAAACTTTGTCAAAAGTATGAAGAACTTCCACGAGTAGTGGTAGCAGATTTTCTTTTCTTCTAACGAGCTTTCAATTATATCCTTGATTCTATGTGTCTCGCCAATCGTTGAGTAGGCTTGTTTCTGAATCCAAATTGAAGGTTTCGAAGCAGATTATTTTGTTCAATAATAGGTTTCAGTTGTTTCATAAGCAACTTCTCAAATCAATTTGAGATTGTTGATAACAGAGAAATTGAACAACATGGTCTTTTTATTAGGTGGTTTACCAGATTATGAAATCATTATCAATTCCGCCACCTTCCACTGATTTTGACTTCGTTAATAAAATCTGCAAATGTTACCGTTTTCATCGAGATTTTATTCTTATTGGTTATTAAGAGTATGTTCTTTTGGACAGTTTGTCTGGGGTACGGCCGAAAGGTGTTACTCAAAATTTCTACAACTACACTACACAAGAAGTGTTCTACAACTACAACACTCGATATGGGGCTTCTTAGTTGTTTAACGACCCCATACGAGAACGTTTTACTTACCTTAGCCTTGAATTATTTAATGTCCTTCTTAGGTAGATCATAAATATCAATTCAAGTATAATACGATTTTTTACCTCAAAATCGTTTAGACAGCATTAAAATAAATTGAAATTAGTTTATTAAATTTAATATATGTTAACTGTTCCAAATAATATTTGAAGTTTTGTAAATGTTGCCTGAAACATACCCAAGTTTCCTTTTATGGGTATGCTTACGCGATTTTTCACGTTTGCTTTTATTTTTGTATAATTTCTTAGAGAATCTTGTATTTTACATATTACCAGAATATAAGTTTCTGAACAGGTTTACTTTTATATTCTCCATATAAAATGGTTATTTGTATATCAAGGACATAAAATAGACGTTTATGGACTGTGTAGATAATAGCCTGACGGCTTGGGTTATTAACACGCTAAGGTCCATAAACACTAGTTACGCCCAAAATATATACAAAATTGTATGCACGACCGTTATGCTGGATGAATTCCAATTTTTAGTAAATGTTACAGGGCGTTTCCCGCTCGCTTACCTATTTTACAGCTCGGCAGACAGTAAAGGAGATCACGGGTGGTAAAATACCACTTTACGCCCACTAAATTCATTGATAAAGTAAAAATAATTAAATAAACTTTTTTACGTCTCTATATTATATAAATTGTATTTATAGCTGTACAATGAATTGAATGAATTTTATGTTGTTAAATATTTTTATTACTCCCTCTGTACAAAAACATGGTATACTTTCTAAAAAATCTCTATTTTTGGCATGCATTAGTTTATAGCAATAATATTTTAATTAATTGCAGATTTCTCTTTTAGGTTTATTTGTTGCCCGTACTCTTAACTTTTATTCAAACTTTTAAGTTATGTATTTAATATACAAACTGTGCTATCGTATTTGATTTAGGTGTAAAGTTGCATTTACACAGTTGCAAGATTTAATTTCAAGCTACCTTTTTTGCAGAAGTCGTAAGTGTGATTCCTAGAAACTTTGTATAATTTTCTATTTATTTAGCTGTAATATAGATTTGATTGATCAATACTGTTTGATCACATTATTTGATCTGATTATTTTAGTAACCCAAGACTTGTTTAATGATTGTTATGAACTACTGATTTATTTGATTTTAATTTAGTAGACTAAATGATTTAAAAGATTGAGAAATATAAGCACTGAATAATTATTATTGTTTATATTGATTTAATAATAAGAAAGATATTGAGATGTAATAAGTCCATCTCATTGAAAATTTTATTTAACGATAAGATCGTAAATGTGAAGGTAAATATTTCACATATCAAATTTAAATTAAAAGATAGATATGCTAGGTGTTAGGCATAATTAATCTAAAGGCTACATATTGGGTCACAGTTAGATTCAACAATATTTAAAATAGGAATCAAGAATAAAATCATGCAAACATAACCTCAATTTTTGTATATGTAATAAAAGGTTTGATTTTTAAAAAAAGGATATCAATCATTTAGATTGTTTTAGGATACTACATGATTATACAACCCAAGTTGCATATTGGAATGGTTTTTTCATTTGTAGAGAAGATGTAATTTTTTTATATAAATCTAGAGTCTACGATCTTTAACGTAGGATGAATTTTTCTATTTTCCAAGAGACTAACTTAGTTTCGCGCTGCCAGTCAACTAAAAATAAATGAATTAGGTCAATCTTGTAATGACTAATATAGCACAATAAGCTTTTTGACTCTTATATAATAATCCTGAGCATTTTTATTATTGAAGGTTTCGATTTTGTTGCAATACTTCAGTTTTGATTATTATTGGCTCGTATACTATTTTTCTCACCATTGTTTTAATGTTAAACACTTGGAGGACTGTATGCTGGACAATTTGACCATAAATTGACTTCATTTAAATTAATATCAAAGGCGGAACTTGGATGTGCATCATTTGGTTGACCCGATTACTGTAATGGATCGTAATTTATGTTTTTCTTAAATTGTAAAGATGTTCCTGTCGAAATTTAATATGTATTAGCTATATTTTGTAATTATGTATCTATTTTGTAAAGGAAAAACCTGGATTTATTGAATTTTATATATAATTAAGTCATAATGAGATTTGTTCATTGTTAATGGTTTTTGCCTCATATCTTCGTTACGATGCATTTTAGGACATAAGTGTGTTATATTGTTTTAATCCTTGTTTTATCAGCTATAATCCTGTGTTTATAGAATTAAGATCCGTGAGAAAATTCAACAGCTGAGTGAAATTGTGACGTCATAAATATTTTTCGCGTTGCGATCTTTTTTTTAAGTGTCAGTGCCGGCATTTATTTCTACAAAACCTATATAAGCCGGAGACAACTTTAACAAAGTCAGTCGATCAAATGTACTTAGCAAATCTATGCCCGACTCCGGATTAAAAATCTGTAAATTTAAGTGAGGTTAGAAGTGTTGATCATATGATTTATGTCAACTTCAAGTATAAACAAAGATTGAAATTAAGTTTGAAGTGTTTACCTGAACTATTATAAAAATTAAAGAACGTTTTATTATAGTTCAACAACTATTTGGAATTGTGAACGAGTTTTAAATAAATTCCGGGAGAATTTATTTTCCATTATTGATTTAATCAATTAACGTTTTACAATAAGAAATCAGCTGAGAGATATTAATGCAGTGATACCAATTGCGTATAGAATTGAAGGAAATTCTATTGACATTATATACCAGGTTGGTCGAAATAAAAGGTTTTTTAAATTCGATTTGCTAATAACAAAATTTATAAAGTTCATCTGAATAATTTCATAATCACATTGTTTAACCTTAAAGGTTTTTAAAAGAATTTATTTTTCTTAAAGAAAACATTTTAATTTCTTTTTTATTAAAATTTATTTTTCATGAAGCTAAACATTTGAACATTTGTGAATAATTTTGATTTGTGTTAGTTTGTTCAAGTGAATGACTGTAATAGCCCTATGTCAGGCTATTACGACTATTAATTACGCTTGAGCAAGCTTGGGAATTAATTTCCTAATTGTTTTATTGTACTAATTTGAATAACTTTTCTTTTTATTTCCTTTTCAATTTGAATTTCTATTTATTTTTTTAAATTAAATAAAGTTTGTGTTTTTCAAGTTATTTTTGTGTTTAATTGATGCACATACAAGCATCCATTTCTCTTTCTTTTTGCATTTAGAGTTTAGCAGTGGTTGTCCAATTTGCAGAAGCCCAAGTGTCTGCAGTATAAGTTTTTCTCTTCTTTTAGGTATAAGAGTCAATAAGATTTTAATAATTCAAACAATTCATGCTCTATCGAATAAACCCTGAGTTGGCCGATTGGAAAAAAGAAAAATATTTGGGGTGTATTTTTATTTTAATTCACCGTATATAAATTTATGTTTACCTTGAACGTTTAGCATATTATTTATTTTATCAGTTTAATACACCGCAATATACAGTGTGAGATTAAAATATGGAATATTAAAAAAAGCCAACTCAACTTCCGTTTCATTTGTTTGTTAGTTGACGTCATCACCAAAAAATGACAATATAGATTTTTAGTAGTGGAATCCGATAGTGATTTTTCTTCCCTTTATGATCATGCAAATAAATCATAAGGTTGTACAATAAGAATTTTCAGAAAAATCGAGCTGAGCCGAGCGAAAAAATTTTAGTGTATTCATTCACCAGAGGAAAATTTGTAAAAAAAGTGAAAAGGATTTCACCATTTATCGATAACTTTTGTGTTTATTGGTTCGTGCGGGATCCCGTATTGTTTTGTGTTATTGACGAGAATTAGTTCTGCTAGATTTCGCGCGGAGGATTTAGATAAGAAAAACCAGCTAAAGGGTAAAATAATTAATAATTCACTGCGGTTTTTTATTAAAAAAATTTGTGCTGTAGCATTAATCCGCTGCAAATATTTAAATTAAGTGTTAACAAAAATCACTTACTAAAGAGGAGTTCTCAGATAGTAATTCATTCCAGTATTTCTTTAACATGACTTGAGTTAGTAATAAAAAGAAATGAGAATAAATGTTCCCCCGATGTTGATATTTGCAAATCAAGAAACACATATATAAAGTTCGGTTTATTACAATCAAATTATTACAGTGAAATTTGTTACCTTTTATTCTGGATTCGTTTGTTTAAAATTTAAAAGTATACAGTTCAGAGTTTAACCAAACAAATTTTCTCTATCTGTGTTTCCTCCGTCGGTCGGAAGAATAATTTAGTGATTAGTGAAATTATGACCTTTTATCTGTGTAGTGTTTATAGCATAGGAATTAGATGTCAATACTATCGAACAAGACCGGTTCTTCGAACCTTGACCAAGTAAATTCACCAATTCAAGAACTATTAACTCACTTAACTAATATAATAATAATAATAATGTGGGTACGGACCTGGAAATTAAGTACGCTGTTTTCAGAGTAAAAGAAAGCGAAGAAACTCGGAGTATAGAATATATACCCCGAACAAGCTCATTATAGTATCTATGGCATACTAGTATACCATACTATATGCTAGTATCTATATCTATCTACGGTAGCCATAGCAACAACACACATTAACGTTGTTTTTCATTACACATTAACGGCTATTTTGGGCCTGAGCCTCTTCAGCCGGTGTTGGCAGGGCATTTATTATTAAACAAGTTTAACATTAAAAATAATGTTGGTAATAATAATAATAATAATAATTACTACAACCCATAACCTTAACCAAGGCCCCAGAAGCTATAAGCTTGTGCGGGAGGGAGGGGGCGATTATTATTATTATGTAGGCCCAATGTGCGACTGCAGCCGACTTATAGATGGAACAGCGCAAATCCCACATTTGTGTTACAGCTAAGGGAAACTGCAGAAAACCTTAACCAGATCTGCCAGCGCCGGGAGTCGAACCCGGGCCGCTTGGGTGAAAGTCCGGCACGCCAGACATTACACTACCAAGGCTGTTAATGATAACCACAATCGCCCTGTACTTGTATTCTTCGATAATTTCACTTTCATGGCTCTTCTTTTATTTGTTATCGACCATACCAGCATGTGGAACATGTTGTTATGGGCGATAACGTTGGAATGTTGATTAAAGTTGTAATTTTGAAGTTGTTAATAATAATTACGGCGTTGATTAATGAGTCGTAGTAGTAGTAGTAGTAGGTGGTGCCGGTAATTATTATTATAGTTGCGTTCATTGCAGTTGGTTGAAATTGGATGGTTGTTGGAGTTGACTGAACTTGTAGTTGTCGAAGAACTTGCTTGCAGTCGACTTAATGGTTAATGGTAACTTGAATATAGTTGGACGAGTTAACACAAAAAACAGCTCTTGTCAGACCCACCATCCGAAATATGGCTTATGGGGGATCTTTGTTTAGTACTAAGCAATAAGTCGATTCCGCCAAATTCCATTAAGGAGCCCCCTATGGTCGTGATAACCTCCCAGAATGAGAAAGGTAGGTGGGAGAAATGGTGAGGAAGGTAGTTGCCAGTCATTAACAATCCTCCAAGCCCCCCTGATACTCGAACAGAGTTACCAGTTTTCGTATGATTGACAACTGCCTAAGAGAAGGAGGGTGGCGGTTCACTAGGTGACCGGTCGTCCTCGTGACTTGGAAGACCTCGGGAATAAGGGCGCCGGGAACATTCGCACAAAGGCTGGATAGGGGAAAGAGGATGCTCTCTGGAACCAGGAATAATCGACTCCCCGATTAACACTACACAGACTAACCGAGCACGGTTGACGGCTGCAAAGTGGCCGCATGAATAGCATCTCTACTCGGGTTCGTGGCACTTCACTCTATAGACACCAAGCACTGCACTGAGGGCCATAGCAAGCGGGCGCACCTCTTTGTCGTATATAGGTGCTCTTGGAGCATGGGGGAAATGGTAGCGTAATTTATAATTTAAACTAAAAAATAGGCTAAAGATGAATAAATTGTCGAAAATCTATTCCCAGTTTAGTAAATCAATTAATTAAATTTGATAAGAAATAAAACAAAATTAAAAAATAAGAAAAAACAAGAAGATAAGGGATGTTATGTGCACCAAATGCAAAAACAAGGGAACGACAAGGAACTGCAGCGGTAGCAACAATTGACTCTAGTGTTGGTATAATGTTTAATTTTAATTTTTTTAAATTTTTATAACATGAAAATAAATAGATTTATAGTGTGAAATTATTCGTCCAAAAAGATAAAACTTGTGAGTAAAATTATGTTGGGGTACATAATGTACCCCACTCCGGCCACTGTAAGTAACCAACACTTCGTCTTCCGAGGTTTAATATTACTTTTCTACTCAAGACATTGAAATCACTCATTTTGCAATTGATAACGCTGGTTGAAATCGCATTTCAACCACTAGAGGTTGAAATTTTCGGAGACAAAATAGTATATGCAACGCGTGGTTGATAAAATTTCAACGTCTCGAGTTACTTTATTTACTTAGAAAACTACTCTCAACGTTGAGATTTTATTCCAATCACTTGTTCCACAATATACTACTATATATCTGTTATTAATAAGCCTTGGGACTTAGCACCCACGATCCTGAACTCAATTCGAATAAGAAACACGTCTCTGCCGGGGAATAAGTTTAAAGTAACTATAGTTTCTGATGCATTGATTTGTTTGAGTGGTTGACTTGTTATTGAGTAATTCCTGGGACTTTAGTTTGATTTTCGATTAATTAAGTTGGCAAAAAAACTTTGTTACAAAGTTGTTTTGTTACAACAAAACAACTGTCTGTCCATCTTAGGCCCTTAGTTTATTTGTTTACCGAAAAATTGTCGTTTCAAGGTAAAGAATAAAGAAAAAAGCGGGGTTCTGACTTCTGCAGGTTTAAATATTTATTATCATTAGTAGAGCAGACGATTTTTGTATTTTTTTTGTTGCTTAACATGTATCAGTAACCCAAATTGTTTCGTAACGCAAGATGTGTTTATAGTTTTAATTTGAAGTCTGAAAAAGCGAATATTTGAGTTTTCAAAGTGAAATTTCAAAAAAATCTTACGTACTAATGGAAAATTCGCGAATACGTCAGAACAAAAAACTACCAGAATCACCTTGTCTGGTTCTTCTAACAGTCCAAGTTTTTTTTGCAGTTTTTAGTTATTTTCCACGACCCAAGTCAACAAATTTAAAATTTATACATTACCAAATGTCTTGTAGCGTTGTAGGATTCTCGATTAAAATAGCTATTCCGATGGTCGGAACCATAATATTTGAAAGTGGGATAGTGGAGTGGCGCAGTGGACTGTAATGCGTTCTTTTTATAATTCGCTGGTTAGGTCGTAGAGATGTTGCAGTAAAACTCTTGGTGCTGGTTCCGCAGAGACTACTTATTGGTATAGCTGTAGGTCTGCGTTCCAAAACTATGGTAAAAGTTCTTTCGGCCAATATCTTTTCAATTGTACTTTTCGGTGTTCAATCAAGAAACTTGTCAATTTTCCAGATAATGCGGGTTTTTAAAGTTGTGGGTTTAGTATAAGTAATATGCGGTTTTTACAAATAATATGCGGTTTAATTATAGAGCTTTTATAATAATAATAATAATAATAATAATTTATTGCCCAACAGATAAATCCAATTATAGGACAAAACAATAATCAAATAGTAGATATAAGATAAGTAAATGTAACATTAATATTAAATACAAAATAAAGCACAATAACAATATGAATATAGAAAACGACAGATAACAAAATGTATTTTAAATATACTTATGTATATGTATATAAATGTAACGAAATATAATGTGAGAATTCTTAATAATGAAAAAACAACATGCCGAAATGATCTAAAAAAAACAACAAATCTTTTATTTAAGAGACACGTTGCAGCACCGTTCCTCTTAGATGGTAATCAGAGACAATAGCTTGAACTTTACGTGTAAAGGTGAGACTAAAGCAGTTTTTAACATTTAAACTAAGTTTGAAATTCAAGCACCAAGATGCAAGAGTATCGAGGTCCTTCTGTATTTTTGCAGCGTCTTCGGGAGATTCTATACAGTTGAAGATCTTAACATCATCAGCGTATGCAAGAACATGACAAGATAGGCTCGGTAAGAGGTCATTTAAAAAAATAACAAACATCAGCGGTACGAGGTTTGAACCTTGCGGTACTCCGGATGTGGCAACAAAGTCAAAGGAACGAAAACCATTGTATTGTACATAGTTGATTCTATTATCGAGATACGACTGCATTAATTTAAGAGATGAAAGAGAGAATCCAAAATCGTGAAGTTTGCGCATTAGTATTGTAAGCCGGTTTGGTGTGCCCCTGAATGGTCTAGGTGCTTGTACGGGGCTTTGCTTTTCGGTGATCTCGGTACTCTCGGGCGCCAGTTATTTTTACGTGGTATGCTCCACGGAACCGGGTAACTGCTAGTGGAGAAAGGATAATCCAGGGAACTGCTGGGGTTGCTGAGGTCGGCCCAGTCTGGATCACTTTACCTATTCCTAAAGCTTTCATAAAACAAGAAGGTGTTAAGACAAATAAATAAAACACACAATTGTTAAACCAAACAATATCTATTTCTACTAAAACTCTACCTTCCAATAAGCTCCCTTTTCTAAATCTAAAAGCAAGCATACGGTTATCTACGGTTATCTACAATAGCCACAGCAAGCGGGGTGCAATCCGGCGTGCAATAATAAGCGAGCATGTGAATACGGGGTCGTGGAGCGAGGATGTCGGGTAGCGGGGCGGACTGGAATAGGCGGAGTGGGAGGAGATCCCCAGGCTACGCACAGCGAGATCTCGGAACGGGTGAGGAAAAAAAAAGAGGGAGAGACCCCCAGGCTACGCACAGCGAGGTCTCGGAAAGCGGGGAGGAGAAAGGGAAAAGACCCCCAGGCTACGCACAGCGAGGTCTTGGAGAAGGTAAGGGATGACGGGAGAGACCCCCAGGCTACGCACAGCGAGGTCTCGGAAAGCGGGGAGGAGAAAGGGAAAAGACCCCCAGGCTACGCACAGCGAGGTCTCGGAAAACAGTAAGGAATAGAGGATGAGACCCCCAGGCTACGCACAGCGAGGTCTCGGAAAACAGTAAGGAATAGAGGATGAGACCCCCTGGCTACGCACAGCGAGGTCTCGGAGAAGGTACGGATTAGAGGATGAGACCCCCAGGCTACGCACAGAGAGGTCTCGGAAAACAGTAAGGAATAGAGAATGAGACCCCCAGGCTACGCACAGCGAGGTCTCGGAGAAGGTATGGTCAAGCGGGCGGAAGCAGGTATCAAAAGACGGCAAAAGGACTTACTCCTGTATTCCCCGGGTCGGTCTGGATAGCTGGTCTGGCTAGGCTGGTCGGCTCGGTTGGCTGGGCTGGTCGGTTCGGCTGGCTGGTCCTGATGGGAGTCCCGGAAGTGGACTGAATAATACATCGCTCGGTGCCTGTTTAGATAGGCGCTCCCGGAGCGTGGGAGAAATGGTAGGAGTAAATCAGAGCGGCGCACGCCAGATGTCGGTTAGGGAAGGGACGCGTGCACTCGCTCGAGTCGGTCTCTTATCCGGACGGCATAAGATTGCACGCGAAGATTAACTATTCACTCGTATACCCAACATAATTAATTAAAATATAGTAACTTCGTTACAGTATGTTGTAAGAGGTAGTGTCGAAGGCGCGGCTAAAATCACTATAAATAACATCGATTTGAAGACCACGATCAATGTTTTCACAAATAAATTGCATGAAGCAAGCAAGATTTGTAATAGTTGATCTTCCAGATACAAAACCATGCTGATTATCGTTTATATAAGGCTTAACATAATTGTATATTTGAGCATATAAGGCCTGTTCAAACACTTTGGCAAAGTTGGAGATTATGGATATAGGTCGATAGTTAGAAAGCAAAGCAGGACCTCCTTTTTTATAAACAGGGGTTATCCTAGTTCTTTTCCACCTCTCAGGAAACGTAGAAGTCTTAATAGATAAATTGATAAGAAACGTAAGTGGGAGTGCTAACACAAACCTACAATCTCTTATTAAATAACTGGGAATGTGATCATCACCGGCTGTTGGTCTGTTAGGAAGTTTGGCTAGCAAATTAATAAGGTCATCTTCGGTAATGTTATTAAATTGTAAGCATGGCATTTTGGAGATTACATCTTGTTTATGATCTGATGACTATTAAGGAAGAAGCTCGAAAAAGTGTGCGCGAAGGCATTTACAATTTCCTGAGGATTAGTGTAATTATTAGCATCGTCCCTCAATATACCAGGGATTCTTGTTGTTCGTTGGCGTTGATGCACCAGAGACCAGAATTTAGTAGGATCAGTTTTGATGGAAGATTCAACGGTACTAAGGTATGTTGCATGAGCAATCGATATTTGTGCTTTTAATTTAGCCCTGACGCTTAATTCATTATAATAAAAAATACTGGACGATCTTCTCCACATCCTCCGGTAGTGTTCTTTGATGCGTAAGTTACGCTTAATTTCACTGTTAAACCAAGGAGGAAACATATGATTTCCTTTTATAGCAGTGCGAGGAGCAAATATATCAAACGCATCGTAGATAACAGAGTAGAAAACGTCTACAGCGGTGTTGATATTATCAATATCTTTTAAAAACGACCAGTCGATGTTACAAAAGTGGTTATAAAGATTTATAAAGTCTGCTTTTCTAAAATTGTACGTTCGATTGGTGGCAGTAGGAAATTGACAATGTTGAGTTCAACTAGACAACTCGACGGACATAGAGACGGCTAGATGATAAGAATCAATGGGAACAAGAGGATTTTCATTCTGCGATATAATAAGATTGTATTTTAAGTTATATGGCGTGGAGCAGTGGACTGTAATGCGTTCTTTTATATAATTCGCTGGTCAGGTCGTAGAGATGTTGCAGCAAAACTCTTGGTGCTGGTTCCGAAGAGAATACTTATTGGTATAGCTGTAGGTCTAAGTTCCAAAACTATGGTGACAGTTCTTTCGGCCAATATCTTCTTAATCGTACTTTTGGATGTTGTCAAGAAGCTTGTCAATTTTCCAGTAAATGCGGGTTTTTTAACGTTGCGGGCTTAATAATAATTAATAGGCGGTTTTTATAAATAATATGAGGTTTAATTATGGAGCCTTTGTAACATTTACAAATAATATTATTTTATATGTCAATGATTTAAAAAATGTGTTAAAATACCAAGTCCAGAAATCTATCATTTGAGTTTAGTACGTTGTTATATTGTTCAAATTGTACAGTATCACAAAAGTTTTTTAAATAAAAGGACTTTCGGCAGGTAGTATGGTTTTACGAGAAAGAAGTGTGTTATAGTATATTACGTTATAAGTCCGGTAAACCCAAGTTTACAGTAGCGAGTTGAAAACGTTTCGGGACGAGGCGACGAAGGAGCCGAGTCTCGAATGTTGAAACGAGCTACTGTAATGGTTTACCGGACGTATGACGTAAGGCGTTTTATTTCATACTGCCTCACATTGTTCATTTTTTAAAAAAATGCATTTAAAATTTTCAGTCCGGTAAAATTTTTTACCGGACTCAAATTAGATTTTCAGTCCGGTAAAATTTTTTACCGGACTCAAATTGGATTTTCAGTCCGGTAAAATTTTTTACCGGCCTTGTAACGTAATAATTCATTTACCGGACTCAAATGAGTCCGGTAAATACCCTTTTACCGGACAGTATGAAATAAAAGTCTTTTGTAGCATTTACAGAAAAGATTATTTCACATGTCAAAATTTCAAAAAAAATGTGTTGACAATTACAAAAAATAACAACTCAGATCTAAACAAATTTCAGATTAACTTGATCCGTTTATATTCGAGTGCTACAGATATTTAGGTCCAAACACGATTTAATTACGCGACTGCGGAACAGATAGCATAATGAACTACTTGGAACAAAGCTTATTTTCCGGAATAAATTTACATTTAAAATCTTCAAATTATTATACTTACGTTACGATAATGCTTAAAATTGCCACAGCTTGAGATCTTACCTTTACAAATTTAAATTTCAGGTCGTAGGTATTGTTTCCAATAGCTTCAGATTGTAAAAGAATGAATAAAGGTTTTTAAGTCACAATAAAATGCATATAATTGGGCGCCATCTGATTATGAAAGTGTGGTAATGATGGTGATTGGAATAATGACCTGGCCCCATTAACTAGAAACTGGAGTCAGATCTAATAAATCTAATTCAACTTGTTAGTCATATTCGGTAATGTCAAAGTTAGGTTGGATAAAATATAAATAAAGACTTTCATAATTATATGGGTCAATATTATTCAGTCTAATTAAGTTTAAAAAATTGTGTTTATTCATAAACCAGAAAGTTGGAAAAGATAACAACTAGTCAAAGAATCATTAAGTAAAATCACAGTACCCTGCATAAGAATTCTTATCAAATGGGAACGTTTTAATACAACAACATAACAACAATAATCGGTACATAAACATCATACTACTTACACAATGTTCACAAAATACAAATAGTCAACAATTCGCAATATCTCGTTCAAATTGTTTAATTCGCAAAACTAAATCAGAACAAACTTACACAATATTGCCCCAGCACAGATATAAACAACTGTCACTGAATTGTAGAAACTGAAAAAAATTCATAAAATTCTGCAATTACTAAAATTCAGAGAAAAGAAAGAAGAAGAATTTTAAAAGAAAATTCAGAGCCCGGGGTTTTACAACAAGATTTGCAGACATGAAATCTATCGAAGCGGAGATGTGTTTATTTGAAATTTGCCCCTAAGCACGTACAAGGAAATCATAAATCACGGCAGGAGAGGTTTTAATGATAGTTTTTCATAAAATTTCAACTTATTTAGACGGGAATGTTTGCAGATTCTCTTTCACATCGACGGAAATGGCTAATAATTTGTATTTTAAAAGGCTAGTCTATCCGAAAATTTTTCTTTCGCGAACAATGAAATGGGTAGATGTTAACACAATATGAAATGAATATCTTTATCTAAAACGAAGTCTTTAAATTCTTATAAAAACAGTTTCATCTGGAATATTTCTTTAAGATGACCTTTAATGTTTTATGGGGTTTATTTTATGCAGTATACCAAGGGTGATTTTAAATTGAAAGAAAATATATGAATACACAGAACCGCATTTAGAATTTTTTTATTGAATATGCATACTAAGTTGCATTATTTGAAAACCAACAAAAACGTAACGTTACATACTAAATCAGTAATAATAAGAAAACTTCATGAAAAACCTACCCTAATTATACTTAAAATTAATTATTCGAAACCGAATTATTTTATAATCACATACGTAATATCAAGAAGAATTACCTTATAAAAAAAAGGTGAAATATAGCTGCCTTTTTGCATCCAGCAAAATTGATATAAGTTGAACAGCATCTTACAGTGTAACAAAAAACCAAGGAATTTTTCGCAATACAGTATTTGAAGTACTAAACAGTTCTTTCTTATTATAGATATTAATTATTTATGTATCATATTTTACAACGGTAAAAGCTGTCTTATTCTGCTCAAAATTATTTGAGAAAGTTTGCAAAAAACATCTAGAAAATCTACTGTGCTAGATAAAATCAAATTTTAAAAATTTATATTATAAAACGACCTTACAAATACAGCATCTAAAAGAAGTAAAACCAAGACTAAAGTTCTAATAATAAATTCTTGTTTTTTTACTATCTTAGCTGAAATCAAATTCTAAACATAACTCCTTAACCTAAAAGCAAATTCTAAAACATTTTCTTTCTCTATATCAATAAAGTTTGGAAGCAAATACCATATAAATATAACAAATTCCGCCTTTATACGTTCAAAACTCGCTTCAACGAGATATAACGTTGTTTCCTGACGTTTGAAATACAAAGCAATCGGTAGTTGCGATTGTCTAGATATTGCTATTCCAAAACGTTTTACCGTAAAGTTTCTTATTTGAAGTTCGTGTTAGGAATTCAGTAAACTGCCAAAAGTGCAGGTGAACTCAACCAAACTTCTATTAACTTCCATTTCTGTAGCAATCAGATCATTCAGGTATGAAAATCTAGAACGAAAGTTCGACTTGTCTCGCTATTTGGTGCGAATACCTGTCTTAACAATACCTTATTGTTTCACGAAGTTGTCATCTATCTTTTGATGGGTTATCTGTTATGCGGGTACTTTTTCTACGAAATAAACAAGAAGTGTACAATCTTTTATTAATATATTATGATGGATATTTAATAATGTGTCACTGATGAAATGCTTTTCCTCTTCTCACTTTCATTTTGAATTTGTGATTTTATCATTTCGTATTGCTTTATCATTTAAAAAAAATTTATAGACTTTTACAACACTCGCTTCTGCGGTGTTGAACGGTTTAGTGAGCCCCGTGAAAATGGCCCCTCCCCCCTAGAATAAAAAATTGTTTTTCCGCCATAGAAAAAAAAAGTTATTTAAAAATAAGTTTTGGAGGGCCATTTTCATGATAGCCCTCGATGTGTAGAGATTTTGTATTTTTATACTATAAAACGTTTGTACATCTTTAGCCCACGTCTTCCCACTAATTCAATTCGTTCGCGCACCCTTAGATTAGAAGTTACCAAATTAATTTTGGGGGGTTCACTTCACAATAACTTAAAAATTTTTGAATTTCTATGCTATTAGTCGTGTGTCCACATTTACCCATCCTTAGTTTAAAAGTTATGACAGAAATAAATGCACATAAGGTACTTTTGTTGACATATGAGTCAGATAAATATGTATTTTCGCCATAACTTAAAAACGAATTGATAAGCAAAGTGTCCTATGATTACCAAACAACCGATAAAGAAAATAAAGAAAATTCGAGAATTGTGGAGCAGTCGAATAAGTCGATCCCTTACAAATATTGTTTGGTATTATATCTCGTTATATATTATAATTCAAAATCTGTTTATAAGTATGTTTGACTCATTTACAGACTTGCCCCCTGTGAGTCCTACTCTAAAAACTACCTATGTAGT
The DNA here is from genome assembly GCA_929113105.1 of Agrypnus murinus. NCBI lineage: Eukaryota > Metazoa > Arthropoda > Insecta > Coleoptera > Elateridae > Agrypnus > Agrypnus murinus. Next base: position 181,967,051 of record OV816026.1, on the reverse strand, counting down.
TGGATTCAACATGGACCAGAAGGATGCAATGGATGGGGTCGGAGGGCGCAGCTTCTTGTTAGGGAGCCTGGTAGCTGTTTCTGGCAGTGTTGTTTTATACAATTTTATCCCTTTAAAGATTCGACATATCTAAGTTCCACATCTAAAATAACTATGTGGTTGGACTCATGAACACAAATCAGAGGTGTACAATAGGTGGATCCAGTATACGTGGCGTCATATTGGGGAAAAATAGTTTATGATCGGGTTTAGAAATTTCTTTTATACATTAGGTTTACCCCTTTATAGACTCGGCCTGTGTAGGTCTCGTATCCAAACCAATTATCGAGCTGAACTTAGCATGGACCAGCGTTGTGCAATAGATAGGTAGGCGTGGTAGATTAGTTTGTATATTTGTCACTTTATAGACTCGGTTCATATACATCCTACCCCCAAACCACATGTACTTTTTAAACAATTTTTAAATACAGTATTTTTATAATAATAATAATAATTTATAATTCATTCATAACTTTTATAAAAGATACCTTTTCTAAATATGATGATTCAGCCGAGCAGTTATAACAAATTATCAATTAATAATTCGATTGAAGTTTTAGATTATGATAACTACTTTGCTACTTACTAGACAGGTACATAAGATACCTGGTATAACATCTCTCCAACTATTTATTCTTGGTTTATTAAGTAGTCATAAATATATCTTGAATTTAATAAATATTTGTGTGAAGAAAATGTTTATAATAGTAATAAATGTGTGTGTGTTTTATCAGGTTAAACTTTCCAATAACCACAATTTTTTTTAAATTTAATTAGTAATTCTGTATTTTACATACTTAACACAAAAGTTAAAGAATACTCAGCTAAATAAAACACTTTAACAAATACATATCTAGACAAAAAGTGACAAGAATTGGAAAATCTAAACCATTAAAACAATTTTCTTAGGAAAAACCTGTGATAAGAACATGATAACACATCACACGAAAATAGCATGAAAATATCTTCTATAAATAATTACGGTAAAAATTGACAAGATGCCAACTATAAAACTGAAATATTACAGTGATAGATCAAAATTGTCGAAATATGATTCTATTAATGCAGTCAAAATAAAGGACGTGAACACGAAATCAATTTTTCAATAAGTAATTGTATTGTTTTATTCGAATTCTAGGTTCTAAATTAAAATCTAATTCTAGCATGTAGTGTTTCAATGTGATTTTGTAATCGTGTACCAGGAACTAATTCTAGCTTGCGGCATTTGGGGTCTCTTTCCTATTTGCAAAAGCAGTCAACAAAGCTTCACAATGTACCTACCTGCACGTTCTCCGTAATATCTTCAAGACACTAAACACACTAGTGTACAAACATCTAGAATAAAATAAGATAAATAAATTAAAATAAAAAACTTTTTGCAAGGATTTAACAAAAAAAAAGAAATGAAAATTATTGCGTTTTTCTCAAGCGTTTTAATGCTTCCATTAATGGTTTTCCCTGAGGTAGCTTCCCGCTGTTGAAAACGATTGCTTAAAGCTTCCGTGATTGACAGAACTTGATTAAAAATAAAAAGGTTTTTTTTTAATATCACTGTCCTTGATGATACTATTGAGTATTGAAAAGCTCAATTCCTAAATTGAATATAAAGTGGTTTTTCCTGTAAAAAGGGAAGCAGCCTACCCTTTTCAGAAAACCGTTATTGAAAAAACTAAGTAATCAAGCATCATGATTTAACATGTACTTGAACTTTTATAACCCATTAAACATAAAATTAAAAAAAATATTTTAAAAATCTTAAATTTATTGCTAGTATCAACAATGGTAACAAAATGGTGTTTGAAAATATTTTAAAAAGAGATCGACCAAATAAACTTGTAAAACTTGATTATAACCGAACCTTTTAAAAATCACTGCTCTATTCAATGTGAAACCTTTAAAAGTTAACGTAGGATATATACAAACTAACTTTTCCACGACTGATCGAAATAGTTACAGATTTATAGCAATCAAGAGAAGCCTTGAAAGTGAACAAGCGGTAAACAGAGATGAAGCGAAAACTTCCTTATAAGAAATACACGTCAAAGTATTGATAAATGGAAAACTCGTCGAAACTTAATTACAAAGTCTTTCTAATAAATTATGAATGTACTATTTAGTGTTTCAACGTATATAAAAAAAACTTGTTTGCTGTTTGTTTAGACAACTTCCGCAAAACTCTGGCTGGAGTCTTCTCGTCGGGAAAGTTTTGCCCGCGCATTTTGCATCCTAAAATGTCACTCTGTTTCCTATTTAATATTTTACTTTTGAAACAGTCATGAAAGTTATTGAAATTTTCTGAAATATTGAAAAACGGAGGAAAGTGAGTATTTTTAGAAAATTAAGCGACCGGGGTTAGAAAGGAAATCTTCCGTTTTGATTTTCCGTATTTATTAAAATTCTACACAGTGAAAGCGAGTACATAAAAGGAAAAGCTTAACGCGTTTACTCGTCACAGTACTAGGAAAAGAAATGGCAAGTTTATAATTATTACCATGTATAAATTTTTAAAAAATGTGATGAATTAGTCAAATTGTCGTTAATCGTTTTAAATTGTTTTGAAAAAAATTTTTTATTCTAACCCGATCAATAAATACCCTTAACTTACCACGGCTGAGCTGTTTTACTGAGCTGATTCATAACGTTGTTGATAAACGCCACCTTGTTTGCAAACAATTCTTTAATTTATCTAGTTTTCTCAACATAGAAACACAATTTTAAAAATGATTTTAAATCAAAACAAGAACATCTTTCAGAAGCAGCCTTTAGTAACTCATAAATAAATACGTATAAAAAATCATAAAAGAATAACCTTTCCTTAATTTATTTTACGTAAAAATTAAAGAGATAAATAAAATAAAATAGTATTTATCAAATAAATAGATAAATAATAATAAAATAAATAAAATTAACTTATCAATTAAACATATTAACCTATGTATTCAGCAAACATCGGTGTGGGTATTTTTTTTTCAAAAGCAGAGAAAAGTGAGAGTACAAGAATTATCAAATTTATCGTTAAATGGAACAGAAATCAGATAATCCTTTAGGAAGGTGTATAGTATAATAATATAAATAAAGCTCTGTTCGGTGAGCTGCAAGCCTATTCAATAATTAATTTATTTTCTAAAATAAAAATTAAAACATATTTAATTCATAAAGAAATAAAATTCAAAATTAATACTTACCTGTTTATAGTATAGAGTTTTTGTTCTGTTGAAAATAAGATTTGAAATTAATTTAGAAGAAAACGGATCCTCAGCCTTCTTAAAGAAATTTTATATTTTATTTCTCAATAATAACTAATAACACAAAGAAATCAACAAAACATAAAATTTATTTATTTAAAATGACATAAGAGGTTAAAATAACAAGTGGTTGGAGTCTCCATCAGAAAATAGACGGGCAGAGTTTTATATTAGAATTTCATGATTATATTATGAAAAAGTGATTTTTATAACTATCGAGAAATATAATAAGTTAATAAAAATATATTATAAGCTATTCGTGTAAATTTATTACCTCGCCATTCGCTTAAGGACAGGAATCAACAAAATAAATTCTATTTTTGCCAAAAATCCTCTAAATAAATTCTAGAAATTTATAAACTCATCATTAACTATTAACAAATAATCATTAACTAGTACAATGGATTAAACTGCAACTGATCGTTATATTTGACAACAAAAAACTACATAAACAACTTTTTAAACAAATTAGTAATTATTGTTAGCAAATTAGTTTTAATATTTATATCACTACGTTCCTAACTGAAAACTTACTTCTCTTTTTAATTTTTAATCGCGCTCGTCTTTTAAATCAAAAAGTCTCTGCTCAATCTCTTAAATCAAGCCGATTATTGAAGAATGTATAGCAATTTAAAATTTGAATAAGCCATGCTAGTACAAAATTAATTACAAAAACGGATTCAATTGTATCATTTCATGTATTTCAACTTTTCAAATTTTCAAAAGACATATTCTATGTAAACTGATCTCAATATTTTATAATCATTAAAATTTATTTAATCTATTTTATGGTTGGTAACATCAAAAATTCAACAGTGAAACGGAATAAGGCCTTATTATAAACCTCGTCAAGACATGACGATCAAAAAGATCAAAGGATTTCCCTATATACAACATTCGTTGTGTGATTACAATCCTTCGGATTTTCGTGAGTGATTGTTTAAATAAACGGAACCAAACATAACCAGTTGGAAATTTTAAGCCTAGCACTCCTCTCTGCCAGCTTACCCTCCTCTCTGGCTAACCCCCCCTCACCGGTTTATTCTACATACGGAAATGTTACCTTACGAAATCATAAGAATAAAATCAAAAATTGACCGTATTTAAAAAATTTTTGAAAACATCTATTAGTACATTTTTCAAAAACATGATTTACGGAAATTATTTTTGGGTTACTTTCCATGGTAATATTTCCGGAAACTTATTGAAATGGCAAATGTCAAAAAGAAAGTTGATTCCCAAAATGAGTTCCGTGGAAGCCTGGGGTTTAGTGGAAATATGTTGTGGTTCCGCGAGGCCAGTTATAAGTTCTGTAATATAAAAAAGGATACCACTTTCAACGCTTTAAACTTTCCTACAATAACGGCCTAATTACTATTTTATTTGTTGGTGCCTTTTGCTACCACATATTTATATGAAATACAAAAACAAAATATCGCAATAAACTGGATGCTTTTGCGTATCAAAATAAATTTTTAAGTTTCAAATTTATTTATTTAAAAATATTAAACTTAATAAAATACAAATATTAACTATGGTTGACTAATATACAAAACGAAAGCTTCAATTTAAAAGAAGAATCACGTAAATCGGCCAAGCGGAACTTTCAAACGAAGTGGAGCAAAAATAAGCCTTGTGTTTTAAAGTTACCGATTTTAAATGACAAAGCTAGGCGCAATCGAGATTTCTTAGAATTCATTATTTGAATACGTAAATCGTTTAGCATTTAATATATTTTGTAATGTTATTAATGTTTAACATTGCCTACTACTTTGTGGTGTGATATTTTTATGTGATGATATAGTAATTATTGGCATACATTCTTATACTGTGCGTTTCAAAAGTCTGGAACTATTGAAATAAAATTCAAACAAAAACTTTTTGAGACAAACGCTCTGACAGGTCAACTTTAGTTTTAAAAAACACATATTTTAGTATAAATTTAATTCTTCGATCGCCTTTTGTTTTCGAGTTATGACGTCATTGAATTCTTTTTTATATTGCAACTCATATTTTTTTGATGGATTTGGATAGAGCTTGAAATTCTGAACATAAAAATATGCACAAGTATGACCTTGACCTTGATAGTTTACAAGATAATCAAGCTCAAAATTTGGAAAAAAAGCTGAAGTAGCGCTAAATTTTTTTCATTTTTTTTTATTTTACTGTAGAAACGAGCAAGTTAACAACCTTATTGTCATAACTAAACTAAATAAGATGTTCAAACTGATTCCCATTTACTTCTTGGCAATATCCTAGGCGATACTCAAAATCTTGTAACACATTCCGGAGAGTTTCTGGATGCCTCGTATTTCAGAAACTATCAAAGTCAAGGTTGTACTTGTACATATTTCTGTTTCCAGAATTTCAAGCTCTATCCAAATCCATCAAAAAAAATATGGGATAAGATTTGATAAATAAGTTTCTTGTTTAATTACCTGTTGTGATTTTTATTTGTAGCTACAGATTTTCTGCAAAGGACTTTACAATAGGTTTTCGGAAAAAGTAAATTTAAGTTGATGCACTTTTATTTTATTATAAGAACTTAATATGTTTCTTTCAGATCATAAACAGCTTAAAGAGAAATCACTCACAAGTATCAATTTTCTTGTAGTAATGCTCTACTAGTTTTGTAAATGTTTGAACCTGCCTTCCCTATTGGTGAGAAGCCTCCAGTAACTATCGTTCCTATGTTCTATTGGCATTAAAACTTTATGTTAATGACTACTACCTGTTTTATATTCTTCCAATTTTCTTTTTTTAGAACATGAGACATGACAAATCAGTACCACGAGAACTGTATTCTGTACATACGCTGAAATATCAATGCACCCACCTCTGTGGCAGAGATGTTGAGATGAGGACGAGGCTTGACAATATGTTTTATCAAAATGTCAAAGATTTACGAATGTTTACATTTTGTTGAAAATATCCGTGTTATATTTTCGTAAAATTAAACTTAACCATCAGACGATCCAATAACGTGTTACTCAAAGGAAGAACGCAAAAATGTATCCGTGAGTAAACAGCCCAGGGTGAAAACATTTAATAAAACAAATTCAAAATAGATTATTAGATAAAGAAAGATTAACACGTTGGGTGCTCACAACGCGAAAATGCGGCGGCGCGTTCTTCTCTCCAGCGCGCATTCCGCACTTATGCGTCGTCGACCTTGCTTCACTCAACTCCATAGTGTGCAGCCAGTTATGCAGTAATAATTATTCTGTGTTGTATAGTGCGTTGTACAAGATTTGTTTTGTTTGTAATCGTTAGCCGACCTTGTCCATCATGGACCCAAACGTGCCTGGACCGTCATCTTCGAAAAAACCTAAATTACCGAAAAAAAACTCCACTAAAAAAATATTTGACTCACGATGAACTGGAAAAACTTCTTTACGAATCTGACGATGATTTCGACGAGTCATATTTATTAAAAGATGTGAACGAAGAAAGTTCCGGTGAAGAAGAAGTGTCACAAACTCAGAGCCTGGGGGACGATGAAGACCATGCGTGCGAAAATAAAAATATAATGTAGTCGCATTCCTAATTTTTTATAAATCACATTTTTTTTATTAAATATTTTTATGAAGAGTGTGTTTATTTCATTTATTCGCCATATTCAATAAATTTACAGTTATTTCCAAGTTAATTGGCATAAAATAAACTGAACGCATAAATGCGTCGATAGGCCGAGAAAATAAAATTGTTACTGGGCGCTCATGACGCACATATGCGTTTTTGGTCAAAAAGGCGTAAAATAGACTAGAATTATTTTTATTTTAATTTCTTAATATACAAATAAAATTTTCAAGCTTAATTTGTAAAAAAAGTATATGCGCGCTAGGGGTTCGCGCATCATTTCTCATGAGCACTCAACGTGTTAACTAAATATATTTTTAACGTAAAAAGTAGATGAATAACTTAGAAAAAAACTTTACCTTTACAGATTCCATTCACCATTCGCTCAAGGGCAGATGTTAACAAAAACGAATTTTACTAATCGCTTTTAATTCTCCACATAATACGATAATTATATTCAAAACAATCGTTAGCCATATCATATATAGATATATGATTTAGTTCATTTTAAGTACTTAGGTGACGTTATAAACAGCTTTTTTTACCCAAATAAATTTGTTAAATTATTTCTATTATTTATTATGTTTTATATACTTACAAGAGAGACTTTGTAAGTTACGTAGAAATACTGCTTACTATCAGCAAGCAGATAATATTATATTACATTTCAAGATAAGAAGAAAGTATTATCTTTCGTGGGAACTGCTTAATATGCATTATTAACTTTCTCATGAGAATTGCTTATCATGCAGATAATATTGTATTACCTTTCTCGTGAGAACTGCTTAGCAATATTTTATTTAGATAAGAGAATCATATATAAAGAGTTTTAGACATTCATTAAGTTTTGATTAGTTCATAGCTAAGTTTAGATCTAAGCTCTAACGAGCATTTATATTATTTTGTTTTGTAATTGTCATTACTTCAGCTGGTTTAAAATAAAGATCCAGGAAAAACAAAAAATCTTTTTAAAAACTCGTTTCATTTGAACACAAACGAAACTGGAGCAGTTAACGTCCAGATCTTCAAAAATTAGAGGAACCAAGTACTCTAATTTCCCGTTTCAACGGTCAATTGAAGAAACCATCCGCTCCAAGTAAACACCGCCGCTGACGTTGCATTGGGACCCCGAGGACACACATCTCCCCGGCCAAGCATCTTTACGGCACCTACTTCAACAACAACCGCTTTGTCCATTGCGAGGACCCTGTTCATAGAGAACCCTCGTCAACTGCTGACGACTTTGATCATCGCGATCAATAATTCATCATTACAAGAAAATGTAAGTGAAATTTATAATCTTAAAGTGAAAAGTTTAAAGTTTTAAAAAATAAATTTAAATTCAAATCATAAATTTACTAACATACTTTTTAATTATACAATCTGTTTCAATTTATTTGCTTTCGATAGACGAAAGGAATAGTTGGACACTTTGGTAATTAATAATTGCATTTTAGTTTCTAATTTACGTACATGGTAGACGCCAGACCGATAGGTAGTGTCAGCCAGTGACATTATAAAGCCTTTCATACTTGCCATGTATGGGTAGGACCCTAAATATATAAACCCACTAACATAAGAATAATAATTAAAGATCCTATATAATAATAAAGGTGTATTATTGATGCAAAGGAATCGCTCAAGATCTCCAAGACGATCAAGAAGTGTAGAACGTTCAAATCTGAACAACCCTCCTTTACTATTTTTAAATAACAATAATATTAATAGAAATATGGATTTTCCTGCACATTTTCATGTTTCCCTTTTAAATGAAATTCCAAATTGCGATGGTAATCCATCGACACTTTCTGAATTTATTAGAGCTGTTGATACAATCACAGGTCAATTTTGTACAGAAAACCCGGCAGATTACATTAATCAATTGATTATTTCAGCAACCAGAAATAGATTAAAAGGTCAAGCATTGAAAATAATTACTGGATACGAATATGCTACATGGAATGCATTAAAGCAAGTATTAATAGAAAACTTTGGAGACCAAAGGTCAGAATTAAATTTATTAATCGATTTAACTAAATTAAAACAAGGAAAAGATTCTCCAATAGATTTTTATAATAAAATTAGAACACAATTAGCCATCTTTAATGCTAAAATTGCTTTAGGAAACAAAAACCAAGTTATTAAAAATTATAAACTTCAATCAAATAAAGACTTAGCATTGAGAACATTCACTAGTGGTCTCAATGACGATTTTGGAACTATTATTCGTAGTCGTAACCCAAATTCATTAGAAGCAGCCCTTACTATGATTAAAGAAGAACTCGATATCAGATACTCTCAAGCTCAAAATTCAAAATTATCTTCAAATTTAAATCAAAGAAGATCTATTAATTTTTCACCAAATAATTTGAAACAAATTTTTTTAATTTTTACGAATAATTCATTTAGGACCGCTTATCCACTAAGACAACCCCAACCTTTCATGCAACCCCAACCTTTTAGGCAACCTGAACCTTTTATACAATATTGAATTAATTCAAGATCTAAACGATATTTCTATACACTTGCCCCACCAATCAACAATAACCATTCCCTATTCCGCAGATCAAAGTTATCTACATCTATATGAAAGTATCATTATTACCAAAGCCTATCAAATTGCGAATTAAATCACCTTCATCTTTGAAATTCTTCTAACCTATAAAACTAACCAATATCAACTTATACAATTGATACCATTTCCAATATTTATTAACACCCGTCATTTCCGTATGATTATTCCAACCTACAATAATATATTGTTTAATACTAAACTGAGTATCCCTATCGAACTCGATCATTGCAAATTAATTACAATAGACACTTACTTTTGTAACCAAAATAATCACTTTGAAATTCCAAACGATAAATTATGTGAAACCCAATTACTTTCTTTTAATAGTTACCAAACATGTACCCCATATCTTTTTGATCTAACTCATATTACAATCTCTCAAATAGACACTGCCACTTGGCTAGTAACTGTACCTTCCAAAGCAATTCTAGATATTAATTGTAAAAATCAAAATTTTCGAAAAGAACTTTATTGTTCTAAAATTTTACATTTGAGCCCTGATTGCACTGCATTAATTAATCACGAGCAAATGCTATTTGTAGCTATGACTACGTCAAACAAAATTATCGACCTAAAATTACCAAATATTGACCAACTAGTAATATCTGAATCAAGTCATGTTGACATCTCAAGAGTCGACTTAATTCCGATCGATACACAAAAGTTAATTGATAATCAAATCAAAATTACCAATAACGGTTATCTACTAAAATCAATTGATCATGTGACTGCTAATCATTTAAGCATATCATCTATTATATAAACCATAATTGCTATAATTTTAGTTATAAGTATTTTTGTATATTTATACTGTAAACGTAATTCCTTAAAAATAAAATTCATTGGCAATAAAGATTTAGTTGTGATAAATAAAAACACAGAAAATTAAAATTTTCATTTTCCTTTTACTAATTTTAATATTGTTTTAAATAAAAACTATATTAAAATATTTTAGAGCTGAGGAGTTACGTAGAAATACTGCTTACTATCAGCAAGCAGATAATATCAAATTACACTTCAAGATAAGAAGAAAGTATTATCTTTCGTGGGAACTGCTTAATATGCAGTATTAACTTTCTCATGAGAATTGCTTATCAGCAGATAATATTGTATTACCTTTCTCGTGAGAACTGCTTAGTAATATTTTATTTAGATAAGAGAATCATATATAAAGAGTTTTAGAACAGTAGATTCATTAAGCTTTGATCAATTCATAGTTAAGTTTAGATCTAAGCTCTAACGAGCATTTATATTCTTGTGTTTTGTAATTGCCATTACTTCCGCTGGTTTAAAATAAAGATCCAGGGAAAACAAAAAATCTTTTTAAAAACTCGTTTCATTTGAACACAAACGAAACTTGCATCCATTATAACCTTAGATAAAAAATTTATTAATTCTTTAATAAAGTTTAATAAAGTTATAAAATTTCAAAGTTAAATCCAGAGTTGAATCAATAAAAATCGATCCGTTACAAAGTGATAGAAAAACCGCTGGCCTGACCACAACAGATAATACTATAGGCGTACTTCTACATTTGCTAATGGCATCTGGCTCTCTAATAATTCTTCTTCGATAGTTCACTTGGCCTTCCACTGCTTTCATTTCGAATGGTGTTGCTTGTGCAAACTTTATTTGATAGTTTTATTAAAACAGCGTCAAAACACTATAAAAATAATTATATTATACACAATCACGTCTGGCTAGAACTCTTAGATCTTAGAAATCTTAGATTTTGATTCCCTTTTTTGTATGACTTAGTTTCGCAAAAACGACTTTAACATAAATCTTTATCGATGTTTTTATCTTTTTGAAATGCTGCTTTATATTTAATTCACAATAGTTAAAAACCAATCACATGTAATCTAGACTTACTCAATCACTTTTAACCATTTTCGCTTTTCAAATAACTTTAAAAATATTACTGAAAGCTATAAAATCAGATTATATGCCTTTATAGCTGCGCTAGTCGATCCTTTAACCAAATATTGCTTCCTGGTCTTGTTGAATGGCCATTATATACGTGGTGTTGATATTCAATTAAATTAAATCCGCGTTCACATAATTGCTACATCCTCGAGACACACAGCAATTGGTTTGGCTGTTAACAACTGTGCTGTCCGTTAACTCACATCCTGAGCTTTCAAAGGCACAGCTGTATGTTACATTTTCGTAGATATTTGTTGGTTTTCTTTTGTTATTATTTTTTTAATTTAACATAATATGTAATATAAAATAATGATTCTGCGTCAATTGTTTGGTTAGCCTGTGTTAATCACGCTGAATACAATTCTTGCAAAAATCAATCGTTGTATAAAATATATTTTAACTTTATTGTCATACCTAATTTAACCATAATGATATATTCCGAATTTACGAAATAATCGAGAGTGTTAATCCTCTTCAAAATTGGAAAAATCTTCATGTAAGGTAATTATTTCCCAATAACACATTGTAAAATTACATATTACAAAAATCTCTAATAAAAGGTGTGTTTTAAAAGCAGGGCCCATGTAAGTTCTATTTCATATCAAATATATAGCTGTTGTCTGAGCGTACACCATATACTAGGGATACAATAAGTGTGTCTGGTGGGCGTGCCTTTATATTAGTAGGCGTGGTAAGTCAAAGTTTTTGATAGAAATCACCTACACAGTCATATCAACTCGTATTAACTACTCAGTCTAATTCTAAAAGTTTAGTGATAGGGCAGTAGTTAATGTTATGCTACAAAAACAAAGCTAATTATTTTCCAAATTCTCGTCCATCAATTTAAAGAATTTCTATAATTCTCTTTAAGCATGATTTCCTTATATGTTAAATAGTTTGTCCAACTGAAGTATGTTCTGTCCGAAGGATGGTTCTAAAGCTAGTTATTAAAAGTGATTTTTAAATATATAAAAGCACTTAAAATAAAGTAAATTAAATAAAGTTTCTTTGTATGGTAGTAAAGATTACTATGTTATAATTCTTGTGGTTGCTTGCATGCCAGCAATAGATAGATGCTGCTTTCGTCTTCATAAAAGATTACTAATAATATCGTACCAGTGGTTTAAAATTTTTTGTTAACATTTAGTTAAAGCATGTTGAATCAATTGTTGCACTTTCTATGGATGTTTTCATGTTTATCCATTTGACATATTTATCTGTAACGTTAGGAATCTCAGCACAATTAGATAACATGGATTCACTATTGAAATCGTGGCTGATAATTTGAATTCGGTAGAGAAGATTTTCGATATTTCGGAAACCTGATTTTCGTTACCATTTCTGCAAATTATAATAACTCAAACCATAATTTTTACTTAATAAGGTTATAATTTTGTTTTTTGGTTTTGTAGATGCATCTAATGGGTTCTGGCATTTTTCTACCATAAAAGTTTGTACAGACAACAAGGTCAAAGGTGTTTTGTTCAATTAAAAATATAGCTAGTAGTTCCTTTTCAATTGTCAAATAATTGCCCTCGTTGAATTTAAAGCTTTGGAATAATAGGCTATTTATAGGCCAATTAAATTGTCAGAAACCTGCAACTATTAAGGACTGCTTGAAAAATTACGATAAGTTAAAGCAGGGGAATTGTTTAGTAATTCTATGTAGTTCACAGTTTAGAAATTCTAGACTGGTATGATTGATCTTGGGTTCTCTGAAAATATTTCAAATAATTTATAAGTGGTAAAACAATTTTAGCAAACTTTAAAATAAGACGTCAATGATAGCATGCAAAGACTTAAGCCCATAGCCCACTATCTTTTGAATTATTAATATCTACCTAAAGGCTAAAGTTCTGACTTTTCTAAAATTGTTACTTCCTGCTTATACAAATTAAGTTGCATTTATTAAGTTTATTATCTTAAAAAAGTTGTTTTGTCGCTTATTGTTGAATGTTTCAATTCCATACCTATTATACGAATGTGTGCTTTTAGGTTTAAAAATGCTCCGAAAGTTAATATGAAATAAACTATTTTATATAAAAAAATTGGAAAAATATATTTGAATTTTATTTTATATGTCGATCGAGGTTGATCATCTAAAACTGTACCGATCCACACAAAGTTCAGAATATAGAAAATAAGTACAAAACACTCTTTTGTTAACTGGCTTTATTTTTAGTAGAAATCTTGAAAAAAAATCTTTATTACAATATTCTCAATCTTGCAATAATGAATAAAAATAATAAATTAATAGTAACAATAACATAAACACAAGATAAAAATTTAAATAAATTATTATCTAATGCCATCAAATTTCATTAAAGTCATGTTTTGAAAATTAATAATATAAAGGCTTCCATATTCAGGGATTAAATAGTTTTATAGAAAGTTACTTTGAAGTTGCTCAAACTAGGTTAGAGATATAACAACCTTTTAAATAGTAAAACACTTCAGTAAGTTAAACAATAAAATAATTCATCTTTTAATATTTCTTCCTGGTGTATACAATGAGGTGGTTCAATATCTACGTCTTCGAGTTTATAGTCTGTGTAATGGTTAGGTGAAAAACGAATCAAAATAAAGGTTAAGATTTTGAACATCTAATTGTCGTGGCCTCAGTAAAACGAAACAAGACAACTTTTAAAAAACAAAACTGGTAAAAGATGGAAAGTGGCTTCACAGTAATGTTTGTTACAAGGTGTAAGTTAAATTTCAATAAAAATGTTATACGAATGTAAAATAAATTATCTACTAATAAAAAGCTAATTTAAATCCATAACCGACGCTAATCCCTTACTTGATATAAATTTTAAATATTTAATGAATTTGTAGGTCAAAAGAAATAAATTTGTATATGATGGTGGCAAGTAAGTAAAAGTGCAGATCACAAGCAAATTAGGTTAATCAATTTGGCCATTCAAATATAAATATTATCTAGTAAAAATAATTAGCATACTAAAAGATTACTCCTAATACCACAATTACGGAATGCTTTCTGGGTATTAGTAGCCAAAGTTAGAGAATGAGAAGTTTCACGAACGGTTTTTAGCAGCTGAACCGTGACGGCACGGGGGACATATATAACCACTTATATGTACCTGTAATAATTTGGTGATATTTTCAATAAAGCATCTAACATCGTAAGTAAAATACGTTGTGTAATATGTATCTAACATAAGTATAATTTAATAATTTTGAAAACGGAGTTTTCAATACAAAATAAGTTTATTATAAATAAGAAAATCTACCAAACTTTAAGTAAATAAAATATAGAACGAAACTATAAAATAATGTTACCTGATAACTGGAAGGTAATTTATTCTTATCAGCAACCTAACAATGTAAATGAGCTGGATTCAATTTATTTTTAGTGATTTTTAGTTAGTATTTTTTGTAATTTAAATGCTGTTCTTATGAAGTCATTCCTTTCTCTAATAAGATTTTTATTTCTTATTATTCATGTCTTATGTATATTTCTTTATCATTTTAAAGAACGCGTCACTTTAATACAAGTAACGGCTTTTTTATCTTTTAAAACGATTACAAATGCGAAATCGGCTATATTTTTGTTTGGTACTTACCTAAAAGTATTAAAGCACAAAAGGTATCTAATTTGTTCGAACTAAATAGTTATTGGCAGTGAGACAACTTCCTATGAACTAACTTTGATTAGTAGCTGCTATGGTATGGTATCGTGCCTATAGGAATAACCCAACTAAGCGCACCCACACACACAATAACCTTTCAATTTCTTAACATTAAAGAGAATAAACTTTTTTACTTATTTAAATAGTTTATGCTAAAATAGATTACTATAATAGTCACTATTGTTTATAATAATACCTTAAATACGACACTATTGTTACTATCTGTATAATCGTATACTATCTCTATTAGCAATGCATAATGTAATAACAAGTTAAAAATTAAAAAATTTATACTAGAATTTAATTCGAGTGTAGAAAACTAACAAAAGGAATACATTAATCACTTTTACATCGCAATTCTTAAAGAATGATTTGTACCTTTAAAGAATTTTTCGCGCGATCTTTTTCACGGGTGCAATTAGTTTCCTCCTGGAATCTCATATCCTTCTAGTATCGCAAAGGATCTATTCTGACCAACGATGCTATAAATTTCGTGCGTGTGCCATTACTTTATAGTATGTGGATTTTCGGCGAATCGCAGTGTGGTAGCATTGATTAAACGATTAAGTTACTCATTACTGGCTGTTTTTGCGCTGTAATTTCGAATTAATTAACGCCCGATAATGTAGCTTTAATAACCGCACTCGTTATATATGCACACATATAATCAGAATTTGCAAATGACGTCTTTATTTAAGTTCAGTACGCGAATGCTATTTTAATTCCCGAGTCATTTTGAGATTTAGTAGTCTAGCGGCGTATCTTAATATGAGACTGTTTCTCTTGGTTTTCATATTATGTTATGTAATTAAAGAACCAGAGGTAGAACTGTTTCACATTCACTACCAAGAGGTTTATTGTATATTAACGCTCGTGCTTTAATGTGTTAAGAGTTTGCCACGGCAAAGGGAAACAAAACTGCATTTGTTTCATTTTAAAGAGCTTAATTGTCATTTCTGGGTTTAGTAGTTTATTTTAAATATTTAAAAAGAGTACAGTGCGTACTTTAAAAGAAAAACAAAAGTAAAATGTTTTTTTATATCCAAAGTTTAAGGTAAAAGATCTCTACTTACAAAAGTTAACTTATTGGTATCCCCACCACTATTCCCCTACTCCCTACCGTACAAAATTATAAGTTTCTGTGCATGCATTATTGTGTTGATTGGCATTAACGGACAGACCGGCATACGGAAGAACGGATAGACCGGCATACGGAAGAACGGACGGACATGATTCTTTAATTGACTGTTTCATCGTATGCTTTTTGTAGAAATTTCTGCGATGTGTGTGCAACACCGTCTTAGATAAACATTCTAAGTTTTGTTTGAACTTGATTCTAATGAGGACAATATACAATTGTCCATGCGAAAATAGTGGCTCTCTGAGAAAAATGCTTTGGTCGCTAAAAAACTTGTTTCTTATTGATAGCGAATACCAGGACCAACCACGACCTTGCTAAATCGATAGTTAAGTGCACAATCTCGTGTAGTCGAACGTATAAAATTACGGCGATTCCAGGTTTTTAAACTGTAATAAAAGATAAAAAGTAAACCAACTGTTCTACAATTCTGTTTCATAAAATAAATTACGCAAAAAGACAATTCTCTTTTGAAAAATTGCTGAGATTCGTAAATGTACGTATTTTGTTACAATTTATAATATATCAATTAGACTTCTTCAAACCAGTTACTTTGCTATGCGTACTTACGATTATCTAAATTGAATTACGGAATACTTATTCTAGAACAATATTTAGAAAAACACAAATTATTTATTGGATTAATTTTTAAGACTTACTGAACTTACCGGTATGCATTTCGCATGTGTAAACAATACGGCCTAGACCGGCTGATAATGCAACTTATTCTTTGTTCTACATTGCTTTACATTAGTCGACAAGATGACGACGCCAAATTACGGATTTTAAATTATTGCATCTTTGTTAAATGTTAAATCAAAATGAAGCGACCTGTTTTTTAATCTTTTTAATTCCGTAGACAGAAATGTATATTCCCGAAAATTGATTTAAATTTTGAAATGTATTTAAGCATTCCTGCACTTATGTGCGTGCTAAGGGCTGAGGAGGTGGAAAAATCATAATTTAAATTATACATATGGAAAATATTAAACCGTATATGTTAATTTTTTGCGTAATTTATTCTATGATAAAGAATTGTTGAACAGTTGGTTTACTTTTTATCTTTTATTAGAGTTTAAAAACCTGGAATCACCGTAATTTTATACGTATACATTCGACTACACGAAATTGTGCACTAACTACCCATTTAGCAAGGTCGTGGTTGTAACACTAATCATTCGCAAAGTTTGTCCTCTAAGTTATTCTGACTATAAAACATAAAATACACCGCGCGATGGACGTCACTGTAACCTCTATAAAAGATTCAAATACTGAATATTTAGTACTTACTACAAGACTCATAAATGCGATACTAACGTTACGTTAATGCTCCTGCTCTTAAGATCTCTCAATTACAAATTTATCCCACAGGCATAGGTTTGGTTTCCATGGCTTACGAATTGTATAAAAAAATAAGGTTTTTGTTGCAGACAGAATAAAAGAATATGGGCGCCATTTATTTGCAGTCAGTCTTGACCTGGATTCTCAAATAAAAATGAATCCAGGGAACATAGATTAAAATTAATCAACTAGAAAAACTAATCAGCATTAATTAATTGGACGTTAAAGCAAGTTAAGTAATTGAATAGCTTCAATTAATGATCTGTCCATTATCATCATAACAGAATTTAATTTTAATATTCATTTATTTGTAAATAAATGCATTTGTTTGTCTCAAATGTCAATAATAATAGTGTTGTTAGCAATATCCTAAAAAGAATTATAGAGGAGAAAATGTTTTCATAATTAACATTAATTTTACCAAAGATGTTACAAATAAGTTTCACATGCAGAACTTACTTTTATTATACAAGTTATCTATCAGTCCTTGACAAAGCAGTAAATTTTTTTCGGTCCTTACTCTCACAACCACACTATCACAATAATGCCCTTTAAAAACAATTCTCACTTAACCACAGGTACACAATACCTCACTAATTAAAGGAGAACCTGGAAGCTGTGATCGTCGATGCAACGGTTACACCCTAAATCAGGGCCGTAGCCAGAAATTTATTTCCGGAAGTGTTCTGGGGTAATTTATTTTCGGGGGGGAAGCAGAATAGGAAAATAATGTTTTGTTATTATTTATTAGTATTAAGTTTAGTTTCGGGGGATTCAGACCCCCTAACCCCATCCCCTTGGATACGGCTCTAAATTAACGAACTGAAGTCCACAATAATTGTTTCACAACTTCACATTCGTTAATAATCCTTTAATGAAGGACTAAAACCATATAAGCTCAAAAGAAGAACCTCTGTTAACTATAAATATTACCAAAAAACTCGAGGTTATGCCTGCGGCAAGAAAAATCGGATAGATTAATTCTTTAGCTTCAAAATTAACTGACCTTTGAACTTCGCGTGCAGTTCACTTAACGAAATTTTTCAAACTTTTACTAATCACTTTTCTAATCGTTTGATTCGACTACTGTACTGTACTGAATTAACGTTAACAGACCCTGTACTGTATTCAAATGCCTTCCGCAGAGTTGACTCTCTATGTGAGACTCTCTATATGAGACCGATTCTCCGGGGTGTGTAGTTTATTGTTCCTTTATAATTTTTAAGAAAAAGGGGGATTTAAACCAGCCTATCCGAGTGGGACTAAGACTTCTTAAACCATTGGAAATTAACCTCGAATATTTCTGGAACATTCTAGGTCATTGAGGGGAATTACATTGATAAAAATCTGCTTATAAGGTGAAATCTTAGGTTTTTTTAAATGCGGCTTCAGACAATTTTTTATTTGCGTTCAAAGAAATCTATTCATACAAATTGCAGATAAGCATGTACAAAAACTATAAACTTGAGCTAAATGTCTTTTTTGACATTATATTCCTTTGTTAACAAGACAATATTATTTCTGGATATTTTATACCCAATTTGATCTGTATTTTCCCTACGAAAAAAACAATTCGTAACCGTGAGAACACTTTGAATAAAATTTTTGATATTAAAGAAAATTCCACTTGCTTTAATATGAGGTCGGCACTTTTAACCGACGAAAATGTGTTGGAATATACAGGGCCGTACTAAGGTTTTTTACTGTTTATGCATTTAAAATTGTTTTTCTATTAAATTGAAAATTTAAACCCGTTACATGGTTGGCCCTGGTGATTACGAATATGGAGGTGATGGAGTATTCGTACTAACTACCCTTGAGTGCCGATTGGTGCGTTGCCTAATCGGCGCTAAAACACTATGTCACCACGTATAAATGAGTAACTGTCAGGATTTCCGCTTTAATGAGATTTGTACAAAGCTCTGCAACGATAAGGCGTGTGCCATTGCAAAGACGGAGTTTAACTAAATTACTTTCGGTAACTTAAGCACTGTGAACAGCTTCTTCTCCCTTCAATAAATCTACAGCAATTCCAGTTGTTGCAAAAAGGTAAAACAACTATCGTCGGATCTTGCAGATAATTCATAAGAGTGTTGTACAGGTAGATCTGTGACGTCTACCGCTAAATTATTTTATTAAAAATCTCCTTCTGAATGTCATTCAACCTTTTAATTTTTTTTGTTTAGCCGATTCTGGTCAGCGTGAACCTCCTCTGCATTCTATACGGATCCAGATCGGGCAAAGGAAAGTCCTTGCATTTCAAAAATTACCGCAACTTTTGCACAGTTGGACCTTTTATAGACCTACTTAGATGTAAAAAAAAAAACTAATTGTCGTATACACCTCTACGTTGATATCAGCGTCGAACTTTACAGGTAGTGAGGGGTTATACGGTACGATCCATTTGTTATCCACCTTATACTTTCCGACTTCCATTTCGACTCTAGGCCTTTTCCGATACATGGAATACTACCCAAAGACTTTCAGCAAGGTTGTTTCACCTTGAGAATTTTTAGAGACAGTTGCGGCCGAAAGATTTTGAACGATAACCTATCAAGGTGGCACACTTTTCAGATATTCACATCCAATGAATCCTGCTTGTATGCCATTTATGGCATTTTAGATTAATACCAGTGACGTCTCTTATGCGAATTGAATGAAGATTTTTCAGTCGCAACTATACATGCATACATGATGCGTGAGGATTTTCGCCATTACAAGGCTTATGCGTCATACATCGTCTGGCAATTAAACAGCCGAGGTTTTGTATCTTTGTCTGGAATTTTAGCTGATACATGGTTGCTAATATGTTCTAGTGTTAGGATATTATTTTTCATCTAGCAGTAGCAAAAGATGTGCAATAAGGGAGGCCCCTTTTTTAAACTCTATAGTGTATACAAAACGTAATGGTTCGAAATATCGACCAAAAAAGCTTCTAATTTGATTTTAAATACTTCCGCCAGCAGATCCAATCTGTATGACGACTTCTACCTAGAAAACAGCTTTTTTTTACTTCAAGTCAGTTTGGATTACTGGGAGTAAAGGGTACCTAATTTTTTCTAAGAGTTTTAATGTTGATGAAAGGCCGATTGCTTCTCTGGTAAACTCAAGTCTCTGTGGTATAATACGTATATATGGATCATGAAAGGTATCTCTTCGTCATCACTGTAAGATCATTGCTTCCTTATCTGCAGTCGCAAGTCTGTCCGCGTTGATGTCTCTGCGCAGAGCCATGTTTAGTATAAGAAATGCCGAGCCATTAATCTGAGCGTTTGCTAACTACGCCTTTTCGACCTCACGCAACATTTTATACGTCTTGGTCAAGACTTTATTAAGTTGGAACGCAGTGCGTTGGCTTTAGCAGATTCAATGACATATAGCTGGTCAAAATGCATGGTCTTCAATCACCAGAAAGTGTATATATGAGATTCTATGATATACTTGTCCATGCTTCTTAAAACAATATGGCAGGTTGGCAACACGGCAGGTTTCAATAACTAATATTTTCTATAACATCTCTTCTTAACGAATTGTCTGTGTTTTCCATCAGATCTCTAAAGTTGTAACATAGGGTATCCTTGAGGGCAGAAACTGAATTGACCATCTAAAGGCCTCTCTGTACAAAATTTAACGCGCGACATAACTCACATTTCAAATTCATCGCTTTTCCTTGCTCTAGATGTCAGCCTCTTTAGAATCTTTTTTCGCGCACATTTCTATTATTATTCAACGTTTTCTGTCTAGTAATTCTTTTCCTGTTCATATCTACCTCTTTAGCATCGAACTTTGTATGCCTGTCCCTATCATTTTCCAACCCTTTTCTTTTTCGTTTCCTCATCTTCTTTCTCTTTAGTACTTCTTACTTTTTCTTTTGTTCATAACTGTTTTTTAGCCTTAATCTTCGCATTCCTGTCATTTTCAAAGCTTTTCCTTATAAATTTCTTTCTTATCATCTTTCATCTCTCTTTCTGTCAAAACATTTGTCTTCCTGTCTCTGTCATCTTTTTTATTATTCTATATTTGCGCCTATATTTCTGTTATTGTTCAACCTTTTCCTTTTTGTTTCCTCATCTTCTTCGTATTTTCTAAGCTTACCTTTTTTTATTGTAATAGTCAATTGCCTTTGCCAAATGTTGAGTGAACGGGCCAAAGTAAGAATACAATGACTAATATTTAAAAGAATGCGCATTACTTACTACCATTAATGGTAGAAACTTAAACGTCTAAAATATAAAAAGTATAAATATAAAATATAAATATAAGTATAAATATAAAATATAAAAAAGTGCGAAAAAGTACATTGCGAAGACTTTTTCCGATTGTGTAGCACACTAGCAGAAAACTGCTGTCGACATTAAAAATCACGTACAATGACGAATTATTGATAGCATGTACGACAAAAAACAATTTTCTTAATTCTTACGGATCAGATATCGACAGCTTGTATCAAAAAATGTTTAAACGAATAAAAGTTGAAAATAAATGTAAATGAACAAATGAAGAAAGAATTATTAATTAATTAAGTTATCACATTTTTCTCGTATAGGTACGTACTACTCATTTTATTTTTGTTTTTCTTCTAGGCGTATTTAAATATTCTTTTTAAATATCGTGGGAATAGCTTTGCACTTATGAAGAACTAACTTCATTTTATGAACTTAACTTTATGAAGAAAGTTTTTAATAAAGCTGTTTGGCATTTCTGAAAACTTGAATTAATATTTACACAAAGGCTTTGTACAGAGGTTAATACAGCAAGACGTGGAAAAGCAAAGGTAAATATTAATTACAGAATACACATACACCAAATGCATTTACCTCTTTGTGACGTAGATAGACTACTACAAATGCAAGCGAAAAGTAAACAAAGATAGTGGGATATAAAGTGGAATTTTAACTTTATGTGTGTATCGAAACGTTTATAGTTTGTAATTTAGAAAGAATAAATAAATATATACCCTGTTATATCATAGCTAATCAAATATGAAATTTAATTTATTTACAGTTTTCCATAATAGTACTCCACTCGTGCTCCAAGGTTCGTGGGTTTGAGTTCCACTTGGGGCGGCAGGATTTTTCTAATTTCTAGTTCGACCACCTCAACCATAGGTGTGCGTGATTTTGTTGCATGTCAGATGGGGGACATATGACCTTGGATATTGGTTACCTCATAGTGTAGGCGTTAAATAAAAATAAATAAATAATCTTATGAAATAAAAATAGCAAAAACTGAAATCAGTTTTTGTTGTATTTTTAACTTAAATTTTAATTTTATTACAGATTAATTTAATATAAAAATAAAGAACAGCAAGCAACTAAAATTACTGCTCTGTTTATCTCTTTATTTATAAACAGTGATAAAGATAGTTTATTTTAGTTTATTTCACTATATTTTGCTGCTACTGAGTGTGAACAAAAATAATCGAATAAATTAGACTAGAAACCGATGTAAGCTAACGTGTATTTTTCAATATACCATGAAGTTACTAGTTTTAACAATATTGGCATTCATTATTTACAGTCTTCCTGGATGGTAGATTTAACCGTTTCAATTCTTTTCAGAATACTTTAAAGTTGGACTCGAACCCACGACCCTTGGATCACGAGTGATGACACTACTCGTCCACCGGCTGCCCTTTAAAGTTATTATTTGCAATCTTGAACTGTGAGTAAAGCAGCTTTTATTTTTGTTATCTGTGTAATTGCCCAACATTTTGTAATACTTCCATGCAGTCGATGTTTTAAACTTTTCAAGTTTAAACATTTTTGTTCTACACTTTAAGAACCATCTAATACTGCTTGTTAACTGTGGAATACGCTTTTTTGTATTTTGATTGTTTTTTACGATGTATATCTCTAAGTAGGTTTCTTAAACTGGTGTGTTTTATAAAATACCCAACCAGAATTAAACATACAAATCTTTATAATTGAAATTGATGTAGTTTTATGCTGTGCTGTACCCAACATAATCTATAGATCTTTTCAAAAAACAAAAAATTGAAAAATTTAATGAATTGTTTATTTAGTTTCTTTACAAAACAAGCATTAAAAAGCAAAGTCTATATAAGAGGAGCCAACATCTTCCCATAAACGACAAAAAACGATGCTATATTTGATACTATATTTGCACTACGTATTTGTTGTGGTATTATCAACTAAGATCAGAATTAAAAATAACAATTTACAAAATTTCTAATTATTGGAGGCACTATTTTACCATTTCTTGGATTTTTAGTAAAACGACATAATCTTCTAAGGAAATCAAAACAACCAAAATACTTGCAACAATTGAAAAGAATAAGTAACGTTATTACTGTGTGATATTTGATTAAATTGCATTGTTGAACATTGAATGCGAAACTATAAAGGGTTGACTTAATTGACGTGTGAGAATGTCGTCAAACCCATTGAGTTTATTATTCGTATATGTTCACTTTGATAAATTGTAGAAAACAACGTTTTGATGATTTCCTTCACCCATTGTAGTTGATTTTTTCAGGCCATACATTTATTCTTAGTTTTTTATGTACTTTCAAGTTGCAATACTTGCCTATATAGTTCGTATATACTCGTTTATTGGTATGGTCTTTATCACAGATGTAGAACTGCTTTACATATTACATTTTGTCAAATCTAAGAAGGAAGAAGGTTTCTGAATATTAGTTCTTGGAATATTAGTAAGGTTGAATTGATCAAATATAGTAGATAGGTTCTGATGTTGAATGGGTAATGATATAAGATAGTAAAGCCATTTATAAGCCATTTTAATTACAAGATGTAATTGTAAAACATGTCAATTTTGGAAACAATCATGAGCATCTTTTTCAGACGACATAAAATTAGGTTTTTAAAAATCTATTTTTATCTATAAAAACTCATTGAAACCGCTAGAAAGATCTAAGGTGGTAAAGTATTGTGCATGTGTGCAAGACTTAGCTGATCAAGAATATTCTTAATATTAAAAAGCAGATATGCATCTCCAATAGTCTCTTCGTTAAGTTTGCGATAGTTGATTACTTCTCGCCACTTGCCTTAACCTGAAGCGTCACATTTTTTCAACTACCAAAGCGACCTACAATAAAGAGTAGTTGAAGGTTTAGTAACCGTGTTTAAACATTTTCCTATTTGCTTATTTTCTTCTGTTTTATGAATTTCAGAGCAGCTATAGTTTTTTACATGAACTAAATTTTCATTTATTGTAGGAACTTTTCTTTGGAATTAAAATGTTTAATTTTTCTCCGTTGGAATTATTTAATTGATTTGGATTTAGTTTATAAATGTAAGCTTTGCCAAAAATTGGTCTAAGTAATAATTCAGGAATTGGAATAGTTTGCCTAGTAATCGATTTATTTATGGTTGCTGTAAAAGCTAAATTTTTGATTTTGAGTAAATTATTCTTTTCACTTAAATGAACTGAAGAAATGATTCCCTCTTGCAGATTATAATCATTTAGTAGTTTAATTGGTAAAATAGTTACTTTCCGTTCTTGAATTATTGGTAATTGTGGATATAGAAACTTTGCATAGATTATACATTATGTAGTGACATTGGAAATGAAATAAATTTAAAAAATAGTATAATTTAAATAAATTATTTTTGATCTTGAGTTCTTAAGAAACCTTCACCTAAAAACCATCAATTAGAAGATTGGTTAGGAAATTAATTAATTAAAATTTCATATTTAATTTATGAGCATAATTTAATTCGATTAGTTTCCTCTAAAGTTTGTTGGTGAGTTAGAAAGGCCATTTACAGAAATTAGTTCTGAACGTTTGACGTAGAAGTGGTGTAAATTACTAGGTTTAATTAATGATATAGAAGTACCTACACATACTAAAAATTTTATTATCAGATTTAGAAGCATTAGAATAAAAAATATATATAATTTAAATCATAATATAGATCTATATATTCTAAATCTATACTACTTAATACTAATCTATTTTTTACACTGACCTGCACTATGTTCAAATATATTGGACTGCTGTATTAAAATTTAAGTATAAGGTTGATTGAAATTAACTAATTTGTTGCTTCTGTTATTATTAAATTTTTGATAATTTGAATTTCTTTCACCTATAATTCTGATAATTTTTATTTGATATTCGTAATTCTTGTTCCTTAGAGGGTGCAGCAGTGAAAACATCATTAATAGTTTTAAGTTCGTGATATCTTAACATTTGATATATCTGCGAATTTGAGTGCTAAACGAATCTATGTAGTCATATCGTTAATCATACGTAATCTCGTCTTAATGTTGATGTATCTGTCTCAGTAGTACGAATTACTGCCAGAACTCTACTTGAAAGATATTAGTAAAACTGTGAAACATTTACGTTATTACCACCCTATCTAACATTATTTAATTCTTTTAATAATTGATCTAATAATGTTTTATTTTGATATAAATTTAACAGTTCGTCCCAGGTGGTTTACTCACAATGAATATCTATTTGTTTCCGAGCGTTTCTACTATGTTACTTTAAATGAATAACATTAATTGTGCTTTTTGGATTGGTTGAGCTAGTTCAAATACGGAATCGACTTGTTTAATGAAACTATGTACTAGTTTGAATCTATCTCGATCAAAGTTATCGGGAATTAATTTAATCAGTAATTCTAACGAGAGATGCTCAATAGGAGAAATAACAGGATTATCGGATGTGTTTGTTATTCTAGGTTCTTGATTAATTAGCGTGATTAGGAAATTGGAATAATTGAAGATTCTAACAAAAATAAACGAATAAACAAAACTCACTCTGGGTATTCTTACTGAAAGTAGTGGATTTTGCTGGGCTTTGACTAGAACCTGTCCGTAGTGATGATCCTTGTAGATTTATGATATCCTCAACTCAGAACTAACAATTAAAATTGTCTACACACTTCTTAGGGCTGTGTACCATTTATAGATGGAAGATGATAGAGCTGAATGAATCGCACATTTTCTTATATTGTCTTGTTAATAAATAGTTTATTTATTAATCTGACTTATGTTTTATTTATCTAATATTTTTACATGGAAAATCTACAAAACAAGCAAAAAAATGGAGAAAGCAAAGTAAAACTTAACTACTCAACATACCTAAACAAGATAATTTTAGAAAATCATGAATAAATAATAAACATTTTGAAATTAAACAACTATCCAATTAATAATAAAATGGTATTGAAACTTAAACGTTGCATAATAAAAAATATTAACGTATTCATAACTAAATGGTAATAAAAATATCTTAAAATATAACATGACCCAACATTTGCAATTTTAAAGTGTGAGTGAAGCGGTTTTTTGTTTTTATCTGTGTAATTACCCGACATTCTGTAATATTTCCGTGCAATGGGCATTTTTCACTTTTCAAATCTAAACTTTTCTTTGTTCTATAGGTTCACTAACGGTTTTATACTACCTGTTAACCGTGGCATATTCGTCTTTGTATTTTAATAGCTTTTCACGATGTATAGTCAACTATTAGAATGCATACCCTGATGGTAGTATTGTCTTTTAAAAATACGTCATCTGAAGTTGGCATAACCAAAAAATTAACAAAAACACCAAAGAATTTAAAATAATAAGACTTTTAGAAAGCTGCATTTCTTGTGATGGTCATAATACCATTGTTATTACATATCTAAGTATTTAACATATTGTTTACACATTTTAACGTAAATTATTTTATATCTCATGGCATAATTTGGTAATTATTTTCATACAGTTTCGGTTTCAAGGTATTACTAATTTTATGATATATTAAAGTCCTTTAGTTTTATAATCTTAATTATCACCAAACGAAACCCACCTATACCTGCAAGTTTTGTGAATAATAAAAGCCCTAAGAGCGAAATTACAAAATTAAATAGATACTTTACCTTGTTAATTCTTTTTATATGCAATTAATAAAGAATGCCAGATTAAACAAGATTTTCACGGACGTGTGTTAAATATTTTATAACGTTTAAAGTTCGAGGGTCCCATTAGGCGCTAAATACATTTAGACACATGCCTAAGGCTCGTAATTCGTGGGATCCCGGTCTGAAACTCGGACGCACATTTCCTCAATGAGATGAGAGAGAAAACCTAGTGGTGAGTTGAAACCAACCAGGATGTAGGAGGGATGTCATCCTTTTTATAAAACTTTTATAACATTTCCTCCTTTTTTGTTAAGTACTAAAATTTAAATTGTAATATGAAACAAGGGTAGTAACTTAATTAAATATAACGGAAGGCTGGCGTTTAAAATTCAACCTATTATTTAAAACTTTAAAGTCCTCGTTAAAGTAATTTTATTGCTAAAATATTCCATTAATTAATACATATTGTTTGAGCATCTTTGAAAAAGAAAAATTAAAAAGCTATTCGCTAAGATATAAAATTCTCTCAAGTTCGTAGGAAATAGTTTTATCAATAGACATGTTCTAATTACAATTAGCGAGTCCACAGAAAGTTCAGTGTAAAGTGCTTCTTGTGTATAATTCAAGTCTTTGAATCTAATGAATTTCTGTGCTTGTTTCCAATTATAATTACAGACGACAAAAATAAATTTGAGTACTGTGTAAAGCTGTATTGATTTAATTTTTTAAGCTTTTTCTCGAGAATGTAATTAAGTAGAGAGCTTCAGAATATAGTGCCAACGTTTCAACACACTTTACGTGGGATAGTCTAGAGAAAAAAGACATTCCTGACATATCAAAAAATAAATAGATTCTAGAAATACAAATGTGTCATGCTAATTAAATTAGCAGCCAGGACCAAACGAGGATTTGAGGTGTTCTCAATTAGCACGTCACTACCTTTGTCAGAGATCTCAGCTTACACTGGTACGAGTAAGGCTGCTACGTTGAATACTAAGGCTTTACGTGCTCCCATGGGAAATCTTGTCAGTCCTACCCCAGCATGCGATTTTTTTACTGCCATATCGAAGTCAAAACACGTGTTTGTTAGACCTGTTACAATTACCCATCCGATGTTTCAGTTATAGGTCGTCCGATTCTACCTAAAGTAGACTAAGGTCTAACCTCCATAAGGCCAGTTAGTACCTTATGGAGGTGGTGTAGGTTTATGTATGAGAGGCTATATATTTACAACATCCCTTAAGTTAGTGGTTCGATATAGGCTTACTAGGGTCTACGGGATTGATGCTATTCGGGAGCCAAGCAAAAAAAAGTCAGCCAAAGCCAAAACCGGGCCCACCCGTGCCACCTCTCCCAACTAATATTAAAATATCCATAGTATTGCCGGTTTAACGTCTTTCTAGTGACTCGGTTTCCCATAAGGCCAATGAAAAGGCCTTATGGGAAGAATAGGTTAGTTAACCTTAATAAACCTGGTGCTATCCTCAGTAATGTAAATAGAAGACCGCTCACTGCATTTTTGTTTAGTACCGGATTTTTCGTAAGTACCAGTTTCAATTGATATTAATAATAACTTGATTTTGACAAAAAACAAACATTTTAGGATTTAAACATCACGTCAAGACGTGTTCCATCCAGAAGATGAATAGCTTCACCTTAGTACCGGAACAATTAGAACAGACAATTATCTAATGTTTAACTAATATCAAAAAGAGAGCTGCGCTTTCAGAAACACAGACTAGTAAAGTTTAATATAGATAAAAAGGTTAATAAAAACTATTATCAACACCTAGCATTTCCGTTTCCGTTTCCTTAATATCGACTCACTACACTTTAAACGGGCAGTGCTTACGATTTGCCAGCTAGACCATACAATATTTTTTTCCGAAAGTAAAAGGTAAACATTCGTACCAAACATCGTTATTATCAAAATTTAAATTTCCTCAAAGTTATTTACCAAAGCACAGCTTTGACCAGCATCGAGGGGTGCCTTACCTGAAAACTCACGTCCGTGCAAAATCAAGGTGCACCGTGTAACACCTCATCATTACAGTGTCAACTACAACACAGAATAAATCTGTCAAGACGCTGTTAAGTCCAAATTATTGTTAAAAATACTGGATCCACAATCAAAACAGCAAAGACAGTAAAGATCTGCATAGTCAAACCATAGCGTGTTTTGTAGCAGCATCAATTTAGATATCCCAAACACATTTAAAAAGACTTGACAAGTCAAATTATACGGAAAAGTGCTCAGAAACCAATAAGTAACCATGTATTATTTTTAGTGACAAGTGCCACTCTGCACGTGTGCCTGTAGAGGTTTGGCTTTGGCAGATGTATTTATAGTTCTTGTTAGCTACCCTCTAGTTTGATAGCGCATTCCATTCTAATTTAAATTATTTTAATAAAGCGCTTTTATAATTTAATGATTAGAAGTATTCCACTGCGAGAATCATTGAATTCTTCCAGTTTCCAGAATTTAGTTAATTGAATTTAATTTTCTCGTCTGGTTTACCACACAGATAACTATGACGGAAGCATCAGTGGCCTGTTTGGTGTTGACAGGGAAAATATAATCACGTTTCTGAAATCACATAAATATATATTTTTTAAATTATTTACTTTGAGGTTATCGCTCATTAAATAGTTACGCGCGACTTGAAAAGACGCTCACGAAAATAGTAGAAACCAATCAACTAGGTACATACTACAATGAAACTTTCAAACACCAATAAAATATAATCAATGAAGGCAAAACATCGCTGGTAGGATAAGTAGTACATTTATTAAATCATGGATAACTGTACTACGCATACAAGATGCAAAGAATAAGCAACATATCAGTTATAGAGCAAATATACCATTACCCAGAAGTGACAAGGTAACCGGTATACTATTTGTAGCATTGTGAAAATTCTTACCCAGCCATCAGTTCCTTTGTTTGATGGTATTAAAAAAGCATTTGAAATAAACGTTTAAAAGGATACGTCAGTATAATATCATAAATACAACAATCATTTTTAAAATTTTCATTTTCAATAAGATTTTTTAAAAGTATTTTATTTATATATATTTTATTTATAAAATACAATTTTCCAGTATACCTACACTTTGCAACATTATTACCTTTGAACATTTTTGTACTCTTGCTCAATTCGTTCACCAATGACCGATTATCTAAGATTTAGCAAGTAAGCACTTTGCACATCACCTTCAGCTGCTACAAAATTATAGCTTCGGCAAAAATGGTCACGTCGTCCGGATGCTGCGAAGGGCTTTGTCTAAATATAGCTTGTGCTATCTAGAGGCTAGAGGCTTTAGAACAATAATAAGCATTATTGAAGCTTTAAAGAGTAAAAGAGAAAAATGCGCACATACAAGTGTAAATATAATTTTTACAATAAAGTGAATATTACATAACTTACACTCTATTACGAAATATTACATGTATATTACATTAGTTATAATATTCCTGTAAACAATCCGTTCCTGGTGTGTTAAGGGGCAATCCGATTTTTAGTTATAACATCTGGCATTGTAAAAGCCTAATTTACAAATTTTAATTAAAGAAAGTTTTTGTCTAAAAAATAAAAAAGCTACATTATTGGAAATTTTTATGCTTATGGCTAGGCAGTAATCGAAAAATCCTATAGAAGTAAAAAAATGTCTGAAAATAATTTAAAAACAAATCAATTTCAATATCACTAGTATAGCAATTATTATTAAAAAGTATTTTGTAAGAATATTTCAGTCTACAGAAATAAATAATGTTATCTTTATACCTTTAAAATAATCACTTGTAAACAAAAAAGTTAAATAACATTTAAATAAGGCTTTTATTTGGTTAAAAGATTCACCCAGTAGATTTTACCGCTTTTTATCTCTCTTAATCATCCCGTATCCTTTTTTTGCGTTTATTACAAACACCTTATAAATTACACCCCGAAAAATCTTCTCAAGACAACACAAAACTAACCGCCGCAAAAACACAACACAAGGGTTAGGTGAAGCGATAAAAAGAGAAAGGAAACAAAAATGTTTTGCTAAATTGGCAGCAATGTAATTAATTCTCGCAGTAGATAAATAAGGGTAGTATCGAGTCGTTCAGTTTTCCTAATCCTAGTCTCGCAAACAGCCGAAACTTGGGAGTGAAAATCTAATCATTAAACGGTCGCCTGCTATCACCGGAGGAAACCACACATTTATAAGATTACCGCTCGGATCGGGAAACATCTGGAAACATGCAAACTCGATGAGAATTTATGGATTCTTTTTGGAGAGAGGCATTATCCTCGAAGCGTTCATGAAGCCCGATGCTGTTGGGAGGGGGGATGGAATGGGGAGTTGGTTCAGCCGGCTTCATTCGCGATAATCAAAAGTTCATTTAGATGCTGAAATAGATAGAGGCAATGTACTTAAAAATACGTTGTGGTTAATCCGCTAAAAAAGTTTTTGTCCGGAATAAATTTTGTCTCCTTCCGCCCTAAGTATTTTTCTCTATAAATTATGCGGACTTTTCGCGTTCAAGTCATTAGTTTTAATATGGAATAGAAATTTCATCCAGTGAGTGTTAACTGAATTAAATTTCAATTAAGTAATGACTTCAACTGTAGTATATGAATGAAATTAACGAAATGGCTAATTTAATTATCGAACAAAAGTTAGAAAATGTATATCAGCAGTTATATTAATTTACTGTTATGTTTGTTTTAAGCTTCCTGGTGCATAGTACTATTACCATTAAAAATATATTGCCTCTTATCACGAAACCCGGTTTTTGGTGTATTCTCCTACCGGAAAATTGTTAACCGGAGTTTTTAATTGGATTTGTCGTTGCTGATATAAGAGTTCAATTAATTAAGTGGTTTTTTGACCAGTTTTTCGTTTAGTATTCAATTAAAAGCTTTTTATTGCCTTATGAAACCTTTTCCGTTTTGCAAATTATTATTTATTACACGCAAAATGTAACAGTGGAAAATTTACCGTTGTTCTTCTTGCGGATTTCGATAAGAAAAATCATTGGATTACAGACATAGGTATGCTAGATGTGGCGGTGCGCCCCTAAACAATAAAATTTTTAAAAAGGTTAATTTTTAGTCAGCAAGGGATTTATACAGTGCGAATTGTGTATGCAAATTTCCTGCATATATGTTCAATTATTAAAGTAACACATCAAACGCATAGACACCCCTGACAATTATGGAATAAAATATTGAATGTACATGTGTGAAATTGCTGCGTGTTACACAACGATAAAAATTAAGTGTTTTATTAATAAAAATGCATATTTTAGTATTTTAGCAACCACAATCACGTCCACCCTAATAAGCAAAAACATGATTTTACAAACTCAACACAGTATTACTAATGAATATGAATAACAACGCCGAACGTGAACAAAACTCTTAGCTCTAAGTAATTGTCGAACTATTTTTTCTCAATATACTAATAAAATAAAATTTTTAATTTAAATTCTTTTGTATACATTCTCATTAAATAAATTTATTTAAGGTGCGGATTTTTGTGAATGAAGTTATTTGTTTAAGAAGTAATTATTTTGTTAATCAGCTGTCAAAATAGGTAAGACTGCTAACATAACAGACAGGGGTGTCAGTGCATTGGACATGTTATTTTAATAAATTAAAATACGAGTTTTATATGCTCGATATTGGCGTGTTCAGAGATATAAAATTCGCACTGTGTATTAGAACAATATCTAACGCTCAGGCCAGGGAGTAGATGTGATATATCCTTTCGAATCCTGAAGGTCATAGCTCAGTATTTGAAAAAGCGCGGAAAATCCAAGATCCTATAAAACCCTGCATAAGGATAATGGGGCCACTGACCCAATCGCGACATTGTAGTATTTATATAACAAATGGCACCACGCCTCTATACAAAATACAGGTTTGCGTAAATACCCAGTTGTAGTTCCGCTTCCAAA
The DNA here is from genome assembly GCA_929113105.1 of Agrypnus murinus. NCBI lineage: Eukaryota > Metazoa > Arthropoda > Insecta > Coleoptera > Elateridae > Agrypnus > Agrypnus murinus. The sequence goes on along the minus strand of OV816026.1, from coordinate 181,933,763 downwards.
AAGGAGTAGTCAGATAACCATTCTTTCCTTAAATGGGTTAGTTAAGCTTTTACTAACTCTATAGCCAGCTTCACAGATTAGTGGTTAGCACGCTGACCTCATAATCCAAGGGCTCCTGGTTCGAGCCCCAGTCGAGTTAGTAATATCTCATAGCAGAAAAACTTTAAAAACCGCTTTTTTTAGATATTCAAGCAAAGCCGCAAGTTTGAGTATTAATGCGAGGTTTAGCTTGATAAGAATTTCTAGTGGGGGCGTTATCCTCCCAGTTTCGGCTAGAAGAGTGCGTCAGTCTGACTCCTCACTTAAAAAATAAATGAAATGCAAGCTACAACTGTACACGTTTAAAGCTTACAAAAAATACGGATAAGTATTAATCTGTAATTGCTAAATTTATTGAATTTAGTTAAACAAAAACCATGATTAACCTAGGCACTTATGAATTCAAGCCCAACTGTTCTTTTAAAGTTCACTTAAAATTTAAGAATTTAAAATTTATTTCCAATAATCTCATTACATAAGAGCTTGAGATTTGACCTAATAGATTGAAGGTACATTAAAACACCACGAAGATGTGTGCATGTTGACTTCGTACTCCTAAGAATGAGCACAGTTGTTTGCCAAGACAATCAGTTCATTAAGTTTGCCCCTATCCGGGACCAAAATAAACGGTTAGGGACACAACACAATTTGCGTGCACGTTGGTATTTCCAAGAAACAAACACAACAACTAACCATAAGGTTCATCATAATAATATTAACACCCATAAAAAAAATCCTTAAATATATATTTTTTAATAGCTTACAAATTTTTAAAATCATTAATTGATGATATAAAGTATGATAAAAATCGTACTTGTAAAGCTTAGAAGAATTTTTTTTCGTGAGTTGTGGTGAGACGAGAGGGGGTGACGTCATGTTCATAACAAGGAACATGACAGTAAATCAGTTTTTAGGTAACCTGAGCTATTAAATTTTCTTGGCATGGACAAGAACAAAATTATATATATTTTATCTTTATTAACTATTATATTAAACTCAATTTCTATTAATTACAAATAGATAATAGTCTCGTGACAACAGAGCCAAGTAACATTTGATTGTCTTACAAAACTACCGTTGAGAGGAGCAAAGACCTAAATAGATTCCATTTCTAACTCTGTGAAACCTATAGTTTCTAATCGTCAACTCTTTCCCTTTTTAAATTATTTGCAATTTAAAGTTCTCATTTTTTTCCTATATTAGTGATTTCTGAATGGACTAAATAGCAAGTGATTCTTTGGAATTAAAATTTATTTGTTGTGTTTATTGCTTCTTGCTAAAGCCTTTGATTTCCTTTGAACAAATACACAATTTTGATAACCTGCTCGCCTGTTGGTATGGTTGCTTTGGGTAAATTAAATTAGTTTGAATAGACTTGTATTGTTTCCAAGGTTAATCGCCTACGCTAGCTTTACTACGCTTCCATGCACTTTTCTACGCTTTCGCCGGTGTCCAGAAATAATACAAGCCAAGTTAAAAAAAACACACGATATAAATTAAACCAACAGAACGGTAAGCATTCTCAACTCATTGAACTCCAACGAAGTCTGTTGTTGATGATGTGCAAAAGCACAAAATACTGATGCTTGGTAAAGATGATTGTGATGTATATATAATTATAGTTGTTAGGTAATGTTTGGTCAGCTGCACTTTGCTGATACTGCCAAATACCTATGATAATTTCCCTTGTTGCTCTAAGTATTAGGTAACGAAGTCAGCTGCGCTTTGCTGATACTGCCTGTTTCCCTAGAGAGATTTACTTTGCCGATCTTCTGCTTCGTCCACGAAGATCAACTAGTCAAGAATGCCAAAATTTTAACTGTAGCTTTAAATTCTTTCATTCCTGTTCTAATTAATCATATTTTAATAACCCAAACTTTCCTAATCAGAATATATATCTTAAACTTAAATTCCCTTAAACTACTTATGTGGCACAAACCTGTCTATATGCTTCCTGTTTTCAATTTCAGATATCTACTGAACATTTTCCTCTTATAAAGATATTATTTGTCTGTCTAATTCTCTACTTCCCTACCATAAATAAGTACGTGTCTTAGGTTAGTTATGTGCATATCCTTATATTATCAGTCTGATCAAATCGTAGTCAAATCAAATTATTAGCATACCTCTTGTAAAATGCCTTAAATGTTCGCAGATTCTTTGGCGAAGGCCTAATTTGACGAATGGTTTTCACCTATCTGAATCATCACGGAACTAAACTTGTTACCTAACTAAAACTTAATTATACTACTTAACTAAATCCACTTAGTCCAACTAAGTCGCTTAGCTAACTACACACAATCTTCTACTCCTTTTTGTTCACTAACTCTCACAACTTCCTATCTTTTCACAACTAGCTTTTGCTCCACTTTATGTAGATCAAGAGACTGCCTTGATCAGAGAACTAACTAACTCCCCTCTGTTTTTTTTTGTTTAGCTTCTTCTCCTTGCAACTTTTACAAAACTCCACATGAAGACTTGAGATCTTATTTCTTTAAGTCACACAGCTCTTCCATGGTTGGCTATTTCTTTCCCATGAGAGATCCCTCTCTACTATTTCAATTTTGGCATCTGGGATTTCTTGAACGTGAGTAAGCGTATGAAAAAAGACCGACATCACAAGACAGCAATAAGATTTTCTAAAATTGACCCCCAAAAACCTTTTTTTCTATATCCTTTAAAATAGTTTACGTACTCTAAAATTTGAACATTTCCTTTTACAAAGTTTCAAGTTACCGACCAACATCTGTTTATTTTATTTCTCAAACTAAAAATTCCTTCGGTTAATAAATTCCTTCTTTGGAGCCTATACATTTTTGCAAAGAAAAAGCTCTGCTCATATATTCCCTGTTAAACTCATAACCTAAAAGTTCAATGACTTGAAGTCCGTTAAACTAAATAGCTTTATGGTTACCAGAAAGTACGTTGGTAATATCCACTAGAATCACTACACACACTTAAAATTGAAATAATAATAGTTTTTTTCAATTTTCAATCGCGACTCACCACAGTGTCTATTCACTCAAACGAAACCAGCCCCCTGAAATATCTTCGAAAATTGTAGATTGTAACGATGTCGCAACAAATACAATGTCAGCAAAAATATTTTTAAGATATCGTTAATGATAGATACTTAAACGCCGCTTAGAATTTTTTTAATTTCAAAAATTCAAAGCACATAACATATAAGATATCAAATATTAAAATCGTGTTTTACAAAAATTATGTTGGAATTTAACAAATTTTTCAACGAAACAGAGCTTCTTACCATAGTCGGGGAATACGATGCTCTTACTTTATTAATAAATAACTTGACAAGAAAGGCCCATAAATATTATTCAAATATGAAAACGCGAATCGGGGTTTTAATTCCTCATTAAAGATCGATAGTGTTGCATTTCATCTGTTTATGTTTTGAATTCATTAACCTACACATTTTTAAATAATTATTAACATCATTACGTTATCCTTTATTTTTAATTTATTTTACAACATACTTATAAAGAGACGTAAACATTGTCAGTAATAGATTTTTCGGTTATCTTTGTCATATTGATGTTGTCGAACTGAAATTTTAGTCTAAAGATCCTTTCGATTTAAGAAGTTACTTAGATTTTAGCTGTTTTAGCTATATTTGTATGAAAGACTGTCATTTTATTAAATTGTACATTAGGGTTCTTTCTCCACAATTCTTTTTATATATAATATTTAGATTTTACCGATTAAATAAAATGTCACAAATAAATTTGAAATATCTCTTTGATATACAACATGAATATATTTTATCTGTCACCAAAAAGATATGTTTTCTCAGCATTCTAATTCAACTATTACATCTTTATCTTATTTCTTTACAGTATTAAAATTTCATACTAGTGTAATGATACAAAAATAATATTTTATGTAAAAATGATTCATATTTTTAATTATAACATTTTTCTTCTAAGTTGATGTTTTTTTAAGTTTAATTTTTATAGAGAGGTTCTATGAAATTTATTTAACACACAAAGGTATTTATAAACAAAGAAAAACATTCACATCAACACAAACGAAAGTTCTGTAATAAAAATCATAACAATAAATGCGAAATATAATAATTACAAAATAAATGCTCTCCACTTTGAGTTCACTACATTGTTATTTTAAACGTTTGCGCACTATTTTCGCTCTGTTGTTTATGTTTCGTACTGAAGTAAAAGGTTCTTGTGATTGTTAAATTGCAGTTATAGAGTTATATCAGTTGATACATAATTTGTAACTTGCAAGAGGGTTTGCTTGGCCCGGCTAATGTTTCGAGCTCCGGGGAAGAACTGAATAAATCGGCTCGCGCACTCTTTTATATAGGTGCTCGGACGCGTGCTCATGCTTGAGTCGGCAGCTTATCCGAGTGGTTATAGATCGCAAAGGATGATAAGCTTATTGTTCTTAATTCCAAACTAATTAAACAAAATAAAGTAACTTACAGACTAAACCGCTTATTTTGTTATCGTTAAGAAACGGTCCTAACTGATTGTTGTGTATATACGCTGCAAACGTCGGAATTTAACATTGTTAATAATTATACACGGTTAGTATTTATCATTAATTGTTCGATATTTAATTAATCTATATTTTATAAAAGCATTTTTAATTAATAACTTAGTCCAATAATAATAGTTTTACAACAGGCATTATATTATCATGGCCTACTTTGGCCTACGAAACTGTTGGAGATGTTAATTATTAGTTAAGCTGAGCTCTTTAGTTGGCAATAGGCTGATAAGTGTATAACTACTAATTTGAATATATTTAACATACGAGGATGTTTACAGTACATTAATTAAAATTTAAAGTTTAGCTTTAATTAAACGTTAACTCAAACTTCAACGTTAACTTCTAGAAAACCAATTATTTAGTATATTTATAATAACATCTAAATTTTGTTTGGATTCTACAAAATAATGTTTACGTAGCTACGAAAAAGACAAAGAATTGTGCCTACTAGGCTATGACGTAATATTTTATCACAATTTATAGAAAGCCCGCAATTATTATTTGCGGATGTTCCGAGTGTAATAAATACAAGCGTAAATGTATAATCTACTATGGAGACCAGACCACTAATACATTCTACTTGAAAAATACATATATACGTGACACAGTAAAGCTAAAGTCTACAATTTATTGCTACTCGCACCATGAAATCCCCAGCAACGTGGATATCCTGGGGCTGAAGTTGATACAATAATACCGTGTTCATGCGGCGTCGAGGTGGAAGGTATACAGAATTTAATATATAGCACTTGAAAACTTGAATTAAAAGCGAATCCTTCATATAATTGTGTGCGATAACCGAGAAGTTCGTTGGTATAATGAAGCAGCGAGACTGAACTTAATCGCTTTAGGTATTAACTAAACTCGTTTACGCCTAAAATGAACTAAACTAACTCCGTACTAACTTGGTTAGAGGGAAATTTGGAGGGTGGATTTAGATTTTTTCTTTCCTTTTCAGAAGTCATCCATTATAAATCAACATTATTAAGTGTTTCGCATTATCTGTCTATTAGTTAATCACGCACTCGCATATTACCTAATCCCTATAGCTTTAATATTTTTTGATGTTTCACAAAGCTGTGTTAAGTCTCATGTATAAATTGTACTTTTAATAAGTCTCTTCAAAATCATTCAATAATGTGCAAAAGACAGATTGAACAATACATACTCACTAACCAAATGCACAAACTCAAGCGTTACAGGCAAATTAAAGCATTTATAATTTTTGTTGCGGTTGTTTTTACAAAAAAAGCGACCCCTTTGAAACATCATCGTTACTAATTTAGTAGTTACAATGTTGCCTCTGTGGCTTACCCGCATTTAATATGCACTTTAAATATGACCAACCTTTGATGTTACGTCAAATAGATATAGCTACTATAAATTAACTACATCGCCTGGCTAGTGCGGAAGCTCTTTCATTTATTTCTGTTTTGATAAACTTTGAAAAGAATAGCTTTATGTATATTTTCCCCCAATACATTTTTAAAATGCACAGCAGCATAATAAAGATCTTTGAAGTATTTTAGGTAGACACAGTTAAAAGTTAGTGCTCAAAGGGAATTATAAATTAATAATTAGACCGGGTATATCTTCTAACATCTCCCGCTGCGGCTTATTAAAATAGTTAAAATGTATAAAAATTGTTTTAATTGGTATAATACAAAAATAAGCGAGCTTTGTTTAAGGTTACGCTTTTTAGGGTAAATTAACAATTAGTAAAGTGGTACAGTAATTAGGATAACCAAGCAATCAAATCTGTTGCACTTTAATCATTCTCGCTAATATCGAGCAATGATTTTTAGTTACAAACCAAAACTGTCGATGTAAAAAAAATTCAAACATTAATATTATTTTGCAAACCTAACATTATTTTAAAAACATGCAGCCACTAGGAGCATGGAGTAGTTAGTTCAGTAGCTACCATTGCCGGTCGCAAATCGGGATAACAGAGAACAGTCGAGTAGGGCTAACAACCCTAACACGTTCTGGCACTCACCGTTCTGAAAACCCAAATTGAACCTAGGAAAGAACGGATCTTAAGAGGATAAAAACTGCAAGAAAGGACATGATTCGCGGAACATAAAACGTAGATCACTCGATTTAAAAGCACAGTTACTTACACAAGACATGAGATGGTCAGCGGCGCAGGGAAGAACTGATAAATTAGAATACCAATATGTATTAGACAATAATAGAGAAGATATGCACAAGATAGATACAGGGTTCATAGTAAGATACCCCTTACAGACAAAATACTGGAGTTTACATCAGTCAATTAGAAAATAAGTTATATAAAAATTTTAAAAAGTTTCATACTAATACATCCATCTTCTCAGTTTATACAGCCCAAAATACCGACGACAATATCAAGGAATTATTGTATAGAGCTCTGGTAGAAAAACAAATAAATAAAACGCATGGTAACGACAATCAGATGCAACGGGAGGCTTAAACTCTGAGACTAATAGTAAAACGGCATACTCTGTGTACTTAAAGTATAAAATAAATTCATTATCTCGAAAACTACCAATTGAATTGCTACAAAAATTTGCACAAGGAGGTTTTGAGTTATAACAAATTCAAATTTGATATCGATGTTGCTGCCAAACTTACCATTCTTTCAATACTGTTAACAACTTTTTTATTTTAAATTGAACACCCTGTATATTTTTGCGCTTTTGGATTCTACTTAGAATTATAATTTCAGAAATCTAAATACTATTTTTTTTTATTATAAACAAATGAATTACGAGTTAGAGTGCGCGCTAGATCAGTCGAGATCAAGGAATTCCTGTTACTTCTGTACATAAAGTGCTAAAGCTGGAGAAGTGGCGTCTTTTTAAGATACGATCTGAATTTCTGATCTATTTAAAGATAAACTAGACTGTAGATGCAATTTAGTCAATTATCAATGCATATGTGTAACGATAGGTGCAACGACGTAACTCAAGTAAAGAATATTATTTTTTTAGATTAGTCTAATTTAATTTTAAATGGTGAAGTCAACCGCCAAAATTGTAGATGCTGGGCAAAAGGAAACTCTTATTGCGCGAACTCTTGAAAGTACCATACGCAGCATCTACAGAAGGTAAACATTTGGGCGGGGATTGTTCAAAATAGGATCATTGGGTCTTACTGTTTTTGTTCGCAATATAACTGAACCAAAATGAATCAAGATCAATTTTTACAAAATAATCTTATTCCCACATTAGTGAATTTCTATTCAAATAGAAACAATCATGGAGTTTCCGACGAAATCTTGTGGTATTAGAAAAGGCAAGGCACTCCCCCTATTATGCTGAAGCAGTTGGGAGATATTGAAATGTGGTATTTGCAAACAGATGGATTGGGAGGCGTGAAACCACAGAACGGCTAGCGAGGTCACCACTGCCGTAATATAGGAAAATCTAGTAAAACTTAGTTACTACGAGGGGAACTAGAATAATTATCTACCTAGCCATGACTGAAACAACTGACAATCTTCAGCGTTTAATGTCAAATAGTGGCAAGTCTTTTATAATTGTATCTGAAGTTTCAGTGAAATTGACCTGTTACTTTTTGTTTTGTGTGCGATTAGTTGACAAAAAATGAGTGTTTTGAAATTGGAGCATAGGAGTGTGATTAAGTTTCTCACAAAAGAAGGCAATGGTCCAAAATTTATAAGAGAACGTATGATTGCCGTATATAGAGATGATGCCCCATCATATTTTACGATTAAGTTTTCGTCAAAACAGTTTCGTTGGGACGTGAATCCATAGAGGATGGCCCTAGAAGTGGAAGGCCACTTGAGGCAACCAACAGTGAAATGTGTGACAAAGTGGAAGCTATGGTTCTTGAGGATCGCCGCATGAAGGTCTCCACCATTGCTACTGCTCTGGGAATATCAGAACCTAGCGTTTTGACCATATTGCACGAAAAGTTAGGCATGAATAAAGTCTCAGCGAGGTGGGTTCCCAGGTTGTTGACTTCAGAGCAAAAGACGCGAAGACAGCAAATTTGTCAAAACAATTTAGATCTTTTGGAAGCTGATGCTGAATTCCTAACGAGGATAGTGACTGGAGACGAGACCTGGGTACATCACTGGGACCCTGAGACAAAGCTGGAATCTATGCAATGGATTCATAAGGGTTCTCCACCCCCAAAGAAAGCTTGCACACAGCCCTCAGCCGGAAAACTTATGGCAACAATTTTCTGGGATTTGCATGGAGTTCTTCTGATCGAATATATGCCTAAGGGCACTACAATAAATGCAGAGGTTTACGGTAATACGCTCAAAAAGTTACATTCGGAAATTACCAAAAAACGTCCCCACTTGAGGCATAAAAATGTGCTCCTTCTTCATGACAATGCGACGGTTCATAAAGCCGCCAAAGTTCGTCCAATTCTGAACGAATGTAACTTTGTAGAGTTAGACCACCCACCTTACAGCCCAGATCTGGCACCCTCGGACTTCTACTTATTCCGAAATCTGAAAAAACATTTGAGAGGCCGCCATTTTGAAAGTGATGACCATTTGAAACGAACCATCAATGACTATTTTGGCAATCAGGAAGAATCATTTTTTTTAATGGTATGAATTCATTGCAAGACAAATGGCGAAAGTGCGTTGAAGTTGGAGGAGATTATATTGAAAAATAAAATTGTTTAATAAATCATGCGTCTTTTGTTTCATGCTTAGGTAGATAATTTATCTAGTTTCCCTCGTATGTTATGAAATATTATGGATATTTAAAATAAACCCATAAGATTTGTATGGGCTTCTTTTAAATATCAAAAGTTCAACAAGAGTTTATAAACCGTTTGGGATATTGTCAGGCACAAAAGGAAGCCAGCTCGAATGTTTAATTTAGTTATATTATTGTTGTTTTTAATGTTTTAACTACTGTTTGCAATTCAGTTGTTTATGATTAAATTATTGTTTGGTATTTGGTTTTACTTATTGTTATTTAAATGTTGTTTGTAATTCACTTGTTTATAATTACATGTTTAAAATCAAAATTTCAAGAGATATCCGAAAATGTACAGGCGCTTTACATAAAATTGAAATTAAAAAATTTGCTAGCGGCGTTGAAAAATTGGTAAGTTTGGCAACAACACTAATATTAAGTTCCAATTTGTCATAGCTTTAAAGCCCCATTTTGAAATTTTTCGTAGCAATTCAATTAGTAGTTTTCGAGATAATTTATCCGACAATTTATGTACACCCCAGATAGCACGCGAACGTCTATAGCATGTCCATCAAACATTCGCTTCAGACCTTGCAATGTAAATAGTACGTCCATAGAACGTTCGATTTATGTCCATTTTACGTCCTTCGTTCATAGATTTATATGTCCATAGGACGTCCACAAAAGAACATTCAATGGACGTTCGTAAAGGGACGTTTAACGAACGGACGTATTGGACGTCCATAGGACTTCTGTTTGAGACAAAATTCAGATTTTCGATAATTAATGCCTACAATTAATTAAATTACGGAACTAATTAAATTACGGAACTAATTAAATTCTACAATTAATTTTAGATTTAATTAAATAAAGTAATAATTTATTTACTTGTAAATTAGTAATTTTTGATAGCAAATGTACTTTTTATCATTAGTAAGTAACAAACTTGATTGGAAAGATAATACTTGCTAAAGATTTTATTTTGTAATATTTTTATTGTTTTAAAGTATGTTACAGTTTACAATATGTAAAGACATGTACAATATTATGTACTTAGTTTTTGCAACCGTTGTCCTACGTTGAACCATTTCCCAGTTACCTTTTCAATTAATTTGAATGGCATATCAAGAGATGCTGAAGCTGAAAAACATTAAGGCATAATAAAAAAAAATAAATTCTTTATTACTTGCCAAATTGAAAATAGTAGGTACATATAGCTTGTCAACGTTCACTGTCAACGGTGAAACACAAAATGAAAACCATTCACCATACCTTGTGAAGGTCGACCCTTCGTACCTACCTCCTCTTCTATTTCAAACTAAGCAGGCTTCAAAGTGAAATAGAGAATAGGCTTAACATAGTTATTAACATAGTAAACAGCCTTGGTAGTGTAATGTCAGACGTGCCGGACTTTCACCCAAGCGGCGCGCGATCGACTCCCGGCGGCGCGCGATCGACTCCCGGCGCCGGCAGATCTGGTTAAGGTTTTCTGCAGTTTTCCTTAGCTGTGACACAAAGTCGGCTGCAGCCGCACATTGGGCCTACATAATAATAATAATCGCCCCCTCCCTCCCGCACAAGCTTATAGCTTCTGGGGCCTTGGTTTAGGTTATGGGTTGTAGTAATTATTATTATTATTATTATTATCTGTGTTTCACGCATTTCTGCGGTTATTCCAACTTTACGGGCCAAAACCAAGGTAAAGGTGAATTTGCTATTAATATTTCTGCTAATGAAAGAATTTTCTGACAATGTGTTTTTATTATTATTATTATTATTATTATTATTATTATTATTATTATTATTATTATTTTAATTTCTCAGTTACCTGGTACCCAGATATATGTCGGGTTATTACCAAGACATATATGTTGCTTAAATTTTCGGACTATAGTTTTGCATGTGTTGTAGTATACGTCGGGTTATGAACCAAGACATATAACTTATTCCTTACTGATTGAGGACCTTCCTAACAATATGCGCAGTCCCTAATACAGCTGCTTTTTGGGCTGTTATAACTAAATTAGCTGGTATATCTAGTTTTATAAGATTTTGTGAAAAATTTCTGTGTACTATCCCATTGGCCGATATGATAAATGGAATAACTTCCACTTTTTGTAGTTCATAAATGGCCCTCATTTCGTAAACTAGATCTTGATATTTGTTGATCTTCTCTGTATTTGATCTGCCAACATTCTCATCTAAAGGAACCGATATATCTATAATGTATGCCGTTTTTTTATTTTTATTAATGATCGTGATGTCCGGCTTGTTATGCGTGATTGTTTTATCTGTGATTAGTGATGTGTTCCACAGGATCTTGCACTCAGTATTCTCTTGGACGTCCTTGGGTGCATATTGATAATAAGGTTGTTGACTATTTATTAATTTCTTATTTTGACACAAGGCTTGATGAATTATTTTGCCGATGTTGTCATGGCGTGTTAGATATTCTCTTGGTGCTAGATAAGAACATGCTGAAATTATATGTTGCACAGATTCTCTGCTATTGTTGCATAAACGACACTTTTCATTTGCTACATTTTCTTTCAAGATGTGTTTCAAGTACGATCTTGTGGGTACCACCTGGTCTTGTATGGCGATTACAATTGCCTCTGTCTCACTATGGAGGTCTCCTAATATTAAGAACATGGTTGATGCAGTTATATCAGTCTCTTCATTCTCCAGTGCTGCTGGGTATCTTCCATGTAGAGCCTTCTCCTTCCAATCCCTTTCTAGGCTTTCTAGGTTTATGTCATAATCGTCCTTGCGCTGTTGTGGATTTGGGTCTAACGGTGAGTATTTATCTATTTTTCTATACATAGATGTAATTGGTGTTGTGGTTTCTGATAAATACCTTTTCAGTTTCCGTGCTTCATTGTTGTGTAGTATTTGTACGCTAAGTAAACCTCTACCTCCTATTTATTATTATTATTATTATTATTATTATTATTATTATTATTATTATTATTGTTATTATTATTTGGAAATTCCCAAAAACCGCATTTGAAGAACTTATCGGAGAAAGTTTGCGACAGATTTACTAAACCGTTATCTATTCTATAGGGTAATTTAAATTCTTATTTCAATTACTGGACTTCTGTTCAGAATACGATGAACTCCATACACCAAATGCTACTAAAACTATTAAGGTAAATTGTCTCTATTTATTTTACCTTTTACAGTTTATGTTTCCGATAAAGTTCAACCTATCTGCTTTAATTTTTCCGTTGAACTTTCTGGATCACCTAATTGTTTCACAATGCTTTCTTGTACCACCTAGTTACAGAACATGGATTCCCATGGATCATCTTTCTTCTTCAGGTAAATTATTATTTTAAATAATTTTTTCACTACTTACTTTCTTCTCATAAATTTGATTTATAAATAATGTAAAACTTTTAAAACACTGGTTTACTACTTTTAAACATGAGTATGAAAATGACATGTTTATTCTTTTCGAAACACAACAATTCAGTAACCTTATTTACCTTAACTAGCCATAAAAACCCACAATACTTTAAATTATTTTTTTTAGTTTTCTTACTTTTGTGCAAATTCCCATCACGACCCAACCTGACTTAGGTAAATATATTCCATCATTGTAATTGTAAAATCCATTAAACTATGCACATTTTAATATTTTAATTTAATATTTAATATTTTTATAACTAGTTTTTAATAATTCATTACTTTAATAAAAAGATTGGTAACCGCTGTTTTAATTTCCTATGTGTCAAAAATTGAAAAAAGTGGAAAATTCTCGCCTAAAATAATTAATAAATCATTAATTATGTTGCAATAACTTATATCTAACTATTCAAATAGCAATTAGTGAATGACAAATGGCAGATAGAAAATAGCTAATTAATTTTTATTAAATAACTTCAATAACTGAAGTAAAATACGCTGATACAAATATCTGATATAAATAGATGACTGTATTTTTTACTCAAAAATGTATATCTGTAATTAAAGAATATATTTACACTCACTTTTTTTATGTACGGTTTTTTACAGCGACATTTTCTGAATATACAGCGCACTTAAAGTAGTAACTATGATACACTATTACCAAAACAAAAAGTGCTTCCGTAAAAAGTGTAATTTCTTCCGGAAAATTTCCATCTCTATAGAAGTTGTCAAGCAAACAAAATATAACGCCTTTTATGGAAGAAGCAACCATTTTCATCTCATACATGCATGGTTCTTCAGATTGTTACATAAAAAGTATTGTAGCTTTTGTGTAAGTTGCAAGTACCGCACAAGACGTTAATACACTCTTAACTTTTTATCGCCATCTCAAGTTTTACTCCAGGAAATAGCAGATCAAGTATGTCGGAACAAAAAGTGCGGAAAAGTTATGTTTGAGGTTATATAACTAAAACCTCTAATGCACCTGGTCATCGTAGCTGTTTGAATGAAAATCTTAGGATAGTTAACACGTTAAATGCGGTTTTGGAATTCAGAAACGGAATGTATGTTTACAGATGATTAGGAGCGACAGCAAAAGAAGGCATTAAGTTATTCTTTTCAACATCGGTGTCTAATCCTGAATAAGTGTAGGATGAAATGTTTACATTTTCAACTTGTTTACATTCGCTTTAATATTTTTGTTTGTTGTTTATATAAATCCTTTTGGATGATATACACATTTCGCATTACAGAGTAATTGCGAATGGTATACATTCTCGTTTGTAAATTTTTCCTCCAACCCGTCCAGTAATACATATGTGTGTGTTTTTTCTGGTTACACAGAAACTTTTATTATGGATTTTCTTTTCCACGTTGAAGGAATACAAATGCTTTGTAGTGGCGCCGAACCGCCCTAGCCCGCTCTGCTCCGGCGCCAAAGTGCGGGATTAATGACGTCATCTAGCAGGACGACTTCCGAAAAGCACTTTTTCCTGTTTGAAAGCAATATTTCTAAGTTACTTCGTGTATCACGTCACCGTCACCGAATTTTTATTCGAATACCATCGCATATATATGGTCGTATACTATAGGAAACGTTGGCTTGCAGATTTCAATACCTACCGAACGCTTCTGAAACAAAATTTAAATGAGCACACGAAAGTTCGTTTCCTTCTGCCGTCGTAGTTTTAATATTTATGATGGATAAAACTGACAGCACATTACGAATGGGTTTTTGGGTTGAGGTATCATGGAGTATCACTTTTCTCATTTAAGAATTCATAACGTGGTACCTACGCAAAATAATCCTATACGCTGCGTGTCAGAAAAGGTAAATTGGGAGAGACGAGAGGTGGCGAATACAGTAGAAGAAAAACCCTTTCCAATTTTACCCAATGACAATGGCATTTACAAAAAAAAGTGATCTTTATTTACGCGGATATTATTATAAATCGGTTTCAGGAAATCGATAACAATAGATATTGGTGATAAATCTGTGAAATAACGTACATTTCATTGTCAAAAGTAAATTATTCGTGCTACAAAAAAATCAGTGAATACACGAATTACGTTATCAGTAAAAGTTTGTTGTTGTGTAAATGATTAATAGCCCAATACCCTATTTACAAATTTCGAATATAAATCATATAGTATTAATTTCTCATATTTTACTGTCTGTAGATTTCTGGATCGATGGAAAAGTAGGCGTTAGGAGGTTTTTAATATTTCGTATTTTATTTAAGAAATATTAAATGAATCACTTTTTTCCGATTATAAATTTACCCTGTTCAATATGGTTAAAAAACTCTTAAAATTAAATTAAAATGTGTACTTATTTTCGAATTTCAAATATTTTTTTAATAATATATTTATTTCTATTTAAAATTTCTTTCAGTCGTTTATTATCTATTTAAAAAAATCTGGTTTCACTAATCAGTTAATGTTTAAGGGACTATTCTTTAATAGTATGACACTAAAATTGTCATAAGATCAAACTCATAAATCAGTACGTAATTTAAAAAAATAATTCAGAGTTTAAATGCAGTACAAAAATACATATAACTGGATCACATGTAATATATATAAATAAATATAATTTAAAATTTATCTACATTCAGAGTATA
The DNA here is from genome assembly GCA_929113105.1 of Agrypnus murinus. NCBI lineage: Eukaryota > Metazoa > Arthropoda > Insecta > Coleoptera > Elateridae > Agrypnus > Agrypnus murinus. Next base: position 181,918,483 of record OV816026.1, on the reverse strand, counting down.
AAACGCTTTATAATGCAGTTGACAGTTTACTATTTGTCTATTTTTAAAGAAAAAAATACTGGAACTTAAAACAGGTGGTAAATAACGAAATAAATAAATTTAAGAAGTGAATTGAAGAATGGAGGTATTTAACTAAATGAACTGCTTTCTTTCTTGTATTTGTTTCCTTTTCTAAACTTATTATATTATTAAAATATTTTTTATGTAAATATTTCACAGGTGGTTGAACTTAAACTTCAAGAGGCTAAAGTTGATTATTGTTTCTTTAACCGGCTATCCGCTTTTAATGAAAGATCCTCGGTATTTACAACAAACCTCTTACTAAACTAAATTAAATTTAAACTTTATTTCCCCCTCAGGTAGAATGTTTCCAACGAGACGTTAGATGGCTTGCATAACCTCAAGAAAAATAATTATTTTTAATAATTTTTTATATAGCCAACGAAAAGGTTTTAATTTAATAACCATGCACTCTAGAACACTTTCGGCAGTAGAAGGATAAATTTTAAAGTGATTTTTCTTAGAATCCTGGTAATTTTTCGTTATTCAGCTAACGATGTGGAATCGTGACCTAATTAGACAATTAAAATAAAATTGATGACAAATTAAGGCAAGTTTTGACCTAAAACAGACAAGGTGCATGGTAGTATGATGTACGAAATAGTGATATCGTTAAATTTTCGTCTTTAGATAGATTATATTTCGTCAGTAATGCTTTGTAGGAAAGATGTTTTGGTTGACTTTTTCTTGTGACCTTGTTCTTTTATGTCAGTACAAGTGTCATATACCATTGGAAAGGGAATCTTTATGGCTATCTATTTATTGAATTTATTTAAAGACTAATTAAATGTTATAAACAATTATGTGGTTATGTTGTATTTACTTTTAAAAATTCTTTTGCTTGTAACCAAAAATATCACTATATATTTCCTTTGTTTGGAAAAGGGTATAGAAAGAGCGACCATTTTAGTAGTAAACTTTCTGTTATTTAACAACTTTCCAACAGTGCACACATGTTGAGAGCAAAAATTTTAAATTTTAAGGTTATTTTGTGAGTTTGAAGAATATAAACAAACCAAACGTCAAAAAGGTTAGGTTATATTTTGTTGGCATGTCAAAGAGTTAAATAATCATCGAATATCTTTGAATTTTACTATTTCTTAATAATACATTTATTTAATATAATAATCAGTGCTGTGAATTTATTTGTGGAATAATATTTAATTACGAGAAGAAGATTTTATTTGGATAATGAAACTTTTTAACCTTTGTTACATTTGGATGTTGGAAGAAAGCAATATATGCCCCAACAATAAACTATTATAAAACGAAATTTGCAGTATTAAATATTTCTATTATGGGGTTAATGTTTGGCTCGCGGGGTACTTTGGTAAAACAGTATGTTGATTTTTGGAAAAATATCAAACTTTCGAAATCTTTAGGTCAAGTCATAGTGATCAAAATTCTAAAAAGTTCAGTGTACATCCTCAGAAATCATCTTTTTGGCATTAATTCGAGTAAAAATTGTAGTATTTCCAAATTCATCAATATAAAAGTTATATTTATTTCCTAGTTATAATATTTAGTCCCGGAAGTTGTTCTTTAGTTAAGTTAATTGTAATCTTTTATTAGTCATTTCTTATTTTTTGTCTTTTGTGTATACTTTGAATTGTTATCGTTACTGTGTCTTTAGGCAAACTAATGTTGTGTTAGTCAGTTGTTCAATAAAGAACTATATATATATATATCCTCGGATAAAAGGCATAAACTATCAATGGTGGGCTTATTACCAAAAAATCATTTATTTAGATAAATAAATACATTATTTAAATAAATTTAATAAATTAAATTAATAATTTTTATAAAGCCAATTTAGGTCAAATAGAGTCGCCAAATAATCATCAATAAGTTAAGGCTATGGCTTGGTTAGAAAGTTTAAAGTTTTGTTTGCATCATTTTCTTCCTCTGATAGTCTTTTAAATGCAAATAAAGGTACTACTTTAATTTTATTTTATGTAATCGTCATCTTTTTTTTATGAATACGTACAGAGCTATATACAACAATTACAATTTAAAAAATTTAAAAATGTAAATTCAACAGGATATGTAGAAGGTGTTATAAATTTGGTTTGCTATAATAAATAATGCATATCTATTTCTAACAAACGGAATAAAAAGCAGTTATTTACAAGGAAAACCTTAATTTATGATAAATAATTGATATACATAATTAATAATGAGCTTGGAATGAACTCACTTGTAGATAAGTATTTACTGAAGCGTATATTGCGGAGTTGGTCTGACATCAAACAAATACTGTTGGATTACATTTTTATTTTTAATTTCAAAATTAATTACTAACTAATTAAATTAATGAAATTTCCGATGCAATAAAAGTAGCGACAAGTTAGTTAAATCTAGGAACATTTTGCTTCATACAGTGTTGATGTTAGAATTACAAGTAATAATAATACGAAGATGCATCAGTTGAGTATTTAGTAGAAACGCTTCTGAAATGAACTAATTTGTACCTGTCACAACCTTTAAAACACATTGTTAAATATTCAAATAATATTTTGTAATTATTCATGCTGCATTTACAATGTCATAAATTGTAACGTTCTGTAATTATGAAAATGGCAAATCTGAATACTCGTGAGAGTAATTCCAACAATCAACAATTTTATCTCATTAGACTAGCACACGCGAACTTTGGTTGAAATAATGCATTACATATTTAAATTGCGTTATATATCTATGCATAAATTATTCCCTTTATGTGTGTGTGATAGAGCCCAAAAAAGACAAAACTTTTATTGCATTGTTGGACGCTCGTAATACTACCTTACAACACATTAATTTTTCTGTAAATCAATATAAAAGCCTTTCAAAAATAACGAATGCATCATAACAGAACTTGAAAAATTAATTATTGTAATAAATTAAACGTGCATAAAATTTTCTTCCTTTGTGCTGAAGAATAATCACTTGTATTTTAATTGCACAAGATAATTTTAATATTTGCGGTGAATTTGGCTAATTAAAAATAAAATATTGTTTTTATATTCAATTTCATCAAATACTTTCAAATAACGAATAATTGCTGTCAGATTGTAGATAATTGATTTATAAATAAATTGATTTTTAAAAAGACTGTGTACTTTGGAAATGCTTTTCAACTTCCCTCTTTTATAAATTCTTATATGATTCAAAAATACTTTTTAATAGTTTTAAATAATGCACTAGCTACATAACAATGTTACGTGAGTTCTTGACTATATCAAGTTTACGTAATAATAAGTTGGGCGCCAATTAAATAACTTAAAATAACTGAATTAAAATTAATAAGGAAAACTCATCTCAGGGCGAATGTGGATTCCTGTGGTCTTAAAAGTATACAAATTGAAATTGAAATCACTTTTAAAATTGAAATCTTAATTAAGTTTAACTATTATTAAATTGTTCAATTCACTTAATTGCACTTCACAAATTGTCTTTTCTTACACAAGATACCAATACAGAAGGAAATAACTTCCTACCTTTTATATAGCGATGCTTCTTCCTTTCTACTATATCCTTTCCCAATTCCTATTGGTAGAGCAGGTCACTTTATGTTGTCCCAGTGCTGGTTTCCAATTCCGGTTGACTTCCTTCCTTTTGCATAGATTTCCCACATAACACCATCTTGATTATTGATTGCACACTTTTGGTAATACACCTTTGTCTTAATTTATTGCGGGTACTATTTCCCTTGTTCGAAGAATCTTTGTTTATGTGTTTAAATAAATAAAACACCGATTTATGGTTATGACGTAGATTTATTGACTAGCAATAACTTTAGCTAGAACTTTTAAATTAAAAATTGCAGGTGGTTCCTTTAAACCTTATAAACACTCTTACACTTTATAACAACTATACACTTTCGCCGTATTCAATTCACCAATCAACTTAACCATCTATTTACATTTGTACTATATTATCATTTACGACTTTACACTGTCTCCTTATTTAGTGAACTCAACTTTACATACGTTCTCGTTCGTCGTATATCAGGAAGTGTTCCTTTACATTAGTATTATTGTCTTTAACACGACTTTACTGCGTCGCTTTATGTCAGGAAGTGTCCTAAAAATATGGTTTTCAAAGCTTATATACTATTTACTATTTACATAATTATATTATACAATTTGACGTCACCTTACCATCTAATAGAATGACTATACTATTTACTAACATAATAGCAGATTAAAACATAGTTTGTCACAGTGACACATCTATTACACAACATTTGCAATAATAATGATCTATTTACATGAACAAAAACCTTTAAAGAATCACATAATCCGTCGATATTAATCATTTGAAATTAATCATCACTGAATTACATAATAACAATAAATTGCACAACTGGTTGTTACGCATACTTAAATATTTGGTGAGTAAACTGTTTGATAATAAATAAAGAAATATGGATTATTTAATCTTATTAAAAAGTAGACACATTGATTGTATATATATATATATATATATATATATATATATATATATATATATATATATTTATCTAACCGCTTATACACACCCGTTTCGCTATATTCTACCGACTTGTCGGACCATTTTCGACGCTCTCAGACCCGGGCTTGGGTCTGGCAACGTTCTCCTATGTTTTCGAGGTCTACAGGATAATGTTTACCTAAAACTGCAATAAAAAATATACAATTTGGGTTTGGAAAAGTAGGGTCTGTAAAAAGTTTTATACAACCGTAGTTCATCACAATGAACTATAGGGGGCGTCGCGCCTTTCTCAAGTGTATATCGTATATTTTTATACAAGACGCTCTCAAACCCGCTATGTTCTACAGACTTCCTAAGCCCTGGATCTGGCAACATTGCCATGACGCATATGTTAAGCTTTGTTTTATAAACGTTTGGTTATAATAGCTCGCATTTAATATTTGATGGAGAAAAGTGACGTAAGAATTACATCAGCTCGTATGCGAGTTCTTTTCACATTTGTAAATAATTCTCTGGCTTTAAAAAATTGAAGGTTTTAATATTTATTAATAATAATAATATACATTATTTATAGCATATAACTAGATAAATTCCATATAATACATTATAATTTCTTAAATATTAATGTAATTTATTACATATTTTTAACATTGTTTCTTAAATAATGTTAAAGATGTACCGTTTTTTTACATTAGCTGGAAGTGAATTATATTCAACTAAACCTTTATGAAACAGATTATTTTGTCCTATATTTGTTGTTACTGTATGAACATAAAAATTATTTCTACTTCTAGTATTATGATCATTAACATCTTCTACGAATAGTTACTCATTTAAAATGTACTCTGGATATATTCGGTTTTTTATTTTAAATATTATTGTCATCGTATTATAAAATATATTTTACTTAACGCTTAACGAAGATGTAACTTGCAACATGCTAGTATACCTACTACATTTTAATATTATTCTTAACGCACAATTTTGTTTTTTTTGAAGATTGTTAATTTCAGTATTATTTAGGAGGTAAAGTATACTAGCACAATAATTAAATTGGGGAAGTATTATTGTTTTATATAGTAATAATTTAGATCACTTGCTAAGATTTTGGCTTATTCTACCCATGAAATTTACTTTTTTTGGAACTTTACTGATAATATAGTTTGAATGACTAGAAAATGTTAAGTGACAATCTATTATTACGCCTAAGTACTTCCACTCATAAACTTGTTCTATTTATTGACTATAATTTTGTTTTATTTACATTTAAAGAAAGACTATTTTTACCTAACCAGTTATATACATTTACTAATTCATCATTGACGATATTTATTACTGTTTAACATCATCTCCTATAAAATATATTAAAGTGTCATCTGCAAATAATTGAATGCTACATTTTTTAATTACATTAACAATATCATTTATGTATAGTACAAATAAATCAGGGCCTAATACAGTTCCTTATGGAACGCCAAAGGTAGTTTTTTTAGCTGAAGATGTACTATTAAAGTATCTAGTTTTTTGAAATCTGTTTTTGAGATATTCATTTATGTATAGTACAAATAAATACAGTTCCTTGTGGAACGCCAAACGTAGTTTTTTTAGCTGAAGATGTACTATTAAAGTATCTAGTTTTTTGAAATCTGTTTTTGAGATATTCACTAAACCATTTTATAACTATTGGGCCGAATCCATATCTTTTTAATTTCAATAATAATAGATCTCTATTAATAGTCTCAAAAGCACGTCTAAAGTCTAGAAAAACTACACCTATCACCTTCTTCTTGTAAATAGCATTTTTCCATTTCAAAAGAACTGATTGTATTGCACTTTCACATGAATTATTTTTCCGTAACCCTGATTGAAAAGGTGTTAACAGTTTGTTCACTTCAATGTAGTCACGAAACTGGATATTTACGACGGTCTCTAATAATTTTTTATAAGTTGGCACCATGTTGATCGGTCTGTATTCTTCACATTTGTTAGTGTTGGTTATCTTCTCAATGGGGATAATATGGGATGTCTTCAAGGTTTCTGGGAAGGATCCACATTCTAGGCTCATTTGAATTAGATCCAAAAATCTCTGTCCTATTACATTGAAAGCTAATTTAAGAATCTTTACTGTATTACCATCGACACTACTATTCTTATTAGGTAAATTGTTTATAATTTTTTTAACTCCAAAAACTCTATTGGTAAAAATTTTTGGAACTTATATTGATGTACATTAATGTGGCTTAAATCATTTTCAATTTGGGTTAAATTTGTTAATGTAATAATTTGTTGTATGCTGTTAATAAAGTAAATATTGAATTTTTCTGCAATTGGAATTTCCTTTTTTTTCTAACTCATTGTCAAAAATAATACCTTCCTTTTTTTGTCTGTTATGGCCTCCTTTAATTAATTCTTTAACTGTTTTACACATTTCTGTTGAGTTATCTTTCATATCATCTATTTTTTCTTAATAATAATTTCTCTTATGGTTCCTGATCAAACTAACAATTCCATTTCTTTGTTGTCTATACCTATTCATATCACTTTCTTCTTGTGTAAAGATTGCTCTTTTATATAATCGGTCCCTTTCTTCAATTTCCAAGGCTATTTCTGGGGTCCACCAACGCTTACAACTCCATTGCCATTTAATGTTTTTTTTTTACAGTTGGAGCATGCCTGTTTAGTGTGTCCATTATGGTTTTAACTAATGTTTCTGCTAGTTGATTGGTGTTTGTACAGTTCGGATTCCATGGTTGATCCATTAGATCTAATTGAAATTGCATTTCATTGAAGTTGCTCATGTCTCTGTGTTGTATTGTATATTCTTCATATTTTTCTTTCACTTTTGCATTTACAGTTATTATTGAGTGATCGGTTATTTTTGGAACATGGTGTACCTGGGCATCAATGGTTTTTTCATTAGATACAAGAAAATCTATGAGTGTAGCACTGTTCTTAGTGATTCTTGTAGGTTGGTAGATAATCTGATGTAGTCCATTATGTTTAATTAAAGTTCTCAGCCTATTTTCATAATATGAATCCTTTAATAGGTCAATATTAAAGTCTCCGATAATTAGTAAGGTCTCTGATCTACTAGCATATACATCAAACAAATTTTCAAGTTTCATTAGAAATTGAGCATCACTAGAGTTTGGAGAGTGATATTTTATAAAGTTATATTTGTATGATTGAAAGCATATATTAATACCTACAATCCATGTGTTCATATCAATGGTATCTTTAAGTAGGACTTTATAACTGAATTCATTTTTTATATAAATGATTCGAGTAAGGTTAACACGATTTTCAAACAAGTGAGACAACGCAACATAATACGGAAAAGTTAATTTCTGGGGAAAGTGGATGGTTTCCAAATAAGGTGGAAAAGTATATGTCATTTTCCGTAGTAATCAAACGATAAATTTCAAGAACTTGATTAAATTTTTTAGTATAAAAGTACTGTAATATCTTCTTTGTATGTTTGTTTGAAGGAATGTTTGTGGTTAATTAAAGCTTTATTCTTTTACTGTTAAGATGAGAGAATGAATGCTTGAACTATTTGGGTTCTGAATTATTTTCTGACTCCTTGTTTATATTCGTTGCATTGGATACTACACTCACACATACATATTTATCACTCGATCACAGTACTCATTCATACATATCGTCGACGTTAATGCATACTAGCGGAACTATTTTCTAGCAATTTTCCAGGAGCGCGGTTTAAATGCTTATAAATATTTTGTTACAGATGGCATGATGAATTCTTTGAAATCGCAACTAGCAACATTGCTAGTTACAACATTTCAAAGAATTAAGTTCATATGCATTAACAGCGACGATATGTACTATATACCACCAATAAATAGCAACGTCGTAGACCATTCAGGGTAAAAATCGTGAGGTGTTCTTTATCAAAAATTAAAATGGGCGAACTAAGTTGATCATCATTTGTGACTTTTTTGATAAAACGCTGAAGGAAAACTTTCTCGTCTGTAATTTGTAAGATTACTTAATGGAACTTTTAATGGAAACAGGGCATTCAAAAGGTTCGGAGGGGCAGTGTATGTTGCAACCCCCAATTGAATTTCATGAACATTGGTATGGGGTAGATGCAGTAGCAGCACTTTACTACAGCAACAAGAAACGGCCACCTCATAGAAAAAAAGATAAACGGAATAAATTCTGTGGGACGTTTTTTAGCAAAAATGAAACTGGGTGGACTAATATGATTTGCGACTGGTATATTTAGAACTACATATATTTCAAATGTAATCAGAAAATCTCTGGTGTACAATTCGTCACTAAGAATATAATACATATTCCAATTCACAAATAGCTATTTCAGAATACAATAAAAATTGATCTTTAACTTAGTACAAGTGCAATATAACGGAATTGAGCAAGGTTTGAAAAAACTTCTTCTCTTCTTCGTTATCTTTCGATGTTTCTGTTAAAGGCACTTAACCATCATATAGTGTATACTGTTTTGTACCTTCAAATTCATTAAACAGAGAGCAGGGATCGAACATTCCATAATTTTCTTGTAACTGTACAAACGCACAGTAAAAATAGAAACTGCTATTTTTTTAATCTAGGTTAAACTAATCAAATGTAGTGTATTTTGGTCAGCTAAACTTGAAAATGACTTTATGCTTGATTTGTTCATGTTTACGAGTAGATAATATCCTGAACTTTGTAAAATATCAATATTAAACCACGCTCTTAGATGGATTTTGTCGTTTTATTTTCAAAAACTGTTAGGTTTATGGACTGGTTGTTAAGTGTGTTAGATAAAATAAAGCTTATTTAATTGGCGCATGAATATATATCATACAGGATGTTTCACTTAAGATTCGTATCCTCTGAATAGGTGGTAGTACACATAAAATGCAACAAAAAATCTCAGAATCATTAGTGTCTATCTTTCATAATAACCGACAAAAGAATGGTTTTTGAAAAGTGTGTAGCAGGTCATTTGTCTAAGAATCACACTTGGAGCTGGATGTGCCTATCTGATACATTGACGCAGCTGCTGCTAGGTGATGTCGCAGTTTGTTTTGACTATAATTTCCAGCAGTTCCCAAAAGTTGACAATTTTAACAAATTTTTGTCGATTTGCGTATGTTAAAAACAAAAAGAGTTTTTTGTTCCTATTGATGAATACTATCACACATGCAATTTATACGAAAGTTGAGTAAAACACCCTGTATGTAGACCAACAATTTCTACCAATACATTTGACGGAGCAACTTTAGAACATAACTTATTGCGATCTTGTATTCGCCATCAAGTACTTAGCTAAGAAAAAAAATGTTGAGTTTGCAGTGCAACCTTAGCATCACTTCTGCAAAATTCATGAAGCGATATTGTTGTTATTGTTGGTTGTAGTATTATGATAATTTTGCAGTAAAAAGACTATCTTTAGGAGAATACCCTGTACTGGACAATTATTTTATAGAAACCAAAATGTATAGGACATTTCACCTTGTTTTGAAATCTTTCTTATTTCGTTTGTACGTCATACTGCATGACGTTTTACCTTTATTTTCTTTTGCATTTTATAGAGCATTATTTGACTTGTCACTATTCGACTTGGGTCAAGTATACCTGTTTTGTGAAGAATTAAATTTTGCATTCAATGGTGTATTCATTAAACATATCACTAGCACAGAATTCCGTATCTAGCGGTAGCGGGTACGCTACAGCTACCACAAGCTCAAAATAACACTAATGTATGTTCTAATAACAACTGTCCTTGACCACAAAATTTTATCCAAATTGCATTTTTGACTTTTTTATTTTGAAGGTCTATAGCTTTGTAACATTTCATTTTTGAACATAGATATGTTGTGCTTAATGGCCTATTTTGATCAAAGGCATTGACCCTCAGGAACTGGCATCTGCTCGAGATATCCTACATCTAAAATGGGTGAAGTCCCATTTAATGTTAAATATCTAGCTACATAATAAAGCAGGCGTGGAATTAAGTCGTGAACTTAGAATTCTAAAACAAAAACCACTCAAGAAAAAAATTACTCGATACGAATATTAATATAAAGAACGAAGTAAGAGAGATCCAAAAACCCTGAAGTACCCTGTACGTTTTAGGTTCACTAAAAAAATTGATTAGCACAGGGTATACCCCTAAAATGTATCTTGCCAATACGAGAATTACCATATGACTAGCTCCAATAATAATGATAATATCGCCTCGTAGATTTTGCTGGAGATGCTGAGATAGAAGAAGACTGAACCAGGATCGCGTTCGATGCTCCACAAGATTTCCATAGCTATTTCATGATGAACATCAAATCACACAAAGTTATGCTCGAAGCTTCTCGTATAATATGTACCGATACAAATTATTTGTCTTTGTGACATATGATCGTTTTTAGATTACACAGAAACAAGACAACATGCATAAAGTTTTCTTAGCTTTTTGGTATGAAAGTTAAATAAAATCCTATTTTACCTAACTGGCTCCATTTTGATAAACCTAATAGTTTCTGAAAAAACAGTAAAAATCATCTGGGGGCATGGCTTACCCACATCAGCTTCTCTGGTTCACCACTTTTGAGTAGTAATTTTTAAGGGTTTTTTTTATCATATCACAAAGAAGGCCTATCAAAAATCCAAGGATCTACCTCAATTCCCCTCTATTTTTACTAATTTGACTGAACTGTTACCGTGGCATTAAAATATACATATCTTAGAAACTGTTCATTTGTGCTAAAAACATAACAGTAAAATGTTCAGGAGGTCAAAAGATTTGGTTATAACATTTATTTTTTCAAAACACATATACATGACGTGTCTTCGAAACTTTTAATTGTATTCTTTTAAACAAAAATAATCATGTTAAAATAAATGATTTCAAAACAAATTATTAAAAAACAATTATTTGCATAAACCTTATGTATTTTGGAACAAAAGAGGCTCAATGCTGTTTTCTCATGTTAATAATAATTTTCAGAGTTACATCGTTTTACGGAAAACGTTAATTTTTCTGCGTTTAAGGTTATTTATGGAATTTACGAACAGATCAACAAAAATAAAGATCACTTATGTGCTTAGCATCCCGAAATCATTACGTCAATCGTAATTTTATCTCTGATACATTCGGCAACGTTGCTGGGTTCGGTAGGGTAGGTAGGCTTGCTTAAAATTATACAAATGGGTCTGTAAACACTGTAATATGTATCGGGTTCAAGAACGACTGTCAAATATCACCAATATTTTTTTTTCATATATTTTTACCCCTCGAGGATCTTAAATATTGCTTATCAGAAATAGATCAATATTATGTAAAATATACACATTTTAAAAATCAAAAAATGCGGGTCTACTAACGACCCTACCATATATCGGGTCCGACAACGTCGATTAAACCAATATATATATATATATATATATATATATATATATATATATATATATATATATATATATATATATATATTGCATTTAACACTTTACTTTTTATTCTATCAACGCATAACCATCAAATTTAACTAGTGATTTAAAAATCGCCCTTCTTTACTGTTTTCAAAAAATGTCATTTTTCGTTTGGACATGTACTTGTGAAATAAGTACACCTTGACACTATTCCACAATCATCTTCTTTTAATATTTTTTAAAAATACCACTTTTCGTTTGTAAAATAAGTGAATTAATTTTTACATGCTGTCATGTTCGAGTGTTAGCTTCTTCTTTAAAAATAATCGTTATACTTACTAAAAAGGAGCATTTTTTTAAATGTACAAAATCTTGAATCGAGTTTTTAAATAAAAATTAAATTTAATAAATAAAACTTATTTAAAGATTTGGCACTCAGTAATTTATGCAAGTAGGTACGTGATAATGAGACCTTTGAGGTTTTGTACACATTGTTAAATCGTGCGAATTATAATTAAATAATTTGGAGGCCAGAATTTAATAACAGTATTTATTGATAAATACACAAATAAGTCTAAGTCGACAAGTTTGGCTGTCTTACAACACTTCACTATCGCTGGTCGGTGGTCTTGTACGATGCTGCTTGCTGACGGATTATTTCTAACAAGGTTACCGCGCGAACCTCCCTTTATAGCTGGTACTTCCAGGGTGTGGGTTTGTTTGTTTGATGCTGCCCTTGCTTTGACTTCCATACGATTACAGGAACGTCCGTGGGTGCAAATGAGCCATTAGTATGCTAAACGGTTCTTAGTAGAAATGCATAGCGAACGTGACTTGATAAACGTGGCTATATTTAGATTGTGCTCAGGGTCGAGAAGACCTTGGCACTCCAGAACTGACTTAACAGTTACATTAAATGAAATAATATGAGAATAAATTGCAGCATATTCGACTGCATAAAATATTTATAGGTAGTTTAAGTAAAAAGTGACTTAATGTAATAGAAATTAGAGCTTAATGTAACTTGCGTCTCGATCAAAGCTAGCCCATCGGTTTGCACATACTTGTAAATAAAGTGTCACCTTTCATGCACATTCTAACATGCTAAAGTGAGAGTGCAGGTATTCATGAATTATAGGTATTTAGCGTTAGAGGTTGCACCAGCACACACCAGAGATTTACGGCGAAGTGTTCATTCAATTCTATCATCTTTATCATTATTTATTTAGTTATGAAACTGCATACCTATTTAAAATACGAGATGCATCAAATGGCAGCAGTAATTTTTGAATTGCAATCATATCAAAGATTTTGTTTTTTTTTCCTATAACTTCATCCAGGTTATTCAGGCAGAACTGCTTACAATATAATTCTGCTTTGTACAATGCAAAGTGCAATTGGCAGAATCATCTAATAAAAGTGTTACAAATTACAACCATTTTTTATGCGTATAAACCAACGTCTTTTCGTTGTTTTAGATGTCAGAAACTTGGCCACACTACAGTTAATTGTGCAAAGTTGTGGCAAGTATGAGCATGCGAAAGATAGTTAGTATATGTAAATGTAGAGATTAGCACCTACGTAGTTTTCCAACTTCTAAGTTTATCATTACAGAAGTAGATTTAAACAATAATCGCTAAAATCTAATCTAATAAAACAGATCGTCAGCGCTCAGCTGACTGTACAAGTGTACATGTGAGCATATATAAACTAGGTAAAGTAAACAATGTTTCTTTAATTTTGAATTTACCGATGAATAAAAATTATACTAGTATATAATAAATTATATATCTTTGGAAATGTTTAAAAAGAAAATTATTTGTGTTTATGTTTAATAGTTGATCACAGATTCGAAGAATTAGACCCGAGGAATGTCTTGTAATAAATATTGTAATTTCTAATTTTAATAGACTAACCATTTATATTATTTTATTTTGTATAAAGCTTCTGAAGGTCGTTAAACTTGTGCTTAAAAGTGTGAAAGTACAGATTTGTTAGTTAATTGTTCAATCAATTATTATGAATAGTTGATAGAAGATCTGTTAGTAGTTTTTTATAAGTTAACGTTTCCATAGTCTAAAGTTAAAAAACACATTTAAAAACAGAAAAACAGTCAATATGTAAATTACATTGATATGGAGTTAAGTGGAGTTTGTTTTAAAATTATTTGAATATCTTTAAAGGAAGTTATTGTAATTTAATAAATATAATAAAAAACTAAGAGGAATTATAAATTCAAAATAAATGCAATTAAATTCGTAGAATTAAATAAGTAGGTATCTTTAAGGTTATAATTGCTTTTTATATTTAATGATTTAATACAGACAAACGCTCAAAAATTGTAAACATTGTAGTTATTTAAATATCGAAATATCGTTTGATGATTGTCATCTTTTTTAATGGTTATTTTAGACACTATTTTTTAGTTTTTGAACTTCCTGATGTTACAAATGGGATTATTTGCAATTAAATAATTCATACATTGTATTCCGTGTTCTTCGCATACATAGCGCAAAAGCTGCTAAGGTTACGCGCATATCTGCTACAACATCCCACGTTACCCGACCGTCTGCAGCAACTACCTGCGCTATTCAAGCAGCTACTGCCGCTTCAGCCACGACTGGCCATCTATACGAGAATCTAAACCGCAAGTTACATTTCAACTAATGCACTGATTTACCAAGGTTACTCGAGTTTATACTAAGCGGCCCACATCATTCGACTAACTGCAGCGGCTATCCACGCGCATGAATCTCATTAGAAGTAATTTATACAGTCTGCATCCCATTAGAAATAATATATTCATTTATACAGTATGCATTTATATTTGCATCCTATTATGCATTTATATATTAATCTGTAATTTATTCATTTATATAATAAGGCTTCCGCAATATTCATGAGGATACAGTATATAAACAGCTTGCTTCGAGCTTACAATTCACTCAGTGAAAATGACTGCAACAGTCCAACATCTCGAAGCAAGCTGGTGAGTACGTTTTTAATTATTTACTAGAGGGTTGACTAGAATCTGCTACCCAGGTGTAGTGATTACCTGTCTCCCCTCTGCTTAGTTATTAGGGGGTTGTGCCAGGCTCCCTATGCTTAGTTGTAGTATTCTAGGAATCCATATTATCAGGTTTCCTAGCGCTTAGCTGTAGGACTTAGTGTGCTAATACAGGGTGGTCCCGATCGCCCTTATGTTTATTGTTAATTTTAGGAGGACTTATACGTCCTCACGCTTTATTTGTTAACCCAATGTTTTGCAACTTGTTGTTCAGTATATGATTAATTGTGGCCTGCGTTTACTTTCCATTGCTACCTCTGACTACCCCTCCAGTCACGAAAACCCCACGTGACAATGTTATTATATAAATGGAATTATTTTTGTCTGAATAAATCTAATTTTTGTTTCTTTTGTTGAAACTAATAATGCTTTAAAAAATGTGGGTCTTTTACTATTATTATTAAACGATTTTATTTTGTTCAATTAAAAAGACTTTCTCTAAGTCTATAGCAGCATTGGGCATTTTCTAAAAGAACGTCAAACATCTTTAAGCGGTATTGTGCAATCTAACTTACAATAATTTTTTAGAAATTCCTGCAATATTCTAATATTCAGAGCGTATGTCTGTCGTTATTGGGCAGTTTCTCTATACATGATATACTTCCTGATATGAAAATATAGGAGCGGTCGCGTAACGTCTTTAGAATTAGTTTAGCTTAATTTGTAAAACTTTTATTTCATTTCCAATATTTCACTCTCTATTAGTCACCACGAACACAATCTCTAAATAATGATCTAACAAACTCTCAAAGCTACTACTGCCAAAAAAATATAAAAGGAGTTTGATGTAATTTCAACCTAGTATTCCGTTTGTTTTTTTTTCTGTAAAAAGTACGTACAAAACCCATTCGAGCTCTACAGTCTAACATCATACTGTTTTATTTTTAAATAGAGAATTCAATTGTATCCGCCCGAGATAACTCCAATATCGAATTTTCATCCAATCGAAATAATTTATCTTTTTAGTTTAACAGTTTTTCCCTCGTTACACACTTTCTTCGGTATATATCTACCCGGAAACTACCCCTAACATTAATATTTGTGTAAACAACTAAAATTTTCATTTGAAATGCAAAGTTGGTGTACGAGAAGGGTATTGAATAGTGGATTGATCGTATAATCCAAAATAATCCTCATGGAAATCCTGTTGTAAACGTCGACACTAACAAAATTAACGGCAATAATTGTGCAGTGATACTCGGGTTAAACGATTTACATCCATAATAGATTCAAGAGGTGGACCCTATTGCTTGTGCTTGTATAATGAAATAGTTGGGGTGTGTCTGTATCCGCTTCCGTTTACCACAACATAGGGATATTGAACTGGATCGTGCTTTGTTTCATCCCCTAAAGGCTTCTATGTTTACCTTTTCTGACGACACCTATAATTTTTTAATTCTTTTTGTATACATCCTGGCGAAACGACGAAAATTAAAGGAGCTGCAAGAAAAAGAATATGGGGAAGCTTTTTAAATAATAAATATAATCTCGTGCGAGATGCTGGCTCTTTTTTGTCAAAACAAGAGCATAAAGTTTCAGTTCCTCCGAAAAGAAGCGAAAATAAAATTATATGAAACTGAGGAAACTCAGGAAAATGTGTAGTATGAATTTTGAACTACATCCTTCTGATATCGAAAAGCAATAATAATAAGATTAATATTTCCAGTTTTCCACGTTTCTGATATTCTTAGCACTTTCTTATTCATATCGTTTGCAACGAATATAAAACTGAGGAAAAATAGCGATAACACGGGAAATTCTATTTGTAAATCTTCAAGAAAACTCATTTTTACAAAAAAACATTTACCACTAAAAGCTTATTTTAAAAATCAATTTACTTTTAAAATAAAAACAGTAAAATAGAGGAAAACATCGACCCATTACTTTTCTAGAGCGAAATTGCCCTCTTATATTTTTCTATAATTAAAAACATGTTTTCTTTCATTGTCTTAAAAATAACTTCATCAATCAATATATCAAAAGTCTTATTTTTTTTAATAAGGAACGAATCAACTGTTTAATTTTCTGAACGTTTCATCTTAAAAATAGCATTGTTTACTTTCAATTTCGGACCCTTATTTCTCAAATCGACGGTTTTGCGTATCTCTCCACCCCCCTTAAAATAATTGATTGCCTGTCGGCAAGGCTTTAAAAGTTTCTGATAGATGCAAACGGTTGAATTAGTAAAGTTTAGTGAATTATTTTTTGCACGTTCTCTTTTATAATATTGGATAAGTACAAGACATTTGTCTTTCATTCATACTTATTGAAAGGGAAAGACTTGAATGCTATTGTCACTAGTTTTTTTTAATTATGTACTTAGTCGATTTCGGATAAGGGCAATTAACATTTATGTGGAAACAAATACACATAGTAAGATATTATACACTTATAAGGTCTGCATTAGATTTATGTCATACACAGAGATTTTACGTGGAAAATTAATGATTTTGCATAAAATACGGAACACAATTTGGCGAAGCAAAACATATCGTTTTGTTGAACTTGGTACCACAACATAAAGATTGCTCGGAAATTAAACCGACACGGTGTTCAAAACTTGTAATTCGTGGTGGCATTTGTCGCTAAATGCATCTAGAGTGTCGGCCATCCGTCAACAAAAACGAGCAACGTTATTACCACCAGCGTACAGATACTGTTGCGTTTACTCCTTTAGATTTAATTAGTATATACTTGCCCTTATATTAAATATGTACATATAACAAGAAAAATACATTTATCTCAGGCCGAATAATGGATAGTCGGTTGTGTTATAATCTCTTGTTTATAGTTTTACCTTTTATGAGACTTAATTAAAACCTAATGAACTTTTCATTGAGTTGTTTTTTGAAAATTCGCAAATATACAAAAGAAAAACTAATGGTATACTTTCTTACATTTGATCTTATAATATTTTGCTTTAATGAGAAACTCTTATTAAGTAAAGAAACGTCAAGCTTTGATATTTGTAATTATTAACTCAAAATTTGTGTAGCAGAGCTGATACGATTCAAGTAAGTTTTGATCTTTGATTTTAATATTGAAGGATAATTATTATTGACTTTAACTATTTTAGGTTGTCTTTACTTACAACTTTACAACGAACTACTTTGTGAACTCAAGGTGAGTTATTTAACTTTAAATATGTTCAGTCTTGGAGACATGATTCTACCTCTTGTGAAACAAAACACAAGCTCGGCTTTTATTTACACACTTTGATTATGAACAAACCTGGTGTCTTAAACTATTGATGTGTTTCTTCTGCACTGCTCTGGATACACTGAATAACTGCTGCTAACACTGTTGAGGTAAATTGTCCCTATTTATTTTACGTTTTACGTCTTATATTTGGGGTAACGTTTTAGTTAATTTCCTTTTAATCTTCTTTAGTTGAACTTACTCAATTCGAATAAGAAAGACATCTCTGTCGGGGCAGTTTAAAGTAAATATAGGTTCTGATTCATTAATTTGCATGAATGTTTGACTTATTAGAGTAATTCTTGCTCCTTTTGTTTTTTGGATTTATTAAGTGTTGACAAAAATGCTTTGTTACAATGTACTACCAAGTGTTTAAGACGTTTTTTAGCTAGAAATGTAACTACCACCACGAAGTGTAAACTACGGAGCACTTATAATGATAATTATAGAGCCCTATTTTAAACCAATAATTTTTGTTTCATAGTCTGTATGGTGGTTAATAGAAAGATATCAACTTAGTTGAAACGCTTAGTTGAATAAAACTTCAAAGTTTTCGAAATGTACCGATCTCATTTCTTCAAAACTTTCAAAACTCCCATAAAAGTCTTTTCAGATCAAGTGTTAAATATCAAAAGATTAAGACTTTGACGTTTTAACGGTTTAAACTTTCCAGCTCGCAATTTCGAAATTTATATTAGCAGCGCCCTTTGCTACAGCTTCATAGTAACATTTCAAATCATCAAATCAAATCAAATCTTGGAGACGCAAGTCAGCAGTTTTTTTTACTAAAATACTTTCAGAAAATGAATAGATTGTTCTAACACTATACTGAAGCAGAACCGCCCTAAGACTTATACAAGGCTATCCCTTGCTCTGATTATTAATAAAATAACATTAGTTGATGTATATGAAAACATAATATAACATGAACGAATAGAAATTATTCTGAAACACATAGTTTCATTAAATTCAGTAGGCAAACTGATGTTAAATTCTCTTTTTCTGTGTACCTATCTTCCAGCGGTCATTGAACTTGAATCCCCGAAGGTAAAATTTAATTTGTCGTTTATTTTTATTTGTTAGAAGCTCTTATGTGAAACAGAATTTAGTTTGTTAAAACTTTAACTAAAGTTAGAAAACAAGTGAAAAGTACGGTTTATGGGATCATTAACATAGGCTCAGCTTACTGAAAAGTTTAACACAGTATATATAGACATCAATTAAATCAATTAAAATTTAAAATTTATTATCGCAATAAATAGAACTTGAAATGTTATCGAAGCATACCTGTTTCTCTACGATGATCATCTAGTATGTATTATGTAACTAACTTCTAGTAATTAACAAACTTGTATAAACCGTCACAAATCACAGAAAGCGTTGCAAAATACATAAAGAACCGGGCGAACTTCAAAAATTGAAATTAAAAGTTTTTATGACTTACAACAAAAATGACAGGAAAATCTTTAAATCAAATAAAGTCCTTTACAGACACGGCGAAGAGAAACACCGTACAAATCAAATAAACTTAAAATAATGGAGAGAAACCTATTAAACTAAGAATATCAAATTTTACTTCCAAATAATAGCGTTTCATTAATTAGGCATCATAATAATCAGTTATGCAATTATAATGTATGTAGTTAATTAATAAAATTATTAATATGTTTTCGTTTTATATTGATTAAACTAGTGCTTAAATAATACAACAACCATTCGTTGTCAAACAATTAACAGAGAGATAGACAACTAACTTAGGGGCAGCTGTACGTTGCATTACTTATTAAATATGAATTACTACATAGGTACTTCAAGTAATATTACAATGGTGCACTGGCCTCATAGTTGTCAATTTAGAGTGGAAATGCCCATTACTTAAATAATAATTTACCTAGACAATAGCAGTCTTCCGTACAAATCTAACTGTTCGGAAACTATTTTAACTTACATAATCGATCCTGAACAACTAACCAATACACCCTGGTTGTACAATCCAGCATAGCCTGAAACAAGTGGAGTGTAAATTTATATTATTTTTACTGTAACTAAGTAACTATTCAATAGTTAATAAAACTCTGAAAACTATCTGAAATATAGTTAAAATTCTGCTATACCTTCTATTAAATGCTTATTTTAGCCAAATTTATATTTATTATAGTATAATAAAGTAAATGTACTTTCTAATGATACAAAACCTTTGATATTAACGGATTAACTATTATCTATTATTTATATTTAACTAAACATTGACCGTAAAATTAAGACTAGGGCAACCCCGTCAAAACATGAGGTTTAAAGACTAATTTCATTCTAGTTTTCAAGAAAGATTATTTAAATTTCTATAAACGCAACCAAACAATCCAATTGAAAATGCTACACCTAGCATTGTCAGAGCAATTCCTGTAGGCGTTATTTAACAAACCCCGATTGACTCACCAATACAGAAATAGAAATTATGCATTGGTGTTTTGACAAAAATGGTTTGAGAGTTGTTTAGAATAAAAAGGACATTTGAATACCCCTTGTAATTTTTTTGTCTACCTTCAGGATGGTTATTCATACTCATTATGTTGAGTTTGTAAGATCATGTTTTTGCCTATTACGGCGTAAGAAAAAATAATCATAATAATAATAATAATTATTATTAGTACTGTTAAAACAATTATACATTTTCATTAATAAAATGCTTAATTTTTATCGTTGTGTTATCACAGAGAAACCACACACGTGCATTCAACAATTTACAGAAAATGAGTAAAATTTTTAGGGGTCGGGGGTCTCGTGCGTTTTACGCGTTTATGCGTTTTACGTGTTACTTTAATAATTGAACTATACGTAAGAAACTTGCATGTTCAGAGATTCGCATTGTATAAATACATTATTATTTTTATTATATTTATTATATTTATTATAATATTTAACTAAATATTATGATTAGTAACCTTTGAATCCTAATAAATTGTTTTGATTATTTTGTATGTGCTATACACTTACCTTAGTTTTATTCTTTCTCGTTTTAACAACTGTCGCAGAACTTGATTGTATTGCACAGTCGACAATAACACATTTTATTGAAAACAACAAAATAACAGACGTTATATATCCTAAGTGTCATCTAGTCCAGGTTATGTAATGACCAGCAGGATCCTGATGCATAGCGACTTTTTGTGTAAATACCTACATCCTTACTTTTAAATAGTGTCGCTGTTTCAGTTCATCGTTAAGAGTTTAAAAGTCTGGAAAACTGCAAAAACTCGACCTTTCCAGTCTCACTTTTCAAACTTCTGTCGATCTGTAATAAGGCACCTACAGATTTCGTATTGTACTAAATATTAACTCGACCTTTCCAGTCTCACTTTTCAAACTTCTGTCGATCTGTAATAAGGCACCTACAGATTTCGTATTGTACTAAATATACTAATTATATTAAAACATCCAATCTAATGAGTACAAAAATGTTGTTACGTACAAAACGTAATGTACATAACACACAAAGAGATTATTATATTATTTCATACAATATTCGCCAGAAAGTTTCTCAAACCAGTGCTTTTAGTATTCTAAACGCGTTTCAGCTACATTCCAATCCTCGTAGGTCCTGTTTTGTTTGTGAATATACGTGTACGACAATTTGACTTTTATGACACACGCGTGAACCTTTGCTTTTGCACGTTTACGAGTCAAATTGCATAGAAGTAATAGAAAGCAATGTAGTACACACAAGAAGTGGAATACTAGAATTTAAATTTACTATAAATTTCAAAAACATTTACCCTTTCTTGCAGTCTTCATAGTCGACATTTTACTTTTAAATGTAATGCAGTACGTGCAGCTTAAAAGATTTTTTTTAAATAAGTGAAATGGTAACATAAATCGAATCACACATTTATTTATTTGCATGTATTTAGTATTTACACGCTTGTAGAGTATTCGGGCTTCCACTATCATGGAACCATATTTTTAGTTGCAACAGATTTTTTTAAATATTTCTAGAAAATGTTGTTTTCGTTTAAGCCCGGGTTAGTTTAAAAGTTTGCGACTAAACGAGGCCATCCACTTAGCTATTTAATTTAGGTTTGGTAAATTACTGTCAATTATAAGTGGGGGCGCTGCGCTGCCTTCAGTCTATTAGAAGAGCTGTAAATTATTTAAAAAAATTAAAACACGTATACGTAAATAAAAACCGTTCAGGAAGTAGTACAAAAAATACATAATGAATGTAATAAAAAAAATTGATAACTTATCTAAACTTACCATAGTTGTAGTAGTTAACGTTATTTAGAATTATTCTGTAATACTATATGGACACTATGAATGAACGAAGTTAAAAACTGGACTGTATTACAACAACAAGAAATGGAGCAAAATGTTGATTGGCTGTTGAGCGGACTTACCTAACACTTCCACGATATGTTCGACGATATAACGATGCTCTATAGCAATATGCTGTCTGAACTGGCGCCTCCAATGATTAAACAATACACAAAAACACCAAGCACTTATACTTTCAAATTACCATCAAAATTACTCACAGAAAAGTAAAGGAAATGTTTTGACCTCTTTTCAATTTTCAATTGTTTTTTCGAAGTGGCTTTTATGTAGCCCACTCAACAACAAAAATCTACAAAATTTTGTATTCAAAGCCGAACATTGTTTGTATCCAAAAAAAACTAACTAAAACAGCGATTTGTCTTAACACATATTTATTCTTTAAAAAAACAAATAAATAAAGAATTTATGTAGAATAGATTCATCGGGGTTTGTGGAAATTATCCAGTATAAGTTTAAATGAGTGGGATCCAATTAAGCAACTAATTAGTCAATAAATAGCTTTATAATCCTATCAGTATGAAGGTGGAGGATATGTTTATCCGGTAAAATTCAAAATTTTCAAATATAATTGGTAAGATATTGTTATGATATAACATATTTGAGTAGTGCAGTAATGCATATATGCAGGATGTGTTGCCTATCTGGCAGGCGACTAAATTTTTAATTTAAAAATAGATTAACTTATTTAAATTCACTTCATTTTATGAAGGATACACACAACAACACTGTGAGATGGGAAGGAATGCATTTTAAACAGATTCTACACTTGAATTTCACAGACTCAATTGGACTATCCTATGTGGTTGGTTGATAGTCTTACATTTACATATTTTGAAGCCATTTTTAAGGCCTGTTTTCAACTGGAAATTATTAAAGGCATGGGTAAGAAGGTATACACAAGTATTTACTTTTTTACTTACAGTTTTTATTATTGAATTTCAAGAAAATGTTCTATTTCTTTGACGATTCATGATTTTCCATAGTAAATGGATGTTTATTAATGTTCTTTAAATTTCTAACTAAAATGTTCTACTGCAATGTTGTTAAGCAAGTTTTGGGGTGCTTTTGACATTAAAAGTGGGCAACTTTTTTAAGAGAAAGTTTAGGTCTTCCAAATCCCAAAATTGTAACGTTTCAGCATGGTCTGCTAGAATGTTAAAATTTAGTTTATATTTATAATTTTGGTGTCAAAATTTATGTAATTTTTGTTTGATAGGATCTTAGGATTAATTATATGATAAGAAAAGGATGTAGCAAAATGTTAAAATGTCTTTATTTGAATTTTTGTGAAGTAATGATTGCGAGGAAATTCAAGATGATTGTTATTGAATCCTGGAGTTATTTTGCATCAGGACATTAATGTTGTGTATTGTTAGAAAGTAGAAATTTTCCTCTGTCGTTTTATAACATTTGTTTAAACAATTAGTTTAATTTATTATTAACAATTTGGTTAGAACATTTTAGTGTAAAAGACACTCTTTTGTTTTCTAGTAACTTACTAAATTAATCTAGTTCCGAACTAGGAAGATCACTAGCGATTTGCAATTGTTTTCCAATTATTATAAAAACAGCACGAAAGTTTGGTTACTTTCTCTTGAAATTCCATACAGAGCAGAAGTCATGTCAGGTTCTACGTTATTTTGATAAAATTTCGAGGTTTTGTTGGTGAATTTTACGTCACTTAACTATCAATAAAGTGAGGTTATGACAAATGTCATCTTGTTTTTAAATTGTTGTTTAAAGTTGTTTTTAAAAGTTCTTAATAATTTAATTAATAATAATTATAATGAACAATCAAAGTGAACTAAAAGTGAAATAAAACAAAAAGTGAAGTGTTAATTTAATCTACAGACTAATCTCAGAAATTGAAGGAATTTTATTTTGAATGGAAAGAATTAAAGGAAGATAATGGAATCTTGTTGCAAATAACCGAATTATTTTATGTACTTACGTCATGGAAGATACATGTTTCTCCTTTAACAATTATAATTATCTTCATAAATCACAAATAAAATCAATTTGAATGATGATATGGAATGTGCACATTTTGTCAACAAATAATCAGGTAATTTTACCAACTATAACAGTAATCTGCTATACGGGATTGACTAGGCTGACATAAATACGAAATAAGTAACGGGGTTGATGGTTAAAGACTAAGTTAATGTACGACGGTCGGAAGATGATACAATAAATGCAGAATTGATCCATACAAATATAAGTTTTTACAATAAAAAAGCTGAAATTATAAAAATAATAATAATTAAGTCTTGTAAAATAAATTTATTACAAGGTGATATTGAAAAATTCTTTAAAGTACATTTAAGATTCTAATATTGAAAAACGGGAAAACTTTTCAGAATAAGGAAGTGAAAAGCGATACCCAAGATTAAGTTTGTGGGCGTGTATTTTTAACTACCCGACTCAAAAGTTTGGAAAAGATCATAAGCTAATAAATTATTTTTGTAAATACCGCATGTGACCTAAAACCGTATAAGGAAAGAGTACAATATCTGCGGTTAGGGCAATACTGAAATAAAATCTGTTTATTCTATTATTTCTAAACCGTGTGAATATTAATTAAGAAAAAGCTAATAATAAATAAACTGTGAGATTTTAGTTTTAAAGAACCTAGATCGTATTTGAGCGTGTTTTAACGTTGCTAAAACTGACCGAATTAAACTATTATATAAATCAGTATTTAAAAGTGAAGGAAGATTTTGTAGGTGTAGATTCATCGTTTAAATAATGTCCAGATTTCTAATTTATAGAAAATTTTGTCAATTTTGTGACGAAACTGGTGTATGTTTTTCTAGCCTGTAGAGGAATCCCACAAAACTAGTCGAACGTTTCTTGATCTAAATAACAAGCAGCAACCAGATAATCATAGATGAGCCAGGAGCTCAGCATAATAAGGGGTCAAAAGAGAACAACCCAAATAAAAGAAAGGTCTTTGATGGTAGGCGACCTTGTGATATCGTTATACCATTTCCAAATACGACTAACGGTAATTAATTAACCAATCCTTAAAAACGTGTTTTTAACCTCCAACAGAACAGCGGTAAATCCCTGATGGTACCAATATAAATTGGAAATCACTACCCAAAAATAACTCCAAATCGGCACAAAAGCGATTCTCATTAATTAACTCAAGGGAAAAAGCAATCTAAAAGGAGAGGCAAGTGATACATGGTACTGAAATTAGCACGTAAAAAAGACAAAAAATTTTGTATTTTTAGTGACGTAATTAGCCACCGTTTTGCCATTTGAAACAAAAATGACTTAGATCGAAAAAGCTGATTTCTAAATTTTGAGAACGCACAAAATTAAACTACAAAACAAAACCTTAAAACGGTATTTTTTCTTTGTTTAGGACCAAAATAAAATTGAAAAAAATGACTCGACCAGTCAAAAGCAGCCCCTGGAACATTGATGTACTAAAGAATTATATACTAAATCAAAATTACCAAAATTATAATACAAGGTGTCCATTTAAAATCGAAAGTTACCGCTACTTCCGGTGACACCGGAGAAAGTGGTTTCTAATGTCAGAAAATGCAAATAGACATTCTGTACGTACTCTTTAAATTTCGCAATTCAATCTGAAAAGACAAATATTCGGCATTTAGAGATTAGATAAAAAGAAAATAATTATGTAACTAAACCTTTAGAAATGGATATAAAACTCACATTATATCATGCGTTAATTTAATGAGAAATTAATAAATTAAAATAAATTGTTAAGGAATGCAAAAAGATAATTGTAAATTGTAAGAAAATAATACAAGTCAAGCAAAGAGTAACTAGCAATGTTTATAAGGACTTACCCAGCATCTTGAGTGATGTTCTTCACTGAGTTCAGAACAGAGTTTAGGTATGAGCCTTGGGCGAAGCTAGCAAATTCTAGGTTTAAAACAACCACTTAGAAAAGTATTCCGGACCGACATGAGTTCGAGCCTGAATAGACAAAGATATGGCAAAAAGAAGCTGCATAACCTAAGATGTGCCTGCTATAAAATAATTAAAATTTAGATCAAAGAGAAATGAATCTGATACCTTTAGATGTCTTTATTCGAAGGCATGTGATTTATTTCATCTCATTTTATGTTCGTGGTTTCATCTGATGTTTCGGTTCACCTGAAACAAAAACCAACTGAAAAAGGAAATGCTCAAAAGTAGACTTTTTAAGTATAAAATCAGGTTACGCAGATAAAAGTTTCTCTTTTCCTTACCATTTCCGTCTTATCCATATTTGATGTTAAAGTTAGAGATGACGCCTATATCCTAAGTGTGTAAAATGTACCATTTAAACTAACCCAACAATTTTGTAGTCTGATTAGCACAAGCAAAATCTGCTGCTGGAAATGCAATTATATTGAAGTGTTGAAAGGTTGTATTATTTCAGTTTTTAGTTTAAGTGTATGGAATTGCTAAGTTTTTTTGTAGAATTTACTTATTTTGTAAACAAATACAGAAGAGTGATTCCAAATAGAAGCATGACAAAACAATTTGCGTTCACTCGGTAACCTCATTGAAGGGCTTATATCAATAACAATCGTTTGTTACAGTAACAAGAAATAATATAACAGTTGAAAATGGTAATACGGCGGAAGATAGCTACAATCAAAGCTCACGCCCTTTTTCACTAACCGTTGAAGAGCTTCAGTTAAAGTTCATCAGGCTCCAGCAATGCAATGCTCTGCAGATATATAATTTGACAGAACTATAATTAATTGTGAGTCTACGATTAACATACAAGTAGAATACGCGGCGCAACTCGATGGAATAGCCAGAGTTACATTCAGTTTTTGTGAACACCAAGCAAGTTGAGATTGTTTTTCCCTCAGTTGCAAAATCTTTTCAGAAGTAAAATTTCTGTAAAATTTTTGTACAATTTCTGTAGGTTGGTCTATCATTACTCATGTGTCAAGCCTTAGCTCTGCAGAAATAAAAACCCTTGACAGTACCAGCACTTGAAATGGTTAATTAAATACAATATACGTTGCTGCGGAAAGGAGAGCCTTACAAGAAGATTGTACTATGCTTGGCTTATGATTTAAGATGAAGATATGAAATGAAAAACAACAAACGTTAAAAAACAAATGAAAATTCTACTCTAAAGAAATATACAAAACTTTGCTATATAACTTAGTTATTTTACACAAAAACAAAAGTGCCCGATGGACTGTCACTATAATTTTAATAAAAAATTTCAAGTACTTACTATAATTGCTCATAATACGATACTTACTTTTTTTAATCATACAAAATATTTAATACTTATAGTACAACTCATAAATGCACCGGCTGTTGAGATCTCTATTATGCAAATTTAAATACAGAAGTGGGTGTTACAGAAAGCTCAAAACGTTTTACAAAAACCACAAAAATGACTATAACACATACGTTTTCACTATCAAACTGTTGACCTGAAGAACCAAAACGAAAACAAATCTGAATTCTGAACTATATTTTCTTAACGAGATTCATTAACAGGCTTAATTGCAATAGCTTCCGTACAATACTTCCGAACGGAACAGATTCTCGAAAGTTACTACGGTAATGGAACATTTTAACACTATTTACGTGAAGGTTGCTTAACAAATCATTCATTGACAATACAAAATTATACTTAATTTTTTGGTACGACACGACGGTGTTATTTTCTTTGTCAAAACTAACAAAACTTTACGAAACAATCCTAGTATCGATTTATTTCCAAATAACTAAATCTGACTGACTTAAAGTGAGACGAAAACGATAATACGGAATAAATTATCAAATTTACTAATTTAGAACTAAATACATTTATTAATACAGGCATACATTTTTTGTAACACTCTGTTAAAAAAATCCCCGGGGCGCTGAGCGCCCGGAAAAACCTTGACACATCAGCCTCTTCGATGGTGGTCTATTGCAGACTGACTTAACTAAAAAAAGCTTCAATTTTACATAGTGACAAATAATTTTAAGAGGGATATTTTAAATCGGCCACTAACGAAACAAACGTGGCTTTAACAAGCCAATCAAAATTAATATTTTAGAACAAAGAATGTTCACGAAAGAGGGACTTTACCCATAATTAAAACCTGCAATTTTTACAATAATACGATACGCTGAAATCAAAAGTTGTTTATCCAAAGCCTACTTAAAAATCACGTACAAGGACATCATAAATTAAAGCCACATGGATTTTATTAATGTATTTTTCGAAAAAACTAAGGTTAAGGAACGTCTTAAAATGAATGTTCGCACCAACGAAAACTTTGCTGAAATTTAAAATATTGTTTATGAATGCTCAAAGATGACTCTTTTATACTTGAAAGAAAGCATTATTTACTTAACGAAATATTTGCAGTTCCGACACAATTAAATTTGCTAAACTGCCAGGACGGTAGTAAGGATTCCTTTATTATTTATACATATAAAATGGTATTTATTAAATTTAAAAAACGTGACGTTACAGCTAATACATATAATGTGCTTATATTCCAATTATAGTTTAGCTTTTATAAAAACCTTTTACATTGTTTGATTGTTAACGTTTCTATATTTAAAGGCAGAATAAACTTTACCTTTCAACTGCTCAAGACAGAGTTAACCATACTTGTCTAATGCTTAAGAATGAATGTTAACTTATTATATACAAAATAATTACAAAACATACTATACATAATAATAAACTTCTTTATATAAACATGTCAATTATTATTATTTTTATACAAAATAATATACACATGATAACAGATTCACAAGTGTAAAATAATATTTCATAATTTTATTAAACTATAAATTAGATACATTATTTAACTATTTATAATAGATCAACACTACGTTTATTTAATTACCTACTTTTATGAATAATACAATTATATAAATGTAACTCTAAATTAACAACTTTTTACAAGTTTTGGCTAGAAGCTTATTAAATAAATATTGTAAATATGAGTTTACGTAAATAAATAAAGGTGACAATATTAATATTCAACATTTTAACAATATTAGATAAACAATACAAACCCTAATCAAACTTAAAAAACTTTCTAACAACTAATTGAAAATCGCATCGTGATTCGGATATTTTAATTTTTACATTTTGCAAATAACATACATAAAGTGTCTTCTTTAAAAGTGAGGATATTATTGAGCATGTTGCAGATACCAGGTGCTTAAACATAAGTGAGTAAATAAAATTGCAATTCCGGTTCGAATTACATTAACTACAGGCAAAGGTTTTAAAGGTCCTTTTAAAATAAACCGGCAGTTTTCTTTTTTTTCGATAATCCTTCTATTTTACAAAAAAACCTTATTGAACCAAATTGAATTTAGTTGCTAGTTAAATCGATATATAACTCATTTTAAACAAAATTGTTAATATTAAAAGATAGAATTTTGTAATTCAAAACCAAATTCTCTCTATTATGCAGAACATTTCATCAAGGCGCAAATTTATTTTATTTAATCCTTTAGGCAAACGCAAACATTTTAAATTTAAAATGTATCGTTGCATGAACATAAAACCATATTAAAATGAAATGGAAATTTTAATAAATCTTTTATTAACATCAAAAGCGGGATTTCACTGTAATGTTCAATGAGGTAAATTCAAATGTGCCTGTATTCAGTCATATGCGAGTGTGTATGTAAATACCAATAGCCACAAACGAGTTGTTTTCGAAAAAACGCAATAAAACATCAACTTTCAAATTTATTCCAAGATTTTCCTTAAAACGTAATGGTTTTGTAAAGGTCCTATCTTCATAAACTAACATTTTGTTGGTTCACCGCCGAACAAAACCATGGATTTTAAGGGATGATAGGTATTACGGCGATGAGATTGGATAAAAACGGTATGACAAATAGTTAGGTATTATATGGCTTTTCTCCAGAATAAAAACACTTTATGACGTTTTTGTGGGAGAGATGTGTCCAGAAATCGCGTATCCCGCTTTGAATTTTGTTTAGGCGAGGAGTGAGGTGGCTGTAACTGCCGCAAAACTTTGCCTCACATTAATTAGTTATAAAATCAGATTCATCCTGGCATCCCTAGTGTTCGCACACGTTCGCACGTACACACGCATACATATAGTATACACTCTCGACGGTTTTTCTGTGATTTATTTATATTCTTGTTTGCATCACAACACTTCATTTCAAGTACAATGGGGGTTGTCCGTCTTTCTCTAAGGCCGACACTTTTGAATAAAAAGCTACCTCCTGTATTATTAAAGCTGCTGCTGTTGCTTTTCCCTAAGGCCGTACTTGATGTATTCTGATTTATTTCAATACGTAAATATTCATGTATCCAAATTTTATATAATTTTGCGCTAACCAAAGTATTTACTTGAGGGATGGTTGAATAAACTTTATGTATACTATTGATTTTCGGCTTATATTCAGATGCTTTTAGTGTGAATTTTTAAACTTTTTTAATACATTTATTTAAAACTTTTATTAATTCTATGCATTTGCACATTTTATACATGCATACTGGCCGAACAATAACATTTTTTTCATTGGCTCAATAAGCTGCACAATTAAAATTAATGACTTTGTTACGGTTCAAATTCGGCTAACTATCGATTGTCTTGGTATTCCAATTGATTCCTATCATAATACTTTTTTTCCTTATAGTTAATGTAACATTTAATAGTAACTCACTAGTTATGTAATTAAGAAAAGGTTTTTGGTAGTTACCTATATGAGCAATTTGTAGTTCTTATTTAGTCTTAGAAATTTACAATTTTAAACTTTTTTGATGCTCGTTTATCTATTTCTAATTATGAAATAAATAAAGATTATTAAAAGTTTCACAGTTTTATTAAAATACAACCTGACAATATTGTTTCGACAGCTATGCTGTCATTATCAAAGGTAATATAATTATAAACAAACACGTCGCTAAGGTAGATACAAAATACGTAACTAGATAAAATAATAATAATAATCATAATTAAATATCTAATACTTCCAGTAACGGAGAATTACTGAGCTCAAGTTGTTCATTCATTAAAGGTACCCTGAGTTTGTGTTTGTATATCTCAAAGGCTTCTAAAATGTCTAATTTGCGTTTGTGATTACAAAAATGTAGGAATTTAATATTATTTTGAGGAGTCATTGTGTGATTTTGTTCGAAAAGGTGTTTGGCGTAATTCGATTTTTCAGGATGTTTATTTTTGTAATGACGTACGTGTTCTTTATATCTTATGTCAAAATTTCGAAGTGTTTGTCCAATATATACCGAACTACAAAAAGAACAATTTAAACGGTAAATGCCCGATTTCATGATATCATGTGTTCTGTCTTTAGCATTAAATAAAAATGAAAAAGTGTTATTGTTGGTTTTAAATGTTATTTTATAATTGTTGGTTTTTCTTAGTATATGTGCAATTTTTTCTGATATTTTGCCAAAATATGGTATAGATATGTAATTTGTGTCTTCTGTTTGATTGTCAATGGGATATATTCTTTTGACAGCTAACCTATGATATCATGAAATCGGGCATTTACCGTTTAAATTGTTCTTTTTGTATTTCGGTATATATTGGACAAACACTTCGAAATTTTGACATAAGATATAAAGAACACGTACGTCATTACAAAAATAAACATCCTGAAAAATCGAATTACGCCAAACACCTTTTAGAACAAAATCACGCAATGACTCCTCAAAATAATATTAAATTCCTACATTTTTGTAATAACAAACGCAAATTAGACATTTTAGAAGCCTTTGAGATATACAAACACAAACTCAGAGTACCTTTAATGAATGAACAACTTGAGCTTAGTAATTCACCGTTACTGGAAGTATTAGATATTTAATTCTGATTATTATTATTATTTTATCTAGTTACCTATTTTGTATCTACCTTAGCGACGTGTTTGTTTATAATTATATTACCTTTGATAATGACAGCATAGCTGTCGAAACAATATTGTCAGGTTGTATTTTAATAAAACTGTGAAACTTTTAATAATCTTTATTTCATGATTATGGAGTTCCACAAAATAAGGCTGGAAACAATAAACAAGATTATTTCTAATTATTGTTATCTGTTTTTAAGATTTTTCCACTTCCTTTTCCTATTTTCCAGAATATTTCCGGCTTTGAAGAAAAGAAGGTGTATTTCTGAGGTGTGAAATAATTTAATTTTTAGTTATATCGTTTTAAATTCTTTGAAATTAGGTTGAATGTCTCTAAAATAATTTAATAAAGAAAATCAATTAAATTATTAATTTTTTCTTTCAAAGTAATTACTACTAATTTGACTCTGGTCAACCAGGTTTAGGTGGGAAAAATGGTTTCTGGGCTCTGTTTGTGTTTTGACTGAGTTGATCATAATATATTTTAGACATTTTTAGAACCGATTTACAGTATTCAGTAATTATGCAAAATTAACACTGTGGGTCGGTCGGTGTTATGGGAGTAACAACTAACCCAAGTTGTTAGTTATAATGTTATTATTTCTTATTTTAATTACTTATTTGATCTTCAGATTGCCTTCGACTCACTACTGTCGCAGAAGGTCCATTTATAACGTATCCCAAGCAGCATTTTTAGTCACCGCTACGTACCAGCAACCACCGGTGGAACTATAAAGTTATTGCCGTTAGTCACAAGAACGTAATTGCTACGGTATTGTTACGTGCCTGGAACTAAAATGGGGAACAATTCTCGGGTAGCACATACGTTGCAGTAACCTCTCCGGAACTTGTCCAGCTACCTTTAGGCTACGTAGCGGGAACGTGGCGGCGTAGTAATTTCGTGGAACTTTTTTTCTCTTTGACACATCGTGTCGCGTGTTGCTCTTACTCTTGCAACTTAACAAATATTCTTTCACTTTCTCTACTAATGCTGCGGTCGTGTCACAAAATGGATTACTATTTTATTTGTAATACGTACATAATACATAAAGAGATGAAATGTTTCGTTATTTCGTCAATCTAGCATACCAAAATTATAAACCATCGCAAGTTTTCTGTTAAATGCGATGTTGATAGATCGAAAAATAACAACGCGCGCCTTCTTTAAGTATATTTTTTAATAAAAAATGTCTTGAATAAAATATGATAAAAATACTTATAAATTGATAAACATGATAGAAACCATTTTATTTTATTCCTAAGGCACAATTTGGCATCGATTTGTTAATTTTATTGAAAGTTATAGTAAAACACTTTTTAACAATTGAAACAAATTGCAAATTGATTAATAGCCTTCAACATTTTACAAGTAAATATGGAGTAGTTTTGAAAAAGTCACCTTAAGATAGTATTAACTATAAAATGTGTGTCTAAAGTTTGTGTCACTTTATAAACAGTAACGGGAACTAAACAAATTCTACTTCTAGGTTGTTGTTACCACGAAGTATAAAATAAGTTAAAAAATTCTGGAATTTTCAAGTGACTCTTACTATAAAACGACGTCAACGTTTCCGTAGCCACTTTCTAGCTCCTAATGTCACTGCAAAATTCCCATTAGAACTTAACCTCAAATTTAAACGTCAATCGTAAACAAACAACTTATTTTTATACTGATTGCTACTTAATAACAATTATTATTTAATTATGGCTTATTTTAAAGTTGTAGCAACAAAAGATAAAAGGGGAATATATTTCACCCTTGTTTACTACATGATGGTTTACCAGTGATCTCATCCCTATTTTTGTCTATTTTGTATTGTAAACAGTTGATTGTGTTTCTACTGATTTCACCTTACTGCTGTTTTAATTTTCTATAAAAGGCGGACGTAATCTAAAATTCTTCTTTTTTCTTATTGCATTTGCCTTTGACATTTTTATTAAAAACTTGCAAAACTACTACCGCTGCAAAAACACAATTAACCTCCAAATTCCAAACTAACCTACAGGAGATAAGCCTCTTTAGAAGTTACTGTCACTTCATTGTAATTTTTTAATAGTAACTGGAGCTTTCTAGTAATTCTAATGCAAAATAATTAGTGAAAATTACTTTCAAGTGATTCTCCTAGGTAGCATAAACGTAAGTTTTACTTTCAATACTACTGTATGGTTCAGTTACTTTAAATGTTAAGCAATGGTTTCAGACCGGTGGCAGGAACTTTCGGTGCTACTTTAAAGTTTTAAAAACTTTAAAGTAGTTTTAAAAACTTTAAAGTAACTTTAAAGTTACTGCTACAATCATATCACTTGAAGTTGCAACAACATTAATGTAATTATACTAAGTAGCAATACCGTTTCACATACTTTAAAAAGCTACTTGATCCAAGCAAGTGGCATACATTGTAACTGGTGACGAATCTTGGGTATACAGTTACGACCCTGAAACTAAACAGCAGTCTAGTGTTTGGGTATTCGAAGATGAAGACTTGCCCACAAAAGTAATTCGTGGCAGAAGCGTCAATAAGAAAATTACTGCTGTTTTTTTCCGCCGAAGTGGTCCTGTTGCTGTTATTATTCTTGAAGATTGCAGAACTGTTAATTCTGAATGGTACTACGAAGTACTTTACCACAGATGTTTGCAAAATTACAGACAGGTCGCCAAAGGATCGGTTTGTGTAACATCTTAGTCCATCATGACAACGCATCCTCCCACACTGCTGCCAGAACATTGGATTTTTTGAAAGATACGGGAGTTCAATTCGTAAATCATCTTCCGTATAGCCCAGATCTGGCGCCGTGCGACATTTTTTTGTTTCCAACTGTTAAAAAAAATGATGCGAGGTAAAAAATTTTCCAGCACATGCAGCAGTTACAGAATTTCAAAGAATTTTTGCGGACCTTTCAGAAAATGAATTTTCCGAATATTTTAAAAGTGTTTACAAAGAATGCACAAGTGTATTAGTCTGAATGGATATTATTTTGAAAAACAATAAAGATTTTTTGTTAAAAAATGCAACGGTGTTTTTATAACTAACAATTTTCAGTCCAACCCTCGTACCATGGCAATCTGAAATTATGTAATTTAGTTGTTATTTTATACTTTGGATGTATGACATTATGTAAATAATATTCACTAGGATGTAAGGATGGATTTTGTAGGAATAGATGATGTAACTAGATGGTCTTAATTAATTAATGTAAATTTTAATTTATAATTGAATGCATTCGAAAAATGATTTGGTTGACAAGTTTTAGCCATCTTATTATTGTGTTTTAGTGCTAGTATTTGACATCATTAAAACGAGAGTTTTTTTTATCTGTCTAACTGTTGAATTTATTTAAACAATTATTAACAATTATAAACAATTATGTGGTTATGTAGATTTAGTTGCAAAACTGGTATTTGTTTCTAACCAGGAAAGTAACCTTAGCAGAGTTTTGTTTTTCGAAAAATATAAATACAGCAAACGTTTGGGTGACTGTAAATTTAGATCTTTCAAGCAGTGCATATGTGCCCGGAGCAAAATTTTGAAATTTAAAGGTTATGTTGTGAATTCAAAATATAAACAAATTTAAATGTCAAAATGTCTGGTTAGAAATTGGTGAAACGACAAGTGATTAATAATTTGTTGAAGTTCTTTGAATTTAGCTAGTGTGTTTTAACAATAATTTATTTTCAATTGAAATAATATTCAGTGCTGTGAATTTTATTAGTGGATGAATTTTTTTAAGCTAGTTTTTTGAGATTATCAGTCTTAAAATAAATGGAAGAGAATTTATCAATTTAATTATTGAACGGACTTACCTTATCTCAAGCAAACAGCTGGTCTTTAACAATTTTGATGATTACCATTTAATTTGATGGATTAATATAAAGAGATTTATATAAAGAGAGGTGAATTTTTGTATTTCAACCATCTTAGTTATGGACCATATGGAAGAAAAAGTATTTCTGTGTTGTTGCTACATAAGTTGGTAATTGAAATTTTTTTTTTTAATATTTTAAGGTATTTAATTAGTTTAATTTTAGTGTTTAAGATAATACGAATGCCAGAGATAATACTTCCGAAGATAAAATAATTAAACTATCTTAGAATTGATCTTTGATTCATGGTATTTAAGGTATTTATTTTTATTTATTTCAATTTTTTTGTTTGTTCATTTGTTGTATTAAATAAATTTTGTCATTTCAATTCTAAAGAAACTTATGGTTTATTGTTTTTGTGTTGTTTATAGTTTATTTATGTTTCATAGATCCATATTTAGTTATTGCCCTATAAAGCGACCTGGCCTGTAGATTCTCAGTTGTGGTAAGATTCAAGATTCACAATAATTATTTTAGCCGAAGCTATTGCTTTTGTGGTAAAGGTAGGTGATTTATATTTCGTATATATTTACACTGTGCTTTTACTGAAGTCTGTTTTATGTGTTGTTTATACTGATAATTATATCAATTTTTATAATTTATCAAGTTTCATTTCATTTTCATAAATAACTAACAACATACTTATAAATAAAAAAATTGCCCCGACATTATTAATATAGCAACATGTACATGTGTATTAGAGCTTCCATAGCCTAAAAGTCAATCCATTGATTTATAAATACTTTTGCATACGCTATAAATTTTCTTGAAATTTTTATCAAAAATTACGTCTAAAATTATTTGATGTTTGACTTATGCATTAAGTTTTTTCAGAAAGAACCGATGCAAAGTTAATCGACGTATAAATCGTCACCAAATAATTTCTTTCACGAATCCTATACCAATTGAAGAAGAGTAATTTTAATACGAATTGTCCGAAAATTATGTATCAATCAGTTCGAAGTTCTAATTGAAGTAAAGATTACCACGAAGTTAAAGTTTAGTTAGGATTAGTTATCACTGTTGTGATTAATTTACTATTTGTCTAATTTACACTTATTTGATGTATAATTTTATAGTATTTATGATGTACAGATTTTATCTATAATATAAATTAGCATTGCAGTTGATTTGTGTCTGAAATTATTAGTACGTTCTTACTATAAGCAGTATTTATAAGCAGTTACTTTTCATTACCACATTGAGAACTTGATTTATGAATATCATAAATGGGGCTAATAGCAATCCCATTTCATATAATCGATCGAAATGCACCTGTTGTCAACAATAAACTAAAATTGTGTATGGTATACCCACGTGAAAAGCTAAAACGTGTTATTGGCGTAAATGTATTTTAGTTTAAATTGTCAAAATAAAATTATAATAGTAAATATTGATCAAATTACAAACCTTTAGAAAGGACCCCGCACCAAATACATGGGAAAATGGATCTCGGTGAAAATCTTTCTAACTCGGGGAATGAATCCGTCATTTGATGCTGAAAAAAGTTTCCAATACAACTTGGGTCTAAAAATCCCGGTGTCCAAAGTTACAAGCTTATCAAAAACGGCTGTTTTGTGGCCATTAACGTGCAATATATATATAAAATCAATAATATAAAAATACAAAAACGTTTTTGTCCCATAAAAATAAGTCGGTACTCTCTTCTTACAACTCGCCGATACATACATCGACAACACCTCGGTACCGCCGGCATTAGCATTACCCAATGTGCACCATGAGGAGGTTGCGCGGTCGGATTTCGCACATCTTGTGGCCCTGAAAAGGGCCGTTTAAGGGTTGATAATATACTGCTTCCTATTCAGCATCGAGGACATTATCCAGTAGAACATTGTTCGGCCATTTAATATGCTGTTGATGTCTGGCATATCCCAAAAACCAGATAACACTTGCAACATGACTGCAGCATCCAAGAGTTCGTGCTCCAGCAGGGCAAGTACAATAATATCCCAAGATTATGTCATATATATGGTATTCTTGGTCAGCTCCGGGGCGATATTCGGGATCAAAAGCTATGAATATCACGTGCTTCCGCCTGTTTTGATATCGAGAGTAGACGCTTACTCTGATAAAG
This sequence comes from Agrypnus murinus, assembly GCA_929113105.1. NCBI lineage: Eukaryota > Metazoa > Arthropoda > Insecta > Coleoptera > Elateridae > Agrypnus > Agrypnus murinus. The sequence goes on along the minus strand of OV816026.1, from coordinate 181,880,152 downwards.
CCATTATCATGCAAGAGCCTATCTAACTGGAACTCATCCTCTCTATCTCGAGACATTTTATCTTGGACATAACTTCGAGCTAGTTTGATCTGATACGTCCCGTAAGTCAACTCCCGTAACTGTTCTTCGGATAGTTGAGGAAACTCAGGAACATGCTCGGCATTCAATGGTACCCAGTTCCCTCTTCTTCTCTCTAGATTTTCCACTTCCACTCTGGCCTGGATGACATTTGGTTCCTCAGATCTTTCCAACATGCTTCTAGCTAAGTCTTCATCAGCTCCCTGCATCAGAAGTTGAGGGTGAAACCTATTTAGAATAGCAGCGCTGATCAAAAAGAATTCCCGGAGATGGACAACGTGAGCTTGTTCTACTGTATGATCCAAGAATTTGAAGATGCTTTTAAAATGTCCATTTCGACTCTCAACGACCCAACGACATTTGGTTATAAGTCGGGAAGCATTAGCGTTCTCTGTCGATAGTTGGGCTTCACCACGTCCTCTCACTGATGGCATGAGCCCTCGAATACCTAAACGGGCTAACAAAGGTTGAGCATCTCGATACCCTCTATCTACCAGGAATATATCATTGTCTCGGAACCAATTAGCAATATTATCCAGATTCTGTTCCAATTGATCAATAAGAATTTTCGCATCATTGTTGTAAAAATTTGAGAAGTATGGACCCTGCACATCAAGAATATAACCATCAGGAGCCACGATGACGATTGGTTTCACTAGATGACGATGTTTATGCATACAAAATGATTTTCTCAGCCCTTGATAATTCGAACTCTTGTCAATATAAGCGTATGTTCCATCTATTACTGCTATAGCTCGCGGAATGTCAGGATTCGGGTTGTATAGAACGTTGGCAAAAGCCGGTACGTGTTGATCTATGTATGCTTCTCTTGTAATCGCTGCCGTGCCAACATTTCTAGGAACAAATCCTATCATTAACGAACTTCTTACAGTACTCACCGCTAAACTCACAGCTTGCCGACTACTATATGAGAATACGACCTTGAGGAAATCATCAGATAATCCCTGCTTCATTTTGCACAAGAAGGTTAATAAATCTTTCCTAGACACATATCTAAAGCCGGTATCATTACGTTCCACGGGTCCACAGATTGCACACATCTCATCAAACTGTTCTCAAAATCTTCGGTGGAAAGAGTGGTTTCATCTTGTAAGCCCCAAGGATTACAAGCTTTTTCACGGAGTTGGTCGAGAAAATGAAGAAGCTCATTTCCGCCCAGAATGTAAGGTCGATTTATATACAGCAATTGGTCGATCAAGTCGGGCAATATGTGTCCATATTTATTTATATAGGAACTTACTATATAATCAAAATGAGACGCATGTAATTGAATTTAGTATACATTTTTGACAGTGAGGTCAAATATTGAGACTAGTGAATCTTGTGTGAATCTTGTTAGTTGATTTCTCATTATCATGGCTAACCAGCAACGATTGGGCTGTTTTGTGTGTGATAGAAGATTCTTGCGAAATCAGTTGTCCCGAATTGATCTGGATGATAATGACGAGAGGCGGGCAGTGGCTATTGCTCGTCGAGATGGATTTGGACGGGCTCCTCAACCAATAAACGAGTGGACGCGACTTTGTATCAATTGCAATAGAATGATTCTGGAAGAGATTCGAATACTACAGAAAGACCCTCATCATCTGCGGCTCAATGTATTACATCAAACCTCAAATCAGATATGTCTCTTTTGTAATCGTCGTGCTGAATTAATGAGACTGTCCTTAGATGCGCGCGTGAATGTTTACATGAAACGGAAGATATATATACCTGATCATGTAAAATCCTGCAGACGTCATCTCAATAAATATGGACACATATTGCCCGACTTGATCGACCAATTGCTGTATATAAATCGACCTTACATTCTGGGCGGAAATGAGCTTCTTCATTTTCTCGACCAACTCCGTGAAAAAGCTTGTAATCCTTGGGGCTTACAAGATGAAACCACTCTTTCCACCGAAGATTTTCGTATAGTGACTCCAGTGAATAAAGAACAGTTTGATGAGATGTGTGCAATCTGTGGACCCGTGGAACGTAATGATACCGGCTTTAGATATGTGTCTAGGAAAGATTTATTAACCTTCTTGTGCAAAATGAAGCAGGGATTATCTGATGATTTCCTCAAGGTCGTATTCTCATATAGTAGTCGGCAAGCTGTGAGTTTAGCGGTGAGTACTGTAAGAAGTTCGTTAATGATAGGATTTGTTCCTAGAAATGTTGGCACGGCAGCGATTACAAGAGAAGCATACATAGATCAACACGCACCGGCTTTTGCCAACGTTCTATACAACCCGAATCCTGACATTCCGCGAGCTATAGCAGTAATAGATGGAACATACGCTTATATTGACAAGAGTTCGAATTATCAAGGGCTGAGAAAATCATTTTGTATGCATAAACATCGTCATCTAGTGAAACGAATCGTCATCGTGGCTCCTGATGGTTATATTCTTGATGTACAGGGTCCATACTTCTCAAATTTTTACAACAATGATGCGAAAATTCTTATTGATCAATTGGAACAGAATCTGGATAATATTGCTAATTGGTTCCGAGACAATGATATATTCCTGGTAGATGGAGGGTATCGAGATGCTCAACCTTTGTTAGCCCGTTTAGGTATTCGAGGGCTCATGCCATCAGTGAGAGGACGTGGTGAAGCCCAACTATCGACAGAGAACGCTAATGCTTCCCGACTTATAACCAAATGTCGTTGGGTCGTTGAGAGTCGAAATGGACATTTTAAAAGCATCTTCAAATTCTTGGATCATACAGTAGAACAAGCTCACGTTGTCCATCTCCGGGAATTCTTTTTGATCAGCGCTGCTATTCTAAATAGGTTTCACCCTCAACTTCTGATGCAGGGAGCTGATGAAGACTTAGCTAGAAGCATGTTGGAAAGATCTGAGGAACCAAATGTCATCCAGGCCAGAGTGGAAGTGGAAAATCTAGAGAGAAGAAGAGGGAACTGGGTACCATTGAATGCCGAGCATGTTCCTGAGTTTCCTCAACTATCCGAAGAACAGTTACGGGAGTTGACTTACGGGACGTATCAGATCAAACTAGCTCGAAGTTATGTCCAAGATAAAATGTCTCGAGATAGAGAGGATGAGTTCCAGTTAGATAGGCTCTTGCATGATAATGGCTTTATCAGAGTAAGCGTCTACTCTCGATATCAGAACAGGCGGAAGCACGTGATATTCATAGCTTTTGATCCCGAATATCGCCCCGGAGCTGACCAAGAATACCATATATATGACATAATCTTGGGATATTATTGTACTTGCCCTGCTGGAGCACGAACTCTTGGATGCTGCAGTCATGTTGCAAGTGTTATCTGGTTTTTGGGATATGCCAGACATCAACAGCATATTAAATGGCCGAACAATGTTCTACTGGATAATGTCCTCGATGCTGAATAGGAAGCAGTATATTATCAATCCTTAAACGGCCCTTTTCAGGGCCACAAGATGTGCGAAATCCGACCGCGCAACCTCCTCGTGGTGCACATTGGGTAATGCTAATGCCGGCGGTACCGAGGTGTTTTCGATGTATGTATCGGCGAGTTGTAAGAAGAGAGTACCGACTTATTTTTATGGGACAAAAACGTTTTTGTATTTTTATATTATTGATTTTATATATATATTGCACGTTAATGGCAACAAAACAGCCGTTTTTGATAAGCTTGTAACTTTGGACACCGGGATTTTTAGACCCAAGTTGTATTGGAAACTTTTTTCAGCATCAAATGACGGATTCATTCCCCGAGTTAGAAAGATTTTCACCGAGATCCATTTTCCCATGTATTTGGTGCGGGGTCTTTTACCTTGAAAAACTCTCTAAAGACTTATTAAAAACCAGGTGTAGTGTATATTGTTTAAATTTAAATAATATTTATTTGACATGCTAAATTTTAAAAATTTCGGAAAAGTTGTCTTGAAAATAAAAAATACATAGTACTGAAAACAGTAAAAGTGTACATCTACATTAGACTTTGTATAGTATAACCTACAGAAACACAAAGGCTATTTTTATATAAAGAAATACTTAACCAACCAAAATGTAGCTGTGCTGGAAGTATCAGCTTGATCCAAATAACACTGCTTTAGTTTTTGCCAGCTAGCCCCCAATAAGTCGGAGAGGGGCGGGGTAATACAAAATATAAAAGATAAAAAAACAAGCGCCAATTCGTTTAAAAACAATGCTTATTACTAAAGCTTCAAGCTTATCAGACAAACGAAGAAATAGATCTTCTACTAAAATATGGGCAACTTCCACAATTTTGGCCGTACCGTACATATATACTTACAAATGATGAACTGAAAAGCAATATTAAAATCGTACAAATAAATAAATAATAAATAAATAAAACACACGTAGTGAAATGTAAACTTTCTAAGTAGGGCTTTATTTAAACTATTGGCAGATTTTAAAAGTTAACTTTAAATGCAATTTTAATGCTTAATAGAGAGAAAAAAAAAAGGTGAATGGTGATCTGTATCACAGTTGGTTGTACTTAAATCCACCCTACAATTCCACTAGTCGAGATCTCGTTTCTTAACATTAACATGCATGAATAAATTGTTGTTTCTTAAAATTAACATGCATGACGAAATTGTAAATACATTAAATAAATATAGATATATATAACTAAAACACAGACATATAATACATACAAATTTTCACAAACCTCCCACCATTCGAAGATCCACGGCTGTATGTTTAAAACCCTGCTTAGGGGTTATCACTTCACCCTACGATGTTGGTTGTTTAATTCCGTCCCAATACCTGTATAGATGTAGGTACGGACCTCCTAAATGGAACCCACGATCAGAGAGCGGGAACACAAATACGACAACGAACAACAAAACCCAAAACCCAAAAGAAAGAAACAAAAAGACCTACAAAGAAATCACCCTGTATATTGTATTAAGTTTAAATATTTGAAGATTTTTTTACCTTTCTATAAACTGAAAGGTCTTTTACTAAACAATTCCCTCAAGGTGACTACTAGGGAAATATTACCTAAAATAAAAAAGACCTTTGTAAGGTTTTTAGCGCAACGAGGTTTTAACGAAAATAATTTACCTAAAATGGTTAGCACCAGAACTTAATCCGTCCAATTTGACGACCGATCGCACACAAATAACCAAGCGATCGTTCTGTTGAATGTGAGATTTATTCCGCTAAAGCGAATTAATATTTAAAACCAATTTCTAATATATCTCGCCCATTCAACTTCTCGTACCAAAAAGCCATTTTGTTACTTCACTCTACTATTGAGAAGGAAACTCAACCGCGCAGGAGCGACTTCACGATAAACCGAAAGAAAGGGAAAACCAGTGACAACCAAACAATGGAGAAGCTTGGTTTTAAACAGTGACCATCAAACAAATAATGGGTTGTGAATTTCAACGTTATAATAGTATGCTGCTAGAAAGAGTTATAATGTATGGAGTGTTCTGCAAGAGATATAAATGAGTTGCTACTGAGACGGAAAAATATAAAAAAAGAAATATGTGAAAGTCCATAAAGTATCCATGATTAAACGACACATATACGAATCAGATTTGCAACAGCTATTGTAGGACTTTAAAACTGCGTAAAGAAGGTCGCACAAATGAACGGGCACATAAAGTACATAAATAAAAATATATATATTTAGACTGACCGTCACTTAAAATATTCAGTCATACATAAGTAGATCTAAAATAAAAAAGAAAAATTATTCGATTTAATCAGATTTAGACTAAAAGTTTTCACACAAAAATTACTTGTATTTACTTAAGAATTTTACGAATTGACAATCTCGAAGAGAGAACTAAATTCCAATATGAAAAAGAGATACCCATAAGACATCACAAAACTGCTAAACTGTGAAGTAGAATCCCATTAGTTTGACAGTCGATACAAAATGCTTCTTATGTTGTTTTTCTGTTAAATAAAATCAAATTTCGTCTACATCGCAATTTCGAAATTTACGAGATTTCTTCGCTGAAAGTTTCACTGTTTCGCTCCCAAATGGCTGTGGTTATTCAAGTGGCAGTCACATAGTAAAATACATTTACATTTACAAACATTTAAAAACATGCAATAATAAACATTAATAAAAGATGCCTAGCGACACTACTCAAAATGATTAATGACAGCTGCTCCGGCTCGTTCAGAAGGAAAGGTTGATCGTGGGTCATCAGCTTGTTTATGTTTACAATACACAATTGCACAAATATATTGTTTTTAAACCTACTCTTTAGTTTGGAAAATAAGATATTTGATCTTGTATGTGTGATAGATCGAGACACATTCCAGCAGACCTGAAAAAAGCAACCTTTTTAGTATTTGTTTCGATGTGCGTATAATCTAAAATTAAAGTGCATTCGACTAAAACTGCAGGCAGCCAAAACAAATATTGTGGACGATGTAACGCTGAAAGCTGATTGGTCATTCCACGCCCTCATCAAGACTATTTCGATAAAATTTCTTAGGTAATCTTTATTAAGAATTAATATAAAAATTTATTTTGTTTATTGTTATAATTAAAATAATTTTTCTATTTATGACATGCAATAGAATTGTATCGTTTTGCTACTTTTTATTTATTATTATAACAAATTTATAGGCCCTCCGTGGTCGGGTGGTAGAGATCCTACCTCTCGTTTAGAGGTACAGGAGTTCAAACCTCGGTTGCAACTGAATTTTAAAAATTTAGTACTATCGTGTTTGAGCTCCTTAGGTTAAGGTATGAAAGTTGTATGAGTGATAAAGTATGGGGGAGCGTAATGTACTTGCTACAATAGCTCCATTACCTCCGTTGCACTCCCATAAGAGTTTGTGTGGAACCCCAACACTGCAAATTGCGGTAAAAGGGGAATAGATTATGTATATGTATGTATAACAAAATTATTTCTATTTATTTGTACACTATTTTAACTTAAGTGTTAGTTTACACGATAAATGTTAGCAACGTTAGGTAATAATTCCCGCTATTTATATTTCTATGTTGTATCCCTTGTGTTTTACAATGAGCTATATCTATTAAACTGAACCTTATCCGTAAAACGCATTGCTGTGAGCCAAGTTAAACGGCCACTTGCGTATGTTTGTTTTGAAGGGCTCCATTTTTAGTCTGAATACACTTTAATAATAGTGCAAGCTTGTTGTATTGTAAATATTTTCATGAATTCTTTATTCATAAATATTTTGTTGTATTGCTACTGTGCTTTTAAAATATGAAATTTGACAAGTTCTATAAGAATCAAAACACTTCAACAACGAGACTTAATGTTGTTCTAGCACAGTACAATTTGTTACAAGAGTATCACTGTATGAACATTTATCAAGTTCAACCTTATCGCCAAAAACTTGATATTGCAGCTATACTTCTTGAAAGATTTTTGAAAGAGTTTTAAAAGAAAATATTGTTTTATATACAGTGTTTTATTATAGTTCTTAAAGAATTTGTATTTATAGGTTGTAATATGTAGAACATTACATGTATTTTTTTATTATTAGGGCTGTTTTGATGTGCCTGCGTTGGCATTTTTGGAGAATGTCCACTTTTTCTTTCCGAGCATACTTCACATTTTTCTATCAAAACCTTATGTTCCTTCTCTGTCCTATAACTATTCCCATGCGTGATCCTACTCTTTTGTGTATCGTTTGTTTCAGTGCGAGTATTCTATCGTATACTCTAATTTTTTCGTAATCTAACCGAAGATTTTTGGTGAGTAGTCTAACCTCTAGATATTTTTATTTATAATAATCTAGATTTTTTTTGTAATTGACAGTTTTTGGACTGTCACGTAGCTACACGCTCCAAGTGAAAAAGTTGGTTCGTTGCTAAGAAGAATAGCTTTAGACTTTTTTCTTCGAATCAAAAGGAGTTGCGCTATTTTCCATTAATCTCTTGTGTTTCTACTGATTACCTAATCCGTGTTGTAGGAGATTATTGTTTTTCTTTTCCCCGGTGTGTTTCGGGCTGCTCCCCAAGAGCCAGAAATACTAGTCCGCGTTCTTTGTGTTGTATTTATTTCCTAGAGGACTGGGTTGTTTTTGTTTTAGGGGTGCTTGCATGGTTGTCGGTCCCGTGGGGATTTTTCCACCTTAATAGGTTTTTTAGGTGGCTACCTGTTAAAATTTGTTGTTGATCAGGGTTGGTTTGATTGTAGCATTCAAAGCTAAATTAATACTAAATGTATTTTGACCCATGACCCATTGGGTCATAATCAGTGACGCATGTCACACTAGCTGCTCGATCGTTGTCTGTTTGGAATGTATTCTTTCATCGCTGTTACCAAAACAACACTCTCTGGACGGTCTCGACTGTCTTGAGAAATTTGTTTCTTGTAGTAAATTGTTAATGTAAAATAGAAATCTTGATTTATTTGATGTATTTTGTTCAATGTTTTATTGAAGTCTGGTGGGTTATGGTGGTACAAAGTACAAGAACTGTCTTAAGATTTTCCTAGTTTAAGTTATTTAAAGTTGTTAAGTTGTTTATCAACATTAGTTTATTGTAGAAAGAAGCTTGTACATTTCTCTTATGTGTTTAGTTGTATAACATGTAATCTTATTCATGAAAGTTGTGAAACGTATGATGCAGCTGTACCACGTGATGTGGCTTGGAATCATTTAAGAAATAATTAATGTTTTAGAAATTTATTTGACGGTTATCTTTGACGTTGATTTACATCCGTATGTGTTAATTTAAGAAACAACTGTTTTAGATCATTTTGTTTAGAATTTTGTAAACTATCTTCCTATGTAATTCTTTTTATGTTAAGTTAAAAAATATTATTGTTTTATTTTGCTGACGTCACACGCTTCAAACATTTGTAAATTTTTCAATTATTTTTGTAAAAGTATAAATATGTCTACCAGGAAAAACAGTTAGCTTTATTTCAAAGAAGTGAAAGGAAGCTGTGCGCTAATTAAAAAATATAATAAAAAGTAAGGTGTACCTATTTTTGTAAACATATGGGAACCTGAATTATTTTAAAGATTACTTGCCGTTTACATTTATAAAAGGAAATAAGAAGATATTATCACTTTTCAAAGAATTCTATTGAATTTTTCATCTACTGCTCAGGTTCGTTCAGAAGGAAAGGTTGTTTACATTTACAATGTGAATTTGAAAATACAAAAGTATCAGAACATACTATGTATTTAATAACCCATCGTAGACATATTTCATACAATTCGGTTGCATGTCGTAAATAGAAAAGTTATTTTAATTATAATAATAAATAAATAAAGAAAATAAATTTTTATATAAATCCTTAATAAGGATTACCTAACAAACTGTTGTTTGCGTATATTCCACTTTTAACGAAATAGTCTTAATGCGGGGCAGGGGATGACCAACTAGGTTTCAGCGTTTTATCACCCACCTGCTAATGTTTGTTTTGGCTGCCTGCAGTTTTAGTCTCAATGCACTTTAATTTTTTGATTTTACGCACATCGAAATAAATTACTAAAATGTGCTTTTTTGTGGACTGTTAGAATGTGTCACGACCTATCACACATACACGATCAAATACCTTCTTTTACAAACTAAAGAGTAGGTTTAAAAACAATATTTGGGTAATTATACGTATTGACGGTATCTCATTTCTTTTTGTTTCTTTGTGATTCTTATTTGTGTATTGAGAATGTAATGTGTATGTGGGAGTGTAATGACTGACGAGATAACAGAAAGTAATGATATACATTCATATAATACTTTATTATTGTATTAGGAACAAGTTTTTTAGCTATAACGTAATCTTGACCTTTCCTTTAAAAACTAAATGCTAATAATAATAAACAAATAGGCGAATCTCTCGTTGGTTCAAGCAGGTATACTTACTATGCTTAACAGCTTTATTTTCTGGAAGCGGAATTTATTTTTATTTAAAGATAATCATAAAGTATTTAATACTGCATCAATGAATTACTGTATTAATCTATTCTTTGTAGCATAACATCAAATGTGATGTATGTAGTGGCTTACTTTTATTACACAAATAATCACAACGATGAACTACATTTGTTTAAAATACAATGAAATGAATGATTTCCATTTGAAATTATGTAATAAATGGAAAATTAGTGACTGAGCTTTTGTAGGAATAAATTGTCATCGACGTTGTATTACAATATCTTGATAAGGAGTAAAATTAAAAGACAGTCGCTGAGTTTTATTATTTATTAAACTAAACATATATACAAACACATACCGTACGCACTCAATATCTTTTACCAAATAAATATCGTAGCTACTGCTTTTATTTCTATGTAGAACTAAGGTCTTTTAGGATATTAAAGGTTAAATATTATTGTGAAGCTATCTATAAAGAGAAATTTATTGTGTTTAATAGTATATTATGTATTAAGGGCTTAATTGAGTGTGTTAAAGCCCGCAGAGTCAGTTAGCGTCTGAGGCTAAAGCCGAAGTCGCTAAGACGATAAAGGGATCTAAAACAATAATTAAGCCCGAAATGCCTACGTTAGTTTATGTCCGGCCTATTTAAATTAATATTTAATTTTAAAATTAAAATAATTTAAGAAGCACAAAACTTCAAGTAGGTAGGTAGGTGCAGTAATAAAACTTCCAGTAGCTAGGTGCAATGGTATATAATTACTGTTGTTACTATGGAGACGGCGTAAACAACTATTTTTCCAGCAGGCTCTAAAAAGTTTTAGAACCCTAGAGCTCTAATTTACCATCTTGCGCTCTAAAAACAGGACATTAAATAGGTTATAATCGCCCGACCGGACATAAAAATTTTTAAATCTTGCTCCTTTCTAAATGATGCGTGTTCAATAGGGTGTATCGAAAAAAAGTTTTTTGGAAATTCAAAATTTCAAGTTGATAAATTGTTTCTATATACCCACATATACCACAAAAAAATTGGCACTTTTCTCCAAATATTATTTTATTTTATAATAAAGGACGAAGTGATTTGTTTTTCCAAGTTGAAAAATTTTAACAATAGGATGTGAAATAAAAATATAAAAAGTATTACTCTAAGGCAACATTTCTCATCAGGTCTCCCGCAGTTGGGTTGAAGTGAATTTGTTCTTGTAAATGTGATCTAAACAACTGTCTTTGCCCAGCTGCAAAGAAGGTTCCGCCAGTAGAGCGTGAGTTTTTAAATGATCAACGTAGTCTTAGATTTACGAAAATTGGAGGTTGTGATAAAAAAACACAGTCGAACAATATTGGATTTGAACTTATCTACAGACGATTTGTAGGTGTTTGAATGTTTCCTGATAGCACATAAGGATTTTTTTTATTTTTTCACCATAGACAAAAGGCTTCTTCCATAACTATTCAAGCTTTACAGCCACTAGCATATAGCTATTACTTATTTGCTGGCTAATGACAACCCTCTGATTTCAACTGCTTTCGAACCCTTTCAAAATACTCAAAATACTATCTAATTTAGTTGGCAGTACACTAAAATCATTTATACCTTTGGGTTGACCGATAATCGGTATTTTCGTGCATTTTCGCGTTGAGTGAGCTTTTTTACTCATGATCACGCTTGCGATTTGAAGACGAGGGAGTGGCTAAATATTAGAAAATTATGCAGTCTGAGTGTACCGCAGACACCTTTAAAACAAAAATTGAATGTGGTGGTACTACACATGATTATACGACGCAGTTTTATCGTGAACGACCTATGCGTTTCCACTTATAACTTTATATTTTACAGTTGATTTAAAAGCACTATCAATACTATAGGTACTTATGATAATATTAAAAACCTCTATAATTGCGAATGTTGATGCATTTTTTAAATACAATAAAAATAGAAACTGAAATTCGTAAATAAGCTTTTATTTGTAATATAATCTATTAAATCTTATTTACAAGTAGGTATAAACAGTTGTAGAAAACAAGTTTTATTAATCAAGCGTATTTGGCAATTAAAAGAGAATTTGTGACGTTAATTATAAACACATTAATGTTATTTAATTTGAGATACAAATTCTAAAATAAATATGTTGTGCAACAGGTCGATTTTAATAAAATTACACATTTCTTATCTACCAGATGCTTAATAGAAAAGCTGGGAAGGCCAGCCTATCTAAAAGTACAGTCAGCCTAAATACGTTATTGCAAATTATGCACCCAAATCCTAAGCCTGCTCATCATCCTAGACACAAAAACCACGCTGGATATACTAAAGAACACTAATTATAATTACTAACTTTAAAAAAGAGAATTAATAAGCCCATGTAGCAGCGGTAGCACACATGAAGCACTTATAACAGCTACTGTGAACCAAACGACAAATGTAACAGCTCACGCCACCTGCGTTGAGACTAAGTCCCGCCTACTTATGCTTTGTTGTCAGAACGTTCTATTTTCTATCAGATCATAAGATATTTGAAACATATTGTTAGATTGATCGTTCCCAGCACCAGATACCAATTTACATGGACTACGAAAATAAACTAAATTTGTTAAAAGTACTCCAAGCCACCTGCGGGAGACCTAAATGTTGCCTAAGAGTAATACTTTTTTATATTTTTATTTCACATCCTATTGTTAAAACTTTTCAACTTGGAAATCACTTCGTCCTTCATTATAAAAAAATGGAAAAATTTAATATTTTGAAGAAAATTATAAACTTTAGGCATCTTGCGGGAGACCTACATTTTTTTCAATTGGGCCAAATTTTTTGTGGTATATGTGGGTCTATAGAGACAATTTTTCACAAACTTGAAATTTTAAATTTCCAAAAAAAATGTTTTTATATACACCCTAGTGTTCAATAACCAATAAATCATAAGAATAAGCATTCAAAGTAATATTCTATTATCTACTGCCTGGGACATCCAAGTGATGAACACGCTTAAAATAAACATTCGATAACATTGAGTTTAGGTATTTAGAAACTAATTAAGACAAAACGAAAATAATAGTTAAAACACACTAACCTACCATCAGCTGCATCAATGTATCAGTTACCATATTAAAAATGCAGTTAGGTAAGTATTTTCTAAGCCAGTTTCAAAATTTTTTTCTCTATTATAAAAGTTGAAATAATTAATAATTCTTAAAATCGAATTAGCTAAAATTCATGTACTCTTTTATATCCATTTTATCGTCCTTATTATTTATTGAAATTGCATTTTAAAAATATTTCATTTTCTGAATACCAATATAAAATATATTGAAATTACCCAATACGTTCTTTATCGTAAAGGTAATCTAAACAAAAAAGCTTTTTAATAAAAAATCACTCTTTTTGGTTGAATCGACAGCAATCTTCATTTAGTCATTGGAATTTCCAAGATTTTAATTAGAAGGAATAAAATGTAAGGAATTTTTCCCTTAGTGAAAATCAGTATTGTGCAAACAAGTTCGACGCCTTCTGCTTTTGCTTGTTCCTTTCGGGAGTTTGATTGCACTTTGAATTTATACCAAAAATAATTATTGAACAAACTTGAAAATTGAAATAATGATTTTTTAAAACGCTTTTTCAGATTTTTACATGTAGTCGTTTATACGTTCCTTTATTAAATTAATATTATTTTAAATGTATGTATGTCGAAGAATTTTGTTATTGTTTATCTCTTATTCATGAATGTATAAAATTGGTTTAAGCGTGACACCGATTTTTATTTAGAGCGCTTTTAGGAATGCATCTAGACCTATTAAGCAGTTTAAATTCAGATGAATTGACGTTTTCAATAAAATGTTTGCTATCTATTTCTAGAAGCTTGAAAACCCACCAAATTTACCTTTATCATTTAAACGAAAAAAGAAACACAAAATTTCTAAGCAGCTGTTCTTAATAAACTTGAAAAACAAATAGAAATTAAAACACCAGATTCTAGCAGTCATTTATGCAACAACGCGAAAGCAGTTTACAATTGTCGTCGTTTGTTAATAAAACGCAATATAATTCATTTTGTTATTCCGATTATTTCGGTAGATATTAGCCTTTGAAGTTGGATACTATTTCATTTTGCCGGATCCTGTATTTAGAATTTCTGTCTAGCTAGAAGGATCATAGAAGCTGGTCAATCTAATTAATAATAGCGAAGTGTAAAGCTTGAAAATGTACCTAAACATAGCTGCCATGAATTAGCTGCTTCACATAATTAGTAGTGTGAAACTATTAATTAAATATTAATGATTAAATGAACACGATGAAGATACGATTCACGGTCTATGAGCCGCGTTCTATACTAAGTGGCTTACTTTTATTTTTGTTAAACGCGTTTCATTTTAACGTAGGACTACGTTTAATTTCGCAGATAGTATGGGGCGACTTACGGCTGACCACTGTAACGGTATATTTTTATTAGTCCTGAACAAATGTAGTTTTGTCTACATATTTACTAAAAATCTTAAGTCCGGTTCTGCAAATTTACGTTCTTTTTAAAATGTAAACTTGTGTTAGCATTTGGTATAAACAATTCTATAAAAAAAATTATTTTAAAAAGGTTGTGTTTCAAATCTTCGTAGAATTACAAAAAATATTTGGGCAATAAATTATTCCTTTCTGTATTTTACTTATGTACGTGTATATTGATTAAAATAGCTTCTTTGTTAAAATCTTGGAAACTATTAAATATGGTTCGTGGACTGTTTAACCCTGATTCGTTGAGGCCTAACCACGCGATCCCGCTATTGGTTGAAGTCGATTTGCATCTGGTAATGTATTCCTACGCAGAAAAAGAACCCTGAGTTTTTAAGAAGACACGGCACTTCCGTTCAGCTGCTGGTCCGACACACTTCAGTTTCGATCTTTATAGAATATAGTTGCAGAGAGTCTAGCTAAAGTTTTTGTGCGGCGTGCCTCGTGCCTCGACGGGGTATAATTTAGTCCCGTTAAGTGAATTTAGTAATTTTCCGTTTGAGTATGTTGTGATTACCGTTCGATTTGTTTATTATAAAATAACAAATTAACTATTTAAAGTGCCTGCTGTTTAGTTTTTCGAGTTGTTCGAATAAAAATATAGTTTTACAGTACCGCTTAAATAAAGTTATTTTGTGATTCTTCATTTATTGAAGAATAGTTTAGTTGCCGGACATTTTGTCATTAGAACTCAGTGTTAATTCCCATGTATAAGAAAAGGGATTTTCATACCGTTACATTGGTCTTTTTGAATTATTGGAAACATAACAAATAAAGAATATGTATTTGTTATATAATAATTTCCACAATTATTTTGAGCAACATTCAAGTGATTTCGAGTACCGTTCCAGTCAGAAGAATAATAAATAATTTATTGTCGAAGTCAGTTATTGCAAACAATTATGATAAAGTTTGATGAATCTCGTGAATAACATTTAGTTCAAAATCCAGAAGACTTCTTCCCGCATCGTTGCAGCTCAGCAGTTTGTTATTGTAGCTTTGTTTAAAGCTTTTATGGTGTTTTGATTGTCAAGAGTTGGAATCTTTCAACTTGTGAAAAGAATTGTACGAACACTAATTTGGACGATGAAAAACTGTTAAGGTATTTAATTTTATTAATATTGTATTGTTTAGGTAACCTTTAATCATTTGGGATCCCGAAATTTTATTCATTTTTTTGGAATAATAACTATTTTAATTTGATGTGCCTTGTATTTTAAATTTTCAAATTTTCATTAATGTATAACCTCTTTGATGTGTTTTGTATGTACCATTTTCTTTTGTTTTTAATATACAGATTTCAAATTTAATTGACTACTTGACATAGTTTGGCTAAACGGACTGCTGATGTTTTTTGTTTTCTTTGGCTAATCAAGAACTTTTATTGTTTGATTAATGTTTTATTAAATTAACTTCAAAATTAATAAGGAGGTTAGTTCCTTAGCTGATAACCTTCGCTTTTTCCAAATTTTATTCATGTTTTCTGAAAAACATCCTCAGCTTTGGTGGCGCCCAACATATTATTATTTATTCCTGAATTCATTATTTAATTAAATAAAGGAATCAGTATCCAGTTTAATTTTAATTTAACGATTAAAACTAATTTAAAATTAACCATATCCTATAAAAAAATGGTGATTCACACAGCGCACAAATTAACTTATTTTTATCAATTTATAAAAATAAATAATTATAAAATATAGATAGTAATTAATAGTATATTAAAGTATTAGTTTCATAAGACGAGTTTTTAGCGCACGCGTCCGAGTTTGGAAAACGACCCGCGAAGCGGGGAGTTTTCTAACGGACAAGTGCGCTAAAACGCCTTATAAAACGAATACTTTATACTATTTTTTATACTTGCGTCGCTATTTCGTTAATTATTAAAAAATAAATTAGTTTTAAATAAGATTTGTTAGTGAAATTTTGTTAAGTACTTTTGACAGTTGGCTACACTGAAAATTCAACTTCAGCATTTGTTATTTAAATTGTTTTGTTTTTATAAAATTAATTTAGTTTCTGTGACAAGAAGGTAAAATGGTCAGATATTCTCTCCCTCCATCTTATTAAAAAGAATTAACTTATCTTAATTAATCTTAATCTTATTAAAATATTGGAATTTAACCATATTGATAGATTTATAACAACTGCAGAAAATAACCAACATTTAGCTATGAAAGTAAGTAAAATTTTGTGCTAAATACTTTCAATTTTTAATATATTTCAATTATTTAAGGTTGCGTTAATAATGGGATTCTGTGGTGCCTGCCGAAGAGATGAATTGACCAACATGTTATTCGACGATATTGTGGTCAAAGATGATGTGTTCACTGTGACTGTAACAAAAACAAAAAATAAAGTTCGAAGAGAATTCTTAATTACAGAGAAACTGTGGATTGATTTAATTAAGCAATATTTGAGCCTAAGGCCTAAGAAAATAAACCACAGGTGGTTTTTTATAACCTACCGCAACGGAAAATGTATTTCTACTCCTATCGGTATAAACACCATGGGAAAAGTTCCTTTTATTATTGCCACTTATTTGCAATTAGCCTACCCGAAGCTTTTTACAGGTCATTGCTTTAGACGTTCAAGTGCTTCCTAATTGGCAAACAAAGGCGGCAATTTAATAACTATAAAACGGCATGGAGGTTGGAAGTCTTCAGCTGTGACTGAGGGCTGTATTGATGCTTCAGTTAAAAAAAATGGAGGTAGCTGAATTGCTATCTAATAAGCCATGTACTTCCACTTCAACGGCTCAAGTGGTAATTGACCAGTCTTCCACTGCTTCATTTTTACATGAAGAATCACACACTTTTAGCAGCAACCCAATAACGAGTCAACAAAACATTGTTGAGGGGCAAAATTTACCTTCATTTAAGATTAATGCCCAGGACACTTCTGCTGTTACAATCAAAGTGTATAATAACTGTACTTTTAATACAAAAGATGTATAAAGAATAATTTGTGAATTTATTAAATAATTTTTAATTTAATTAATTTATTTTGTGTATGTTTATTTTATATTTTAAAAGTTTGGCATTTTATTTTAAGTCAGCAGGTATTAGTTTAATGCCAGGGATTATAGAATTATTTTAAACAATTAAAATAATTCCCTACTAGTATTGGATCTATAGTAAGTACTACTACAAAGACCCACAGTGTTCCTTTTTATTTTATTTGACATTTAAGATCCTCAGTAGGCTAACTAGAAGATGTTGATTTAGTAGTTTCAGTAATGTTAACGTTTTTTCAAAATTTACTATGTATTATTTTTAAACATTATTTAAGTTTGTTATAATAATGCTTATACTTACGTTTCGATTCACAGGAACGCTAGAACCCCCCTATTTGAATCTATTTTTCTATGAAATACACACCTTTACACTTTGTATATCGGTTTCCTTCCTGTCTTTCATGCCTGGAAATTTCCAGCAACTATCTTACTCATTTCAGCCATTACAACTTCTGCACTTTACGAAGAAATAAACGTTAATGTATAATGCAATAGATTTCTGATAATCTTACAAAACGATACTTGCAGATAATATGTTAACATCCCTACCCCTTGAACAAGTCCTAAACAAGCAAAGACCGAATAATAAACTAAATAAATTATAAGCTATCAGCAGAAATTTTGCAATTAAATGACCTATCTCTATAAAGGAAGCATCTCAACTAGGTCGTTCAATTTCTAATTACCCAGCTATTGTTAATGTAAAGTTGTAATGAACAGCTTATCTCTCCCCTCCGGGACATGCAAATTTGGATTTTATAAGGGCAAAGTTTTAGGTTCTGCCTAAAATTTGCCACCAGTTGAACACCGTTTTCCCTAACAACATACTTAGAACTCTCGGCAGGCTGATACATTGTTATAGTTATTACAATGTAATTAATCTTTTCGAGAAGTTACTTACCATTTCGTGGCTTCTTTCTCCTTCCTCTTCAAAAGTGTTCCATTTTAAGCTCCTCTTCATTAATGTAAATATTTTTAATTAAAAAGATTATTTTAGAATCGCATCTGGTGAATTAAAAATTAAGAGGGGAACCTTCATTCGTACTTTTTAAATAAAGAAAAATTAAACACGATCAAACCTTCCGTTTCAAGGACTTACCTGCGAAAGTACATAAGGAACATTTATATTACATTCGTCATTTACACCCGACTTCAATAATTTATTCGAAGGCGAACCTCTGAGGGAATTGCGGATTTATTTTTAATGCCACGGCAGTTCTAATTTGCCTCGCGCGCCTACTTGAAAATGTTAAAAAGAGAGTAAGCGGCGTGAAAAAATTATCGTTTCCCCAATTTAGCAAGCTTTTGAGCATGAAGTGGTTGCAAATCAAATTAAAACCAAACTTTAATAAAAATTCGGGAAGCGCAGATTTCCCACGCACCGGTTTTCCCATCCGCACGCCAACAAAATTTAAGTTTCATCTTGGTTCTTTACTATATAACCAAAAAGTAACTAAAACTAATCAAAAGGTTCCTCTCCTTTAGATCCCAGGGTGAGTAAGCGTGGGTGTGTGTAAGTGTGTGAGTGTGAAGAAAACTTTTTGAAGAAAAGCCCAAACTCGATACAACAAAATTACTTCTAATATGAGCACGCGATGTCCGCAGACCTCAGGAGTGCCGCTTAGGGAGCGGAAATCGTGCTGAAAAAGATTTGGGGAAAATAGAGATGGTAAAGGAAAACTGCATTAGTAAACATAAAACATTTTTATTAATATTATCACAGTTAACACCTTGTAACAACTGTATTACATTTAAGATTGATTGCTTACGGCGATCTGTACAGTTTTCTTCAGTTTTTTAATCTATAAATATTTTACGTTTGTCGTAATTCGAATAATTTTTTTAATATATTCGAATACAAATCGTTTTAAAGAGGAAGTGCTGTGGAAAACGAATTTCCGGAAAGAAACATACACGTATTAAAATATTTTAAGAGTTTATTCTAGATAATGCGAGAATTTTATAGAGTGGAAGAAGATTCAAGATTTTCCGTTTATGTTTTCATTCATTTGTAAAATGTAAAAGTCAGAGTCAGATGTTTAATTAAAACGTTTTACGTTTATAATGAAGCATTCTATGAAATAAGAAAAAAGCAATATAGAGATGTACTGAATTTTTCAGTATCTTTAATATTTATACATTTCTCTTTAAAATGTAGAAAACTAATTTTAGTTTTTAAATTATAAAAGTTTCAGTGCTGTTCTTTGTGTATAAATAAAGCAGTTGAGGATTTAATTTACTGAAAACAGAGTACAATTTGTTTGAACATTATTTTCCGACAACCACACAGTCTAGGAGGCAATATATCAGTGATCTCGTCTTAAAATAGACAGTCTTTGATATACTCTAGACGTAAGATTCATTTTCTTCGGTTGACAGGCACTTTAGCTCGAAATCCTCCTCCATTTTGTCAAAGTATCTCGTTTGGTGTATTTCTCTCTTACGATTTAAATAAAAGAGATGTTTGAATTTTCAAATTTAATTTCCTATGCGACTCTATGCTATCTACCAAGCACCTTTAAACATTTTAATTTCTTAAACTGTTCGTTAGTCACTAAAAAGTAATTTTTCTATTTTTGTTTTCCACAGCACTACTTTCACAATTCCTGATTAAATTAATTCCATATTAGTAATAAAATATACTAATAAATACACTTAAAAATTAATTACAATAATTGCACCATACAATGTGAAAAAAATGGGACGTTTAAAATACTTAAATGCAAACCTGTAAGTATGTTAACAAATAAACGTCTTTTGAAGATCATTTGAGTAGTGATTTAAGATTTGTTAAGAGTAAAATTAAATAAATACTTTTTATTTTAAACCTTACTTTTAAATTCTAGTGTTATAATCGAGACTTATTAAGTGGTTTAAATCTTAATGATCATTTCTTCATTTTAACGTATCGTTTTCGTATCAACTAAAATTATTAAATATAGAATTAGATAAATGAACCATGAGATTTATATTTTGTAAAATATCGTAGACTATTAGCTATTTGGCCATAATAAAACAGAGGACCCACAAATTCTTTTTATATTTATAGCAGTTTTAGAAATAAATAGAATCCTGATTATTTGAATCACTACTTTAATACCTATTTTTAAATTGTATATTGATTTTTTTTAAATAAAACTGCTTCATTATTTTACAGCTTTGTAGCAACACATTCTGAAGAAGTGAAATTTCACTTCAGCATATTTTTAAACGTCCCATTTACATAACTTAAACAATTCGTAGACATACAAAAAATATCATTATAAAGTACAATTTGAAACATTGCAACGACATAAACATGTGTATTCGGGTTATTAACCAACTCTTCCTTAAAAGTAAAAACTCAAGAAAACAATTTTAAATATGATTTCCCGTTTATACATTGAAATATAAAATATGAAAAAAAATTTAAATTTCAAAATTAATTACTGATAACTCTTTGAAGTTGATTATTGACTCTGAAGAGTTATTAGTAATTTAATATGAAATTTTGTGAGTAATTTCGATTTTATCCAGATTGATCCAACAGTAGTCGTTCATACATACACAAATAATCCTAATAAGCCAAAGGAGATTACTTTTTTAATTTATTCATCGAAAATAAAAGTGGATTTGACTTTTTAATATTCCTTATTGCCGTAAAGAAATGAAAAATGTGATTGATGGTAGTATTTAAAGTCAATCAAATGATTGTAATGAGTTTTTCTTTCGATTGGCGTTTGGTTACACTGCTTCAAACAAACTTTTTCTTCAATTCTTTCAATAAAATCGCCCTGTATTTAAGTTGTTAGCGTCATTCGTTTATTACACATTATTTTATTATTTCTCAATTCTTCCCGTCTCTCTCCATACAAACGAATAAATATATTACCGTATAAAAAACAAATTTTACTTTATAAGTGTGTATTAACTGTTCTGTAAAAACAGGGAAATGATTATACACTGAGCGATGGTTAAGTCAACTATGCTATTTGCTCTGTTTTCGGCACTAACTGAAAAAAATGAAAATATTTATATTAGTAAAATATACCAAATACATATAACGGTAAATATGAAAAGTTAGAGATAGAATATATATTAAAGATTCTAATAAAAAATTTATTAAAAATGTTAAAAAACAATTCACAAATGCGTCAGAACGTAACGAAACAATATTTTTTCGTGATTTTTCTATTTTTTCGACATGGTTTTAAAATTATTAAGCATAGGATTTTTAAACTACTGTTGTAATTCATTATAAATTATTATATCATAGTTGTAGCTTAAAACATAACAAACTTATACACAACATAAGTTTAAATAAAATTTTGAGTAAGTAAAACAGATTATATTAGTTATTTGCAAAAAGTAGAAACTAATTGAGAAAAATTAGCTATAATATAATATAAATAATTGGTGTACTTTATAATACGTAATTATTAGGTTAGGTAGGAAATTCCTTTCTGTAACATAAATAATTTTTAAAAAACTAATTTTTGGAATTAATGAATTAATTATTATTTAGAACTCATTATTTGATACAGAGTAAATCAATTAATTAATTGTAATAAAATGCGACTTTGTCATGTATTCTAGAAGCACCCGCAAGTCACGTATTGAGGTAACATAGAATGTAGTTGAGAGATAATGTATGTTATATATACGAAAATATAACCATCTCTAGCTTGCACTTTTTAAGGTAGCCGCATTGCTGACTTATCTAGTATGCATTTTTAGATGCTTTCAATTTAATAATTTTAAAGTCAGTCTATTACAAATTCTCTGCATGTGAGCTTTTACATTGGTCTGGCAGAAACGTATAGATAAAACCTTTGACCAAAGAATATAATAAAACTCCCAAAATTTACATAGATAATAAAAAATATTATTTAAAAGCAAGAACTGAATCTTTAATCAATAAGGTGGACATACATAAACAAACAGCCTGTCATATGAAACTCGGTAAAAACTGAACTTCAACAAAATGACGAAATGGTCGATTTCACTGATTTTAGTTATTACTTACAGTAAGAAGAATAATTTTTACGATACATGCCTAGACGAGAGGAGTAAAGACTGAAAGTATTTTATATAAATATTTCTAAAATATTCTTCATAAAACCAACATACACTAAAATTATAGATTCTAGAAGATATATGCAACTCAAAATGCATCATATTATTAATGAATAATCCATTAATTTAAGTTAAATACGAAACATTCAAAAACACCTGGAATAATAAACTAATATCAAGTAATTTAACATACAAAATCTAATAAAATAACAAAAATATACTAAGCATATAAAAATAATAATAAAATATTGATAAGAAAACGGTATAAAAACTAGAGTGGTGTAGCTGTAAAATGTACAACAAGCAAACAAACAAAATATGACTTGTATGTGCAATTTTATCTTCAATTTGTTTGTTACTATATTCATTATTATTTTCTCAGGTAGTGTGCAGACTATAGTTACATCTTTCTACATAATCTCCTATGCTTTTATTTCCAATGTAAAATTATTATTAATATTGTCAATTGTCAACTATTGGACCGTTTTGATATTTAGGGGCTTTTACTTCAAATATGGATTTTAAACTAACTTAATGCTAAGAAATAAGTAAATAAACTGTGTCATCATTTTAAACCAATGCAGCCCAATAGAATGTAGCAACTGTTAGTTCATGGAAGAATCCTATTAAAAAAAACACAAAAATATTTTAAAATACTAACGAGGGAACTAAGAGAACTAACGAAAGCATTAAAAACACAGAAAATTAGAACTTAACCTGACGAGGAAATTGATTTTATTTACTAAAAAACGAAAAAAGTTACTTTTAATGAACCAAGGATACTTAGAAGAGACTATCTGGTTATAATAAACTAGCCAATTTCTTTAATTTTAGGTTTTTGCAGTCACAGCGTTTTAAAAAAACAAGGTTTTACTAACACTGTCTTATCATGAAGAGGAGCTGCATATTTGAGCAATATCTTACCTGTAATAAATTAACCAAAGTTTCTATTTTTATTTTGTTTGTTAATATGCAATTTACTTGAGACATAATGCAAAAACTTTCAATTCTTGTTGGAAGTGGTTTTGTTCCCATAGTATAAGCGTTTCTAGGAAAGACGTCGTCACGCGAAAGTCAACCTGATTGGTACATCCTATAGTGACATTCAACGTGAACTTAAACGACAAAGAGTTTACAGCCAAATTATTATAATTTGACTAAATTATTATGGCGACGTGAAACTTGATTATTTTAGTACCGTTTGAGGGGACGTTGTAAATAACGTTGAAACATCAACAAGAGAAGAAAAATAATAATATGATAACATCTGTTATAATTTGAAAGAGGGAATACGAAAAATTATTGAAATATTTAATTATCAAAATACAAGGTTGATTTCCTATACAATATGGCCTTATATAAAGAATTACGAACAAAGGAGCTGTATAAAAAACGACGTCCAAAGACAAAACAAAGGAAAACTTTACACAAAATCTGAGGGGTATAGTTTTTCAAACCGAGATCACTCACATTTTTGCATTGAAACTGTTCTGCCTACTTACTTCATAAAAAACCAGTTGAGAATGCGCAGAGCTCTAGCATTGCCATGACGAACAAAATTTTTTGTCGAATTTTTTTTGTTGCTAAAAATGTTTATTTTTTCGTAAATTTGTAAAAAATACAAAAAGCTTCGGTGGTCATTTTGACCACTTTCCCGACGAGATACAAAAAAATGTTTCAACCAAAAGTTTCTTAGAATTTGATGTACTATAAGATACAAAAATTCAAAAAAGTCAACAGGGAAAAAGGCGACAGACAGGCAGACTTCACGAATTCAGAGACGAACTTTTTGTTCGTCGAAAAGAAAAGGATTGTAAACAATGAGAAAATTTGTATGTAAAAGAAACTCCTTAATATCTGTAAATACAAAAAACTCACCAGAATTCACCAGAATGTGTCCAGACTCAAGAAAAATCTAATATGTTCGGAGACACCGAGACGTCTGAAACTATCTATCAAGTAATAAAAAGAATAAATTGTGTAATTTTTAACAGTAAAGAGGCCCAAACCAGATTTTACAGGGAAACGCATTGAAACTGTTCTGCCTACTTCATAAAAAAAGAAAATCATTGGCTTTGAAATTTTTAAATTGAGAAAATCCCATATAACAGAAATATTTACATTACAAATAAACGCGGGATTGTAAACAATGAGAAAATTTGTATGTAAAAGAAACTCCTTAATATCTGTAAATAGGCCCAAACCAGATTTTGCAGGGAAGCGCAAAATTTATAGTTACGCCACTGCGGGGTGGCGCAATATCTGTCATACTTCATGATATCCATATCGATATGCTTTAATTGTGTAGCCGACTATTCTAGAATTTAGACAAATCTGAGGAATTCCATCCCCAATAGAGATTAATTTAACATTTGACTTTTTTAGCCCAGAAAAAGACGAGCTATATTTTCTTTGCAATGAAAAATTACCAAGTCGGGTACAGAATCGGTCCTGCTGTTTCAAAGCGAGGTGGTAAAAAAAATAATAAAAGTTTTAACAATTTCTTAACACTTTGCTTAAAAGTTTGCTTAAATAAATCCACCCTTAAATTATGAAAACCCAGCAATTCAATACAATAATATACTTGAAGGGCCTCGAGTAAACAGTGCGAGAGGCTTGACAACTTTTGAAGAGAATAATTAAGTACGACGATAGAAAATATTAACCTCGGTTATAAATTTTAAGTATTCATGACAGTACCGCAAGTAGAATTTAATTATTTTCAAAACGATTGAAACACATTTCCTATTTCAAAAACTTTTTCTAAATATAAGGCTATAACTGGGGGTTTAATTATTATTATTAGTTACAGTACTCATTGCCAGGAAAAGCTTAGTGTTAAATGCATAAATCAAAAAGTTTAGCATATGCCCAATTGGACTCATAAATTACTATATAATTAATCCATGCTTAATAATTAGTCACCTATAAACCTTTCTTTTCACTTTGTTTAACCATCCTCTATAAACTTCCGAAAATCTTTTCTTACACATATAAAACATTCAAACCGTTGCTGACTTTGAGGTAGGTCGACTTTTTTTCCTTAAAAAAGGAAGGGAAATCGTTGATGTACAACGAGTGATTGTGGCAACAATAGGGCACGCCCTTTTGCTCGCTGAGAAGGGTCCTCCTGCTGCTCCAGCAGCTTCATTTGCCCTAACAACATCCTTATCAGACACTCCAACAATCCCTCCTGAACTAGTTTTTTTCATCCTCATTTAGGGATGTCAGTACTAAAGTAAAATCGTTAAAGTACACAATTGAGAGAGGGATATTTAAAAGTGTTTTTATATTAATGCCAGTGCAGGAAGGTCTTCTAACCATTTCACAATTTAAGCTAGACATTTACATAACAATTTTAGTCAGAGTTCAATTTACAGCGTGTAACAACTTTGTGATTAATACTTCTTCTTAAGCAGAACTAAAATTTAATAACAGCAGGTAATTATTGTACATAATATTGAAAATGGGTTTTATAACTTTAAAATACAACATTTAATAACATAAACTTCGCCAACTAACTGTTGTTTCAGCACGAATTGTGTTGATTACGTCTATTTGATATTCAATTTGAAAAGTACGTGTTGCATGCTATATATTGCGGATTCATGTCGATTACTCTAACTCCAGGTTTATAAATTATTCTATTTTTCCGCATAAAATGTTGGATTGTTGATTGTTTTTACATACCGTGAAAAAGCTGGCGTTCAATAAAAGGAAACGGGATTTAAATGAAACAACTTTCAGTTGTACATATATATGTAAACTGTAATTTTAATAAAATTAAATTACATTGTTCCTTTAATATTATTTTATCAATATTTCCTATTTGAGTTTTTCTAGAAATCCTTTTTTAGAACTTAGTAACATTTGTAACATTCAAGTTTTATATTCATAGATATTAACGTTGTCTATAACTTTCGTCTTACTATTTTTTAGTTTTTAGATTGAAATATAAAATATATTCAGAGATTAAAGATAGAAATCAATTATCTATTTAAATAATATATTTTAAAAATTCAATAAAACAGGTTTTTAAGAGAAAATATTATAATCAAACTGTTTTTTTAAATTTAAAGATAACTTTCTAAATGTAAGTTTCTAATATCCAATCAATCTTCGTACACACACAAAATGGTGTTTTATTTAAGTCATCATAAAACCAATGTTAACAAAATATTCTACGAACAAAAAGGAAATCTAACCCTTATTTAGAAAATAAAGCATAAGTGATTTAATCACTATTAATTTCCTTTGTGGAAAAGTTGTTGGATGGTGAATATATGTCATACGCTTCAAGATGGCAGCAAGTGAAAGTCAAGCGGTTTCTGCTCTGCAATGTGAAAGATGTAAAGCTCGATTATTAAAAGGAGTAAGATGTAAAATATGTATCATCAAAGTTGCGCTAAACTGCGTAATAATATTAAATTTTTAAGTGACGACGTAATTGTGTGTTGCGAAATAAATAATGAAAATGTGTTAACCCACGAAGAAGATAAGCATTGACGAACCCATAGGGGGGATGGGGGGGAAGCTCCCCCCCTCAAAGTTGATAATTTTGAGCGAGAGTTGGCAAATTCACAATTTGAGAAAAATGAGAAGATAAGAAAATGTGTCCAAAACAATTTATTTCTTTAAATTTAATCTAATTTCCATGCATACACGTTGGAGAGTTTTAAATAAAAATAAGATTTGTGTAAAATACTAATTTTGCTTCATATAATGTTAGGTACAAATAAAAATATTTTCTTACTAGTAGTTGGTATTTTCATCGTAATAAGTTGGCAATTTTAAGATTACCCCCCTCCAAAAAACTTTTTAGGTTCGTCCCTGAAGATAAGAACATCTTTTTTGGAACTAATGAAGATTTTCAAAATAAAATCGATTTTCAGTTGTTTAACTACATTTTAAATCAAAAAGGCATCATAATTAAAGAATTACGTGAAAAGATTTCGTTATTACATGATAAAATAAATTACCTTGAAGAAAAATCCGAACCAAATGTGACAAGAAATGATAAGATTATAAAGGAAAAGTATGCAAGTGTCAATGTCAAGGAAAATAAAAATTTTACATCAAATGACCGCTCGAATACGCAAAAGAAAAAAGTGATATCTGCACAACAGGTATCTGCTGCTGTTCAACAAGCTCAATTTGTGCTAAAGACCGATGAAGTGATTAACTTAACATCTGGAGTTGACATGATGGCTGAAAATCAAGATAATAAAGCAAGTTTAGCTAATTTGAATTCTAAAATTACTAAAAAAACAGTGCAACGAAACCCTCAATTGAATATAGTTGGTACAAAAACAAATAGTCTCAAAACAATACCTAAACCTTCTTTCTTACACGTATCTAGATTACATCCTGATGTAACGGCTTTGAAAATGGTAAATTATCTTAAACCTGTGTTTCCGGAAGTAACGTGTGAAAAATTAGTACCAAAGTATCCTGGGTGTTACTCATCCTTTAAAGTACGGATTAATACAAGTAATATCGAAAAGGCTATTGATGGAGGTACGTGGCCGCAAGGTGCATCTGTACGCAAGTTTTTTCAATCTCGAAGAGCTCCCACAACGACAACCTAATTGAAGATTTCACATCGTGTTTTAATGCGTTTTACATTAACATTCAATGTTTATCCAATAAAGTAGACGAAATTAATTTGTTTATTAATGATTTCAATTTTCAGATTATTTGTTTTGCAGAACATTGGTTGACCGAAGAGAATTTAAAAACTATTAACATACCAAATTATGATTTAGCTACCATTTTTTGTAGAAGGAAACATCATCATAGTGGTGTTGCTCTTTTTGTAAAGAAAGGTACTGTGTGTAAAGTTTTGGATGTAATGAATTTTTGTTCTGAGATTGATTTGAAAATCTGTGGTGTCGAATATGAAAATAGTTTCTTTATTGTTTTATACAGATCTGGTAAAGGTAATTTTGTTAATTTTTACATTTCTTTGAAAGTATGCTGTTAAAGATTTCATCTAGTGGCAAACGCATTGTTAATTTTGGTGATTTTAATGTTGATTTTTTAATTAACTCACCACAATTAATAGATTTAATAAGTATAATTACATCTTTTGACTTACACTATACAATTAAAGACTTTACTAGGGCGAGTGAGTTCTCAAAAGCTGTATAGATAATATTTAACCAATCTAGATTTTACTTCTTATTTTACTAAAGTAATCGACCCATGCCTATCTGACCATTTTGGTCTGCTTATTAAAATTGACGTTCCTACTAATACATCTTCAAAGAAAATTTTTAAAAGATTTATCAATGAAACGGGAATGATGAAACTTAGATCTTCTCTTTGTCCTATTGATTGGAACATGTTTTACCTAGAAAATTGCGATCCTAAACATCTTGCAAATTATTTACTAAATTGTTTAACTAGTCAAATAAATGTAGCTTTTCCTCTTAGAAATATATCAATCAAACAGCGCATATCTCCAGTTAAATGGTTTAATGATGATTTAAGGCGATTACGCTGCTTATGATCGGTTTCTGCTAAATTCTAATAATTTACATAAAACTAGTTAAAAATTAATTAATTATGAAAGAAATCACTTTCCAAAAAATACTAATCTAAGTAGCATATCTTGTCAAGATTTCAATGATTATTTTGCTAACATAGCAAATTGTATTATACAATCTTTACCTCATATTAATCTCTGCGACAGATTTTTTAGTTAAAATTTCTAAATCGGCAAAATCGTTTTTCTTATTTCCTGTCTCAGAAGTTGATGTTTGGAATGCGATAGGTTCTTTAAGTAATTCATTTGACGACATTTTGACGACATTTGATGCCTTTGAGATTAATGGTATCATTATTAAAGGGATTGCCGACATTATTGTTAAACCTTTTTCGATACTAGTCAATGAATGTTTTGCTAAGGGAATTTTTCCTGGCAGTTTTAAACTTTCTCGAGTTCTACCCGTTTTCAAAAAAGGTGATACTAAGTCAATCAATAGACCTCTTTCTATAATTCCTGTTTTAGGTAAAATAATTGAAATAATATTAAAAGAAAGGTTATTAAATTACTTTATTCAAAATAAACTATTTAGTACAAATCAGTTTGGTTTCAGGAAGAATTCTTCAACGACCAAAGCTGTGCTTAAGTTGGTGACTGACGTAGTTGAGGGTCTTGAGAATGGTAAACACTCACTGATTACGCTTTATGACCTTACCAAGGCCTTTGACTGCGTTAGTCATGAAGAGACAAATCAGCATTTACTGATTTCTTCTCACATTGATGTCACTCAAGGTAATGCAGTCAAATTACTGGGTTTTACTTTAGATGATCGACTCACTTGGCAAGATCATATAAATACTTTAATTCCCAAATTATCTAGCGCCATCTCTTTGATGCGACAGCTTTAGCATTGTGTTAGTCACAACCAGGTGTTAATGTCATATCATGCATTATTTCATGCACACCTTACTTATGGTGTAATGCTTTGGGGAAATTCTTCTAATTCTAGAAAAATATTTGTATTACAAAAAAAAAGCTGTTAGATGTTTGGCTAACGTAGATATGAGAACTCACTGTAAACCATTCTTCATTCAATTTGGAATAATGAGCCTAACATCTGCTTATATATACTTTACTCTCATTGAAATACATACTCATATCACTAATTATATACAAGGATCAGATTATCACAATTACCATACTAGATCATGTAATCTTTTAAGAAAAAAGCACATGCGATTAGAAATGTCGATAAAAAACTCTTTGGATCTTAATCTATATAATAAATTACCAACTTCAGGAAGATTTCTGAACGTAGTTATTTTTAAAAGGAAATTAAAAAAATTCCTAATTGATGAAGCCTTCTACACAGTAGACGAATTTTATAAATGTAATATTAATACATCTAATTTTTAATAAATGCACTCTTTGGTCTACCATGTTAAATTTTTAAACAATGCAAGTTAATTCTTATATTTGTCTACACATTACATGATTTATTACCCTTTGTTATTGTTATATTATTATTGTTTTATTTGTTTATAGATAATTATTTGTTAAATTGTTGTACTGCTTTAAACATACCTATTATTGTTTGTGTTATTGTATTATATATGACTTGCAACAAACAGCACTGTAACAGTTGCCAATAAATATATCTTATCTTATCTCATCTTATCTTATGGAAATTGATTATGGCGATGGAAAATATATTTGAGCAGCAGAGGCAAATATACCGGCACTGGAAATGGCGATAAAGGAGAAATACTCTGTCAATGGTTTCGAAGAAGAATTGTGACAAATCAACTGAAAGGACTGGCTCAACTAAGCATGGTAGGAAAGTATTATTTTAATAAATTTAATTTTATGTTTTCAGTGCGATTCACGGCATATCTATTTGTTTTGCTAACCAACGTGGGGCTTATTTTAGTTTATTTATCATATTTCCATCTTAGTGCGATTCATCGCAATACAGGGAGTTCTGGAAATCTGGAGCTGAAAACAGATAAATGGATGATATAAATAAATAGATGAAGGATGGTAATTTCTAAATTAAATACTAAAATTTTTTGGAAAGGACAAGGAACAGGTTGTATTATTGATGTGTTTAATTTAATTTTAATAAAAATTTATTATGGAAAATCCAGTTTAACAATGTAATCAACAATTACAAATTCCAAATTGCAAAATATAATTCAACTAAATTATAAAATAACGTTGTCATCCTAATTGAAAAATGCAAACAGGTATACGTAAATATTAAAATAAGACGACGTTTTCAATTTCAAAAAGCACACATTTATCAAGTTCAATTTTAAACATGTAACTTTAATGATTTAATTTAATTTAAATTTTCTAAGACAGAATCTTATATTTATCTGGAACTTATGGAGAATTAGTAATTAAATATTTTATATACCTAATTATAATATTTTAATATAAAATTATCTTGTTAGTTCTTTTGGTTGATACTTTGCATTTCTTGATAATATTTGAAATTAATTTCGAAATATTATTAACTAGTTAAAGTCAGCAAAATTCTAAAATGAAATATGAAACTTTAACATCAGAAAACAAGCATTTATCAATGTTACTATTTTTCATAGTCATATTTATTTAGCATATTCAATTTTAAACTTTCTGTGATTAATTTTTGAGTTTATTCTAGTTATAGGTTTACACATGTTAAACATCAAGCAATATTAAATATCTTGAGATTTGTAGAAACCACCAGAAATGTACTGCATTTTGAATATTCAGTTTCTACCTATTTAATACTTAAAATTAAATTTAGAAATAGTTCGAATCAAGCTTTAGGTAAGTAATAAAAAGTAATAAATGCAATTATTGCACATTATCAAATATTTTAAAACAGAATTTAAAACTATTCATAAAATTTGAGTTTTTTTTTTTCAAATTGTCTTTCTATATAGGTAAATTTATCTTGTTATTTTATTTTGCCTCTGGTTTCGGGTGCTATTTAATTATGTGGCATGTTTAGGGAATAGAAAATGTGTTGTTAATAACTTTTCAAGTAATACTTTATGTATTACTTTTCTTTAAAAAAGATGGCGTTCCTTTTCTTTCTCAAAGTAATTCCTATTTAGTTTTTTAATGGTGAGCGACATATATGAATAGCTTTGTACTGTTTTTACTTCCATCGCCCTTTATTGATTTAATAAAAAGTGATTTTTTAAGAAAATCATGACAATCTTAATTAAAGATTTTATCTGATAGGTAAGGATTTTTTGAAATATGTAACTCTTTATGATATAATCTTTTTAAAAATTTTAGAATATTAATTTAAGGAAAAAGTTTAGAACTCAACAAAACCTTAACAAAACCTCCTAATATTAACATTTTAGGGGAGTAATTTCTGCAATTTCAATTTTTTATTTGTAACAATAGCAATAGAGCTTTATTCTGCATTTTAATAAACTATATTTACACAATTGACATACATTCACATTCAGATAGATAAGTAAATTCTCAGAATTACTCTCTTCATACTACATCTGTATAATGTTAAACACCTACCTCTACTAGCATTTATGGCAGTCTTTCAACCAAGTTAGCTGTTACTCCTTTCTCCAAATATATGATTGACAAAAGTTGTAAAAAGGTAAATTTGTATTATATATTTTTTTCTTTTATATACACTTTTTACACATAGAACTTCTTAGCATTTTCGTTCAGTAATGGTAGCATTGGTAGTATTAGTAGCTTTAGATTATTTTCTTTTTTAGAAGAAATTTTATTACTCTCTTCCTTCTTTTATAAAAAAAAACATTTTATTATTTTTCTATTATTTTCCACCACCTTACAAACATTTATAATCTATTTTCTGATCATCCTTCCCTTTATCGGTTATTAATGCATATACCCTTTACGGTCCCTCAGGGGCGTCGGAAGTATGGGTCAGAGGGGGCGAACAGCCCCCTCTATCTTAGAACAGAGGGGGGCGTTGCCCCCCCTAGAAACAAGGGTGAAAGGATAAAATATATTTATTTTAATTAAATATTCTACGATTAATTTGTTTTTACTAATACAAATATTATTATTAAGATGAGTTAAATTATTTTTATTTATTTTATCTTAGTTACTTATTCTTAATGATTTAAAAATTATTATTTTAATTTCCCGCTCAGCCATTTCACTAATAAAAGCAGGGATGCGAAAATAATTTCAACTTGTTTCAACTGTTTGCTAATAGTTCGCCCATCGTTTAGAGCAGTGGTTCTTAGCCTGTGGTCCACGGGGCCCCAAAGGTTTACAATGGCCACGCAGGTGGTCCGCGAAAACTGTAATTATTATAGTGTTATATTATTTAAAATAATAAATACGAAGGAAAAATTGTGACAACCATTACGTTGTCAAAAATTACAAACATTGTCAAAATGCTCAATGTTGGCGATTTCACAAATGATCAAAAAAAGATAAGAAGCATCGCATGCTTGATGGTTTGCTTAAATCACGGCGCAGAAGAGGCTTGGTAAAGGCAAGAGCTGAGAAGAATGTTGTGAAGCTGTTAAAATCAGAAAAATGCTTGCCTGTACGTAAAATAGCTATAAAGGAAGGCGTTAGCAAAAATAGTAAAAAATAATAAATTAGTTAATAAAAAAAATAGTTTAAGGAAGGTTGTACAGCGTTTTGGTTTAAAACAACATTCATTGCTTTTTTATGTATGACGAAATGTGCGTCAAAATGGACAGCTTTGCGTTACCAGTTTAGCATACAAGTTTCGCATACGAGATGACGTAATTCTCTATAACCTTCTAATATTTGCTTGACTAAGTTGCATCTTATGACGTAAAAACTACGTCATCTCGTATGCAACACACTTCTAACTGTGTTCGTTTGCAATCCCCATAACCGACCATAATTAAAATTTCTATACGTTGAGTTTCTGTTAAATGAACCATTTTATTTTTCCATGTACCAACAACTTAATTAAATAAACAAACTTCTGTCACAATAAAAGCCTACAATCAATTGTTAAGACAAATGAAAGAGATCTCGGATATCTAGATTCATGTTATTGGTGAAATTAACTTAATAAACATTTTTTACGTTTTTTCAAAAATTTTCTGATATAAGGGTACTAAGATTTTAGATCATCGAAAAGAGAAGAAAAATCTCTATAAAATGAGCCTAATGAAAGGGTACATTGCTATTTAAAAAAATTAAAGTGTTATTGATTACTCATTTGTTTTCTGAAATAAAAACAATTGAATGCTATCTTATTATGGAAAATAAAATATTAAACAACTTTTATATAACAAATTTTTTTATAAAGTCGATATTTACCGAGATATATACTATATTCCATACATAATGGGCACCGTGTATATTATTCTTTATGTAAGTAATAGACGTCGATATAAGTTATTTTGTAATTTTAAAATAAAATAAGTGAAATTTGATGAAAAGTTTAAAATTTGTATCAATAATTTAGTGTCAGTTTATTAAAATGAGCAGTGCTTAAAACAATTTATTTGTGCGGAAAACTCGATCTTAAGGAAAGTAAAAGCATTCAGAAATAAACCCTGTCTGAAGCTATAGTCTCATTTTATAGGAAAATTGGTTTGTTATCTTGTAAGTTTCTATTTCTTTGTCTTAAGGAAGCACATATGCAAGATGGACGTGCACCGTATCTAATCGGAAATTTCCAAATAGCATATTTCCGACACTACTACAGTAAGAACAATAATTGCAGTATCTCTGTACTTCGCATGTTTTTACGTAAGTTTATGAGTATGGTCAGTAGATACGCTATGTGGGTTCTAGCACGAAATCGTATGTATTTTCTTATGAACGTTCATTTTGCATTTCTAGATCATCCGCCGGCGATTTATCGTTTATCGATCGTTCATCGATAAACGATATCGTTTTGTTTATAGGTTATCGAAAAACAATACTAAACAAAAACTAAACAATATCGTTTTTGATAAACTATAAACGCCGGCAGATGACCTTGAAATGCAAAACAAACGTTCATAAGAAAATAACGTTAAGAGAAAAGTGGGAAAAGGGTGTTGAAAATAAATGGTTAAGAACCGCTGGTTTAGTATATAAACATCAAGCTAAAGTAAAGACACGTGATATTTATATAAAAGTAACATCAAATAATATAGTTAGTTATTTGTTAAGAAATATTTTATATAGTTGATAATTAGGTCAAATTAAAATAATTACCTTTTAAAAATAAAACATTTTTATTTTACTTTCAAGGAGCTAGCAGTACTGAGCATCCCTGTCTTAATTATTATATCATACTTTTTTACTTATTGGAACGTTATGGTAAGATTACTGTATCTTATCTATGAAATCGAAGTTCGCCCCCCCTAAGTGAAAATACTTCCGACGTCCCTGCGGTCCCTTTATTGCCCAACAAATAATTTATTTTTTTTATTTTATACCATTACATTTTCTTTGCAATTCTTTATTAAATAGTATCTTATATTTGCTTTTTATAAACTCGATATCTTTTTTATTTTAAATTAAGGTCTTATTTTTTTAATTTAATTTACTTGAAAAATACCACAACACTAAAAACTTGACCTGATTTTTAATACTTAAAATTAATTTTTCCATAATTATGTAATTTAAACAAATCAAACATTTTTCTACAAGTGTATAACAAAATTATATGGATGTATGGAATTCAAATGTAAGGTTGCACCAAGTCTTCAAACACAAGAATTATCTAAGAATCTTATTTCAAATTTATGCTCCCCACAGACAACGCACCCTGGTAAGTAACGCTCCAATCTAACGCTTCATAAAAATAATAAAAATTTGAAAGTTTTATTTTCCAGTAAAAAATCCATAGGTTATCAACATAAATTAAAATCAACAATTATTAATTAACGACTGCAAGGACACGAAAACAGAAATGTTGCTGAAATGACCGAACCAACAAATGTGACCAAGAAATACCAAAATATTAAATAAACAGAAACCACCTGACTTGCCTGACCTGATGATGAAAAACCTGACGAAGAAAGTGTTTGATGGAGAAAACCATCATTCTCTTTCATGACATCTGTAAGAGAATCGCCGACGAATGTCTTCGTTAATCATATTTCCTTCTTGACACTTTCACTTATTGCGCTATGTAATTCTGTACAACAAATCAGCAATAACCAAAAAGAATTTAGAGATATATTACATAATCACGTCTTATATCACAACTTTCTTTTCTTGCAACGTTTTATCTCCGATCTTGGAAGGTCAAGCACAAAACTCATTTCTTAATATGAATTTATAATAAGTAATAACCGATTGATCTTATTATTGGACCTTATTAAGAACTGAAGCAGTAATCCCTAAAGAAAAGCTTTAGCAAAAGTCTTTGGCCAGAGATTTTCATATACCATCTGTCACTAGCGGTAGAAATAAGAGATTAAACAATTTTTCAAGTTAAAATCATTTATGATGCTGCAGCCTGCCGGTATCGCTCCAAGAAATCAAAGGTTTTGAACATTAAAAGAATATTGAAAGTAAGAAAACGTTGTAGCGTAACACAAGCCACTACCAGTCGATTTATAATAATTATAAGAATACATGTGCAAAATTACATTTCGAAGTAATAACGGTGAAAAAAGTTATACAACATTCCTTGGGCCGAAATTGACTTGTCAGTAGGCGTCTAGTATCAGTTCACCAATTTTTATTACAAGAAAAATATTTTTTGTCGCGGAAACCTAACTGCCAGTCGATTTACAATAATTATAAGAATAAATGTGCAAAATTACATTTCGAAGTAATAACGGCGAAAAAAAGTGTTAATGTTAATCTCTCTATCTAAGCTCTTGGTAATCTATTTGCCTGAATAAAATTTGTAACGTGTTTGCAAATAACAATCAATAATTTAGCTAAAATAAAATAAAATTATTATTATTAAAATCAAATCAAATTACTATAATCATTAAATTAAAAGTTAACTCACTTTTCCTAACTCACTCACTCACCTAATAATTATAATTAGAATTTAAGTTATTAAAAATTATAAACAAGGGATTGTGGAGAACGAACCCTCATTTACAACCCAAAGTCAAGTTACAAGTTAAAGATTAATAATCAATCTTTTTTTTATAAAGATCATTTACGATGAATAAACGTTAATAATTAAAACGTCTTTAACTTATTAACCTGAGTGCTTGTAGAGTTTCATAAATAAAATAAATTTGTAGTAAGTCAGAGTAGATTTTATTAATTTATTATAATACAGACTTAACATTTAATTATTTAAAATAAATAAATTAATAAAGTACTTAAATTTTACTTTAATTTTTTCATAATACAAAGTAATAGCTTCATTGCTTCAATACTTAAATTTTCCGATACAAAACTAGTTTGGTATCCAACGTGTTATAATATAATAACAATTTTTTTAAATTAAAATACAATACAGATTTATGATCTCATAAAAATGATTTCATGTCATGTCATAAAAGATTGCTATAACGAATATAAAAAATTAGGTAACGTTTAAAAAGATTAAAATAAAAATAAAATACATAAAAACTGTAAAAAAGTAAAAAGTAAAGAATAACTAAAATGTATTCGTGCAGATGTTACACTACATTTCTGTTTTATTCGGACGTTCTGCAAATTATTTACTGAAGCAAGTTTTCTTTTGTAGAATTTCGTTTCTTTTAGAACGTCGTTCTGTCTCTTTGTTAGTTTTCTATTTTAATTTCAAACTACTACCACCAGCTCTTCACATAATTTAATTATATTGTAGAGTCTCTCTTTTTGAGCCACGTATGCGTCTAGATCTAATTTCCTGTGTTTGTGCACCAACACAATTTTAATTTTTCCGCCTTCACAAAATACCTAGTTCACTAGACTTTAAAATACAAAACTGCAAGTAGTTTCCCTTCCTTTTTTAATCTCGATAGAGTCAACCTACCCCGAAACCAAATCTCTCTATTCCTTTCTTTCTTTCATTTTAATAAAATTCTTCGCGTACTTTACGGTAGCATCTTTTGGGTATTGATTTCGTTATAATAAAAAATAGAGGAAATAATTTGCATAATAATTTTCGGAAACATACCTTTTTCGGGGACGGGATCTCTCGCACTGTCAAGTCGCAATTCCGCAAATTCCTGATACATATCAGCCACCTGAGCCTCGCATCGTAGGATTAAGCGA
Source organism: Agrypnus murinus (assembly GCA_929113105.1). NCBI lineage: Eukaryota > Metazoa > Arthropoda > Insecta > Coleoptera > Elateridae > Agrypnus > Agrypnus murinus. Next base: position 181,842,030 of record OV816026.1, on the reverse strand, counting down.
CCACCGTTGAAATGTACCTCGGATAGCGGAAGTTCGAGCGACAAATCGCTCCAAAGTAGGTCCTGGGACTTTTTCAGTCTAATTGGTTCACTTTTAGCGACCTGCAAAACAAAAAGGGGGGTGAAACAGAATGGTTAATTAATATTTCATTAATGCAGATTTTATTTTAATTGAGTTTTATTACCGTTCTGTTGTTTAGTATGAATCTGAGTGTTGCTGGAGGTCTGGATGGAGGGGATGAGCAATTCGCTTTCAGAACATCTCCGTAATCTAGAGGTTCGCTGCTGACGCTAATTGTCGGCGGATCCTCTGGGAGCTCTGTAATTATTACTTGTATTTCTATAGTTATATTTGTGAAATAATGACGAAATCGTTTTATTATTACTTTTATAATCCAAGAAGCTTTCGTTTAATTAAATTTAGATCCCGCTTATGTTATCGGTTTTCTCGTTGGTCCTTTTGGCATTATTGAACGATAAATAATTCTAATTAAGTATAAGAGGATGCCCCACATAAATAGGAACAAGGCAACCAGGGGTTTAATAATAGTGAAGTATTAGCATCACGTCTAGGTAATGTGGGATAAAAGGTGTTTAATAAGTTACATTATGAGCACCTTACCAAAGTGGGGTAGTTACGTTAGTTAGTGACTAAGTATCAGCCTCTTAATCGCTTGGGGATTTCAGCCTACAGTAATTTGTCCGAAGCAACCGCAAGCCGAAATTAAACCTGTGCTCCCTTATGGTCTGCTTATACATACACATAGTAATAACGTAAACAGGAAACAGGTTTCGCAATCCCAATTTTCAGTAATTATACTTTGCAACAATTATATGAATGATAATTGTAAATACAATTAAGTGTTTAACATTTATGTGTTAATGAGTTTTGGCAAGTTTAGTATTTAGCATGAAGTCGCTGTTCGACTTAATAAACCAGTACATACCCGCCGTCTTTTGTTAATATGAAGGAGTTGGCTTGCAACTTATGAAAGCGTGGGGAGAAATGCTGAAATATATAAATTTATAACTAAATAATCTACAACTTTATAGCGCTGAACCGACAACAAAAAGTCACTTATAACGGAGTAGAAACCTTAACAACTAACCTAATTTTTTCTTTATGACATTTATCGATTGGCAATCGTTTTCCATGTTGCTTTGGAATTGTTATTTAACTAAACATGGTTTTCAGTGGTTATTTCCAATTTCACTGAACCAGTTAAGTTTTATACAATCAGTTAAATAATTACAACAGTAGCTTTACAGATTAAGAGAAAGCATTCCAAAAGATAGATAATAGAAGCTTGTAACATGAAAATAAGCTTTTGGTAGTAGCGGTTCCAGAGTTTCTTCCATCTTTCTGCAATCTCTGATAAGACGTCTCTTAATAAAGTTTCCAGAAGTGAACCGTTTTGAATGTGCTTTTCCATTCCAAAAAGATTTTCTACAACAAGAGGATCACTCTAGCTTAGGCTCACCCGTTTTAATAAAGTTTAACAGAGATAAAGTACTCCCAACATATAGAAATTCTGCCACGCCATTCGATGCAATACTCAAAAATGTGGGAGAACAATTGGAGTGCAAAGCTCGACAGCACACGGCCTCCTCTCACCGTATACGATCGCGGTAAAAAAAAAGGAAACACTAACCAACTTATCTGTAATCTTATCTTGTGTAAGTGATGGTTGACTGATTACAGTCAGTACATACATAGTATAGTATATTTTATGCACAATTTCTTTATTAATGTAATTACAAATTATTAAACTTGTATTTTTTATTCTGCATTAAATTCTGAAATATAATATTTCCCATTGTTTCTGAAAAATTCAATTTATAAAGTTTTTTATGAAATAAAACGTAGCAAAGGCACGTGAAAATGACGTAAAAAACTGGTCACTGAGTGACGTAAATCACACGTCGGATGACGTAAATATGACGTGGTAAAGACTTCCTAAGGTCATAGACCAACGACATCGTATGCTAGACGTTAATTTCACGTCTTTTTTCAAGTTATATTATTTGGTACCCCCCAGATTTTTAGAAATGCATATGAAACTACCGGTACTTTTAAAGGTTGTATATTAAAAAAATACAAAAATGTAACATATATTCAAAGGTCATATACTAAGAAAATGATTAAAATATTACAAGCAATAATTTGCTGATCGAAATTAAAGATAACATAGTAAACAATATAACGTTGAAATTCACAACCCATTGTTTGTTTGACGGTCACTGTTTAAAACCAAGCTTCTCCGTTAGTTTGGTTGTCACTGGTTTTCCCTTTCCCTTTGTTTATCGTAAAGTCGCACCTGCGCGGTCAAGCGCATTCTCAATGGTGCAGTTGATATAACAAAAATGGTAGACTTGCATTAGATGTTGGATGGAAGATAAATTAGAAAATTGGTTCTGATATAATTCGCTTTAGCGGAGAAAATCTCGCATCCAGCAATATGATCATTTGATTGTTTATATGTGATCAATCGGCAATTAGACGGAGTAGACTCTATTATTAACCATTTAGGTAAACCTCTTTTTATTTTCCACCTAAAATCTCAAAATCTTTTTTAATTTAAGTAATATTTTTCTATCAGTTGCCCTGAAGGAATCGTGTAATAAAAGACCTTTCAGTTTATCGAAAGCCAAAATTCTGTGCAAATATTTAAAATTAATACCATATACAGGGTGATTTATTTTTAGGTCTTTTATTTTGGATTCCGTTGCTCGTTGTTCTTTTTCCTGTTCCTGCCCCTTTGGCTTTGGGTTTAATTTGAAGGTCTTCCCCTTTGGGTTCGTACCTGTATACATACGTACAGGGTTGAATGTAACAAGATTATACCGGAGCGTGAAATGAAAAACCCTAAGCAAGGCTTTTAAACCGTACCGTATCATCCGTAGGTCATCGAATGGTGGGATGTGTGTTTGAAACTGTATGTATATGTATATTGTGTCATTTTATTTATGTGTCTATATATTTATAAAACGTTTATACAATTTATTTATTCATGCATATTAGTTTTAAGAGCTAGATAAAACGAGATCTCGAGTAGTGAAATTATCATAGGGTAGTGTTTAAGATTTACAACCAGCTGTGATACAAATCACCATTCTGTTAATTTTACTAGACATTAAAATCCATAATCAGCCTAATTACCGTTTACAATTTGCGATAAATAATAAAGCCCTACTTAGAAAGTTTACATTTCACTACATGTTTGTGTTTAATTTATTTCTATTTATTTATTGTGTGGTTTTAATATTTGCTTTCCAGCTCGTCAACTGTAAGTGTATATACACCGTACGACCAAAATTGTGGAAGTTGTCTATATGTTAGCAAAAGATATATTTCTTCGTTTATCTAAGAAGTTCGAAGCTTTAGTAATAAGGATTGTTTTAAAACGAAGTGGCGCTTGTTTTTTTTTCTTATCTTGTATATCTTGTATTATCCCGCCTCTCTCCGGCTTATTGGGGTTAGCCGTCAAAAACAAAAGTAGTGTTATTTAGGTCAAGCTGATACTTCCAGCACAGCTATATTTTGGTAGGTTTGGTATTTATATATATAAAAGTAGCCTTTGTGATTCTGTAGGCTATAACAAGTAAACATAACCTAGTTTTATTTATCATTGATTCATTATTACTAATGAAACTTACAACGTTTCCTTTGAGATTTTACAAACATAATAGGTATCACCACAAAACTTTCCTTAAAGGCCAAAACAACGCATTTACCAAATATTTCTGTAATAAACCATACTTTAAGTTTTCACCAAAAAAAATTTCAGTTCGCTAGAAGAATATAGATGCTTCCTCTTTGACAATTAAGGTTTTGCTTAAACTTTCAAATTAAAAACAGATGAGGAGATAAACTCTACATAAACAACAGAATAAAGACTGCTACTGACAACCAAGATGGAGTGCGCACGCATATCGCGTAAGCGACAGCCACACCGTTTGGTGGAAAGCGTGAAAGTAGTGCCATCGTAAAGTGAACCGCTCCGTGCAAAATGCGGACCATTGCAGACCATGAACTGCTGTTGGAATTTATTAAATATTAAAAATGTACTAAAAACAATACTTGTACGAAAATAATATAGATAAATGTTTGTCTTTGTCGCAATGACACGCTTTAAACATAATGAGCCTATGTAATAGCCTTACTGAAACATATGCTATTATGGAGATTATAACAGAAACTACAAAAAAGTGTCTTTGGAATAATAATGCAAGATCTAGTTTTTGACTTTGGATACCGGTAAAATATATAAATGTATTACCTAAAAAAGACAATATGACACGATATGCGACATGTCATTTTAATGTCATTTACTGAACGTCATTATGTCGTCGACTTTTGGCCAACTGACGTCTTATAACCAGTTATCATCAAATGTTGACGACATTATGACGTAACTTTGCTACCTTGGATAGGTATTACTAAAAATAAAAAATAATAATAGTATTTATATTTTCAACAATAAATAAAATAATAAACGACATAAATTAAAAAAGAACAAGATTCGAACCATGGATCAACAACATAGGAATTCGGCACGTAATGCACTCGACTAAACCGGCTTCAGCGTGGCAGTCGCTTATGCCAAATTCTCCACTTTCCACACCCACTTCACTGTCGTTTTTGTGTACTGCATGGAATTCCTTGGTAAAATCTCCATATAGGTGGAGCATCTTCTCTGCTAAATTTTATTAAAATCGGTGAGGCCAAATTCACGTTGTCTAGTTGTAAGGTGATTTTTATAGAAACCGCTTGTGAAAATGAGATCTTAAATATTTATCGTAAACTTTTAATATAAAAGTCTCGAACAAGAGCCATTTTTAAGAAACCTTTTAGGAAAACCTCTTTGTGAAAAATACATTTTTAAGCCAGAATTTTCTATCAATAAATTGTTTAAGACTTCTCCGGTGATGTTTATAATAGGAGCTAAAATGAGTTTTGAATTGGTTGTACATAAAAAGATTACCAGTTGTTGATATTAGGTTACGAGATTCGATTTTGTTAATAAAATCCAGCTACAAGTAGTTTTACATAAAACCTCAAATCAATCTCTCAATACTGTCAATATCATTGCAGCTTTTTTCTAAAAGTGCAACTAAAGATATCTTCAAGGATCTTGAAGTAACGAGGTTTTGCAAATGAGATTACCATGAAAGCAATTAAGATACAAGTATTTGCTAACGTTCTTAACGGTGCACGTTGCTTACTTGATACACCGGATAATGGGGGCTCTGGATAAAAGGAAGCGACTAAAAGTAGTTTTTACCTTTACAGCTTATAAACTTTTTACTTTTAACTAAAGAAATCGGATAAAATATTAAAATCAATAAAATTTAAATATGATGGGAAATCATATTTAATTATATATTAATATATTAAATTGGACAAGAATTTCAGTTATTACTGGCAGATTACAAGTTAAGTTGTAGAGTGGGACTACTATCCTCAAAATACGCCGTACAACTTCACGAATCACAAAACACTGTAGTCACCACGTCATTTGGAGACGTTGTTTCGATCTTCGACCGATTGCTTCCCTTTCACTGTCAATTTAACATAATTCGGTTTGCACCCAGAGTACGATCTATTGTAACGTGCATAGCTTGATAAAAGCAAAATGCATTCAGTCTCACAATTGAAAACCGAAGTCTATACTAATAAATCTAATTAAATTTTGTTTTGGCATGGCATAATTGAAAGGTTTACTGAATCTAAAGAAGTTATGCTTGGTGCATGAGCAACTTCTAACTTAAAAATCATTTTAACAACTGTGTACCTTATCGTTAAGTTTCCTCATCATGAGAACACAATTTTAAAAAGTTTGATTCTAAATTAATACAAGGAAACTTTCACAAGCAACCTTTAGTAGCACACAAATAAACAACACATTAATAAAAAAACATTTAAAAATAATTTTCATTCATAATTAAAAAATAATCTCAAAGACTATTCCACTAATGAATGGGTGTGTACAAATTGTAGATGAGGAATTTTCACTCATTTATGTCTCTGTCAAAATCATGAAGTAAAACAACAATTAAGACGTTTTATTCAGCCATGGTATAAACAGAATAAAAGTATTATTTCTCAAGCAAGTAGACTACAAAACCAGATAACAACTGGTTTGATGTCTTTGCGATCTAATATTACGAAGGTCAAACTTAAATGAAATTTAAACGAATCTATTTTGCTCCACTAGGAGTATTACAAAGATCAAGATCCAGATTGTTTCAATACTGCAAATTATCTCACCTCAAATAAAACTACACATCAAACTACAATTTTAGAAACAATTTGATAGGATTTGAAAATCCAGAAAAAACCTTTAATAAACGAATTTAAATTAGATTGTGACACAAAAAAAGATCCAATACATCTTTAACATGAAAAGCCGATGAACAACTAGGAAAATACTTTGCCATAACTAATTGTGGAAGGTTTATTAATTCGGCATTCGCTTGAGAACAGGTTGGTGCAAACAAAAAACATTATATTTTCATCAATAATAATGTTTCAATTAATACTATACGATAACGACCACAATGGATTAAACTTCAACTAGATCGTTACTAAAAAAATGCTGAAAAGATGCGCTATGGCGTTCTCTTAAAGTCTGTAGTAATGTCTGTCTCAGAAGACGAAGAACGAAGAAGACAATACAGAGACAGTAATTGTTCGAGGTGCACCAGCGTAATGCTGTAGACTGCGTGGTCTCAACAAGATGAAGCAACTGTTAATACTTCAAGGAATGCTATGCTACTCCTTAACGATATATGTTTCCAGTTGTTATAATCTCAAGACAGAGAAACGTCGAATGACCTCCAAGAGCAAGGTATGGCAAAACCTGTCGCACAACGGAGGATTTATTACAAAGTGTCGCAAGTGTTGTGTGTCTTTTTGCCAAACCCTGCATACAAATTTAATATTTTTATGCTTTTGACTATACAATTGTACATATTGCTATACTAATGGAGCTACATTATTTGTAATGGATAATAATTTATTATTTATTTAGTTATTATTGAAACTTTTAAATGTTTAACCTTAAACAATATTTTTAAAGAACATATGACCTCTAAAATCAAATTAATTTAAAAATTGCAATGCATATTATCAAGTAATTTACTAAACTCGTTGCAAAGTGAAGAGAAAAACCTAAAAGTTATAACCTAACAAATCTGAAAGACAGACCTACAATGGCCTACAATCAATAATGACAAAGGACAAAGCCATTACCGACGATATCTTTTGATGCATGTAACGGGTTGCATCATTTCGACGCAATGATTATGTACATGCTTTAGATGTAGCAAAGTCGGTCATGCTGTAGCGATTTGTTTTCAGAAATCTGAAAAGGATGTAAAGGAAGTGGAAGTTATGTAGGAGGCAATAAACTCAGTCATTTTAGATCATATTGCATAACAAAAAAAGAATTTGATTCCAAATAATTGACAATAAATCTGGAGCAACATTTCTATATACGAACTTGACGAATGAATACTTATCTGAAAGCTGAAAGGACTGAAAAATAGCTCAAAATAATACGACTGAGTATAAGCAAACAAACTATAATAAAGTAGTGTAATTATTAGTAAAGAGTCGGTAATTATTCTACATTTAAACCGAGGTGGCGATGGAATAGATTCAGTTCAAATCGAGAGCTGGAAGCATCATCTCTCTGATGATATTGAGCTGAAAAAAATTCCTAAATTACTTGTTTTTATTGCACTATTACAACAAACAATTTGGCATTGCTTTGCACCTGAAAATGCTTTATTTCTGCGTATCTAATTTCAACAATTAAAAAAATTAACAAATTCTATTAGTATCTGCGAATAACAGCTTACTTGTTTTTAGTTACTTTACTGTAATGCAGTAACTTCACAAATTTACAAATTTAGCAATAAAATTTTCCTTTTTAAGAGACTAGCTGTGTTTTATAAAAGTTTATAAACAAGGTTCAGGGAGAAGGCGTTTCTTTGGGAATTTCGCACAAAACCACTTTCAGATAGTTGATTGAGGAAACTCAACCTCAATTTCAAAGTGAGCTAGTGAACAATGTTTACTCTTGAGAAATTGTGACTACACTTTTGCATTTCTATTTTCAGAAAAATTCTTTAATAAAGCATTTCCCAGACAAATAGCTCTCTTTAAACGAAATTACATTTTATCCTGAAACATTTATTATTTTAAACCCTTTTTTGACAAACCTAACCTACCTGATAATATGAACAATGTCGAGTAGACCAAAATCTGCGGTTTACAAATAACAAGGGTTAGCAGCACGTGCTCTTTGTTATGATATAATCTGTCTCTTTTGAGTTATAACGAGGGGACTGAAATACGTCTGCTGGATGAAAGCCCCGAAAAAGTACAATCCGTCGGATGCCACGGTTCAGAGCTCATCTAACTTCTGCCCAAATTTGATCTGACCTGCTGCTAATCTAACCTTTTAACTTAACTTTAACGTTTATTATATATATCTTTTTATCATCAACTTGGAAATTTTCTTTTCTCGTTAAAAACAAAAACTTTTTACAGTAACAAATTTCATTAAGTTTGCCAATTCCTGACGACATCAAAACCCATTAAAAATATTAAACGATTTAACAATTTCATCATTAAAGCTTTAAATTAGTTCTGTGGGTGTTTTCAACGAGATTTCTCTTCCTTTCCTCTTTTTTCTTGTTTCTGTTCATTTCACTCCCCACTTTTAATTTAATAGAAACTTTAGTCACCTAGAAGTTTTGCTTACTTTGAAAACAAGTAAATAGGCTGGAATTACGATCGGTTCAAGTTTGGTGGTGACCCAACACGACCTAAAACATATAACATCTCCTGAAATCCTATTTAGAATCGATCGGATTTGTGTAAGAATGGATTTCGTGCGTATACGAATACAGATAAAAGCCTAAAGAAAGCAGGGTCCGTTTGTATAACGTTTCCCGAGTGGCTGGTTATATTGTCTTCGAACGGTTGAACAAACACAAATAGAAAACCAATAGTTAAACTATCCTTTTTACATCGATGTATCAAAGATTGTTATAGGTGTATCCAGGTTAACGGGGGTGGGATTTTCAGGAATTTCATGTTACTGGCGCATTATTTGAAATTGTTACACCGCCGTTGTACAATGAATACGTTTTATAGCTGCTACAGTATTTTCACGTTCTAGGTTCATATTTGGTTAAATTTTCAGATTTTATTAATATTACGGTAGCATTTTGAATAAACGTTTCATATTGCTTTGAACTTTTTAGGGTCTTCACCAATTTTACAAGTGCTGTTGCATACCAGTAAAATTACCAGTGTTGCCAAGCCTGGTAAAAGTTTGCCAGATCTAGCGATTTCAGGTTTAAGTTTAGTGAAATCTTTTGCAAAAATTAAAATATTTTTTGTGAAATGGATTTTGAAATCCAACAATTTCTTTATCTTAAAATAATTTTTTTAAATCGTTGCTTATTTCATTATCCTGTAACGTGAATTTTCTGCAATTCAAATTGTTGCGATAGCATCATCACCTACTAGAAACTAGCTGTAAGATTAGGGATAATTTATTTTTTTGAGAATTTTGTAGGATTATCTAATTGAAAATACGGATTACATCTATGTACATTAGGGTGACTAAAAAAACGGGAATTTAAAGTTTCTATGGGTGCATCGATTTACACAATTCCATATTGAATAAAAATAAAACAACGCCAAGAAAAATTAAAATCGATTAATTATTATGAAAGAAAAAGATAATTTCAAATATTTATAAATTGTTCAATATCTTTATTAAATGTGCTTTGCTTTTAATAAAATTTGGCTCAAATTTAACTAATGTAATATAGAGAATCTGAACCTACCAGTTAAATTAATCCTATCATTTCTTGTATTTTAAAAAATTTGATTAATTAATCAAAATTAACCAATTAATACCAAAAAAAGTATATGCAAAATTAAATTTCTATGTGTATTTAATTTTTATTTGTAAATTAAGATAAAACAAAAACCTTGTGCTTTTGAGAGTTTTTAATAATATCAACGATTTTTACTTAATATCGGTACCGTCAAATTAACGCACAGGCCAGTAGTTGTAATAGTACAAAAACTGATTGTAAAATAATATGATTTCCTAAAGTTTGATCTAAATTGTTTATCAATAAAATAAATCATATTTTGCACATGTTCCGTTAATTCCTTTTTATCTTAGTTTATATTCCTCTCTATTCTTAAGAAATGTTTTCTTTATAAGAATCAAATATCAATTTATTATCAAATTGAAATTATAAATTATAGATAGAAATTATAAAAAGTTATAAATATACAGTTTGCCAAAGCTTGAGTTGTCACGTGAAGTCGCCTTGACCGCTACATGATTACGTAATAGTAAAGCAACACCAATAGCACCACTTGCTATTTTCAACACGATGATATTTTCTTTACAAAGAAATACAAAACTTTTTTTTAGTACAAACTTTTACTAGATTATAAACGCAATTTATTAGTATTTTTTAAATATTTCAAATAAATTAAAAGCAAATTGTACAAATAAAAGAAAACATTTCGGGAGAATTCAATAGTCAAAAACAGAAATAAATTAGTTCAGAATTCATAAGTGATCGTAGAATCTGATAATTATCAGGAATCTAGCAACACTTAGCCGTTACTGGTAACTATTTTCGTTACCGGTACTAGCATCTTATTGGTTTGTTTTCATCGGATGAAACTACCGACAACCGAATTTATAAACGACAAAGTAATAAGATAACAGAAATTTAGGTTATGCTTATCAGGGATTTGAAGCCATGGTAGCTCAGTGGGTATGGTACTTAACGCTGCAGTCTACCAATCCTGAGGTTTTGGGTTAGATTTTCATATGGATTACACATTGGAACTTTTAAAAATATCTAAGGTTCCAGGTCGACTCAGCCTGTTAAAATGAGTACCTGGAAAATAATTTCCTGGGGTAATAATAGGTTGTTGGTGCGTCAAGCAAACCACTTTATTACTCTTTGGAACCGGGGGGGGGGGAACCGAACGTCTCGAGTAATAGCAGTTTCACCTACTATACCTCGATGAGGCTTCATGGCCTGTAAAGGGACTATTATTGTTATCAGGAATTTATCTATTATTTACTATTTACTTAACGTAGCGGCATGGCGATTATGTCTCTCTCTACATGACTGGACTGATCTTAGGGTTCCCATCCCTTAGTTTGGGAGTGGTCCCAGAACAAGACTGAACTTCAGTAGGAAGAGTAACTAGCAAGGTATTTAGATGATATAGAATCATCAATTGAGAATTTTAACTTTGCTAAAACATTAAAATATTTAAAGGCTAGGATAGGCTCCGAAAACACGAAAAACTAATCGTATCATGCATTAAATGAAAGATATACATGCAAAGCTACTGGGTTTTATTTAAGTTAAAAGCTACATGCTAGGATACAGATAGATTTATCAAGTTAGAATATGTTTTAAACTAGGAAATTTATCACACACACATAACCTCAATTTCATATAAAAAGATTTATAGTTTCAAAAAGGATATAAGTTATAAGGATATAAAGGATAAGTTAATTATGTTGTTTTATAGTTAAACACAACTTTCTGTAACACAGGTTACGAGGTTAGGATAGTTTTTCTACTCTTCTTGAATGTTTATTTGATGTTACATTTGAACCTTAACGTTATAACTAACTCAAGATAGATTTTTCCTTTTTCCCACATAGTCAGTTTCGAGTAGATATTCCACTGGAAATAATTAAAACAGAGCATTATCTTGATTTTACGATGTCACAATTTATTTACAGATTCCTGTAGTTGGTGGAAATCTTGTCAGATAAATGGAGATCTGCGGCCGTATTGATGTTTATTGATTTTGGAAATTTAAGTGTTAATGTGATGTTCCATTCAATTTATGTTAGTATATTATTTAAATTTGCAGAAGCATTGTTTCATATCTAAAACGTTAACGGTATATATTTTAGTTAAGTTTTTTTCTTTGTTATTTTATTATAATTTGTATAAACTCCATATGTTTGGGGTACCTTATGTGACTATGTACATATTTCATATACATATTCATAGCTGGAGAGTAACGGGTTTTCATTGTAATTTAGTTTTTATGAGATCGGTGACAGCTGATCGTTTTTATTGATTTTCTTTATTATTGTTCAATTTAGACCATAAGTGTTTATGTCAATTTATTCGTCTCTTTGCCAGCTACCTTTCTGTCTTTGTAGAATTAAGTTTAGTGTTAATTATGAACAGGTGTTTTCATTAGTAGCGTCATGACAGGTTGTGATGTTCAAGTGTTTTGAACAATTTCGTTGTGCCGTCAAGTGTTTTGCGAAAACATATAAAAGGACCTCGGAAAAAGAACAATTTTAGTCGATAAAAGTCAATGGGTGAGCCCACGTTGACTCGTACAAAGATATAAAAGTGAGGTTAAATTTATAACTCACATGTTTTTCCATTTGTAAACAAATGACTGTTATTAGATTTGAATAAATTGGGAATAATTCATTAAAACAATTTTATTTCATTTCTAAAAAAATTTTTAAGAAGTAATTTGTGACTAGTTTGATTTTTAAAAATAATTTAAGATCAATTATTCATTTGCAAATATTGTTCTTGGTTGTTTATTGAATTTAAGTTATTTGATGTTAGTCTGTTTAAATGAATGCGGCTGCCCACCAATGTCAGGTTAGCATCCACCAAAATTTTATTTAAACAAACTAAAGGAAGATTTTTCTTAATATTTGTTCCTGAAGGAATTTAGTTTCATTCTGATAAAACTTTTATTTAATTTTAACAAAAATAAAGATCTATAGTTGTTAATTTGTAAATGTGTTTGCTTTATTCTGATGTGGATGCAAGTATTAAATGTTATATAGAGGGCCAAAGAAAATTTCCCATCCAAATACAGCAGTCCAGGTGTGGCTTCTAGTAAGTTCTTTTCTTCCAGGTGCAAGAATCAATAAGATTTTTTTTAATTTTTGTTCAGTTCATGCGCAAACAATATAAACCTGATTTAGTCTATTAGGAAAAAGAAAAGCTATTGGGTTGTTTATTTTCATTTTTATTGATGCTAGCCAAAATCAAATAAAACTCTTATTTTATTTATTAGGTTATTAAACAAATAATAATCCCATAGTTTCATTTTAGAATATATTATCCCAGTATACCCCTCTCGGCCTATGGGAGACCGCATCGTCAGGTAGTTCCCTGGTGTAGTCAAGGAACTGCTTCTGGTATCTCAGAAAATTCGATACGATTGAACCCGGTAAGATTCTAGGGAATAACCTTTAAGTAACCTAACGTAAACATATAGTCTCTCACGTCTCAAGGCAAGTCCATCTCTATGTGGTTCATGCCGGCTCTCTCCTTTAAGTAGTAGAATAGTCGTGCAGGGCTCTATCGAAACGACCAATTATTTATTTGGTAGGTTGGTGTGAGGAGATTCTAAATAATCTTAGACGGACCTAGGAACCAAAACAAGCCTACCCTAGATGTTGAACTTGGCCGTTCAGTGAAACTGTAAATACTGAGATAGGGATCAAGGAACTTCCTTGGGAGATGGACCTCGATGGGCGAGCACGTTAATAGCTCCACCACTAGTCTGCGAAACTAATAGGTTGGGAAAAAGTAACCTCGCTCCTACCAGTGACTACTAACTAGCAGCACTTACATAAGTAAGTGACGCACTAATTAAGCGCACCTCAATTCCTACTTAAAGGGGCCATGTCTGTTACGCTGTTACTGTGTTGATAGTTAGCGTAACAATTGACGGTTATAAGTGAAGTGAGGTTAATATGGTTAATAAGAAGGCCTCGTTTTAACAGTATGTAGATGTAATATATGAATCGTTATCTTTGTGGACATTTACTCGTAAAGTTCATCTTGCCCCTTATGACTTAATGTTATTCTGACTGTCCATACCCCGTCGTGAGCACGTTTATAGTTCCGGTACTAGCCTGGAGAGCTAGTAGAGGGTGGATAGGCAATCTCGCTCCTACTAGTGAGTTGGTGGTAGCATTTGTCAAGCAAATGCGCGCTGATTGAGCGCATCTCAATTACTTCCTCTTGGAAAGAACGTGGAGATTAAGTCTAACGACAGGTGCTCCACGTAAAACACTTGGAGTCTGTACATACCCCGTCAAAAGTACGGTTATGGACATAAGTCGTAAGGGGCCTAAGGCATATATGTTGCGATACTTTTTGTATATATTATTTGTTATAAATTTTGTAAAAAACCTTAGCAAAAACCCTTATTGCTTACGATATGGTTATAGAACACTGTAAAGGTGCGCTAAATGTAATTTCTAACGCCTTATCTAAAGCTCATGTAGAAGTTGGCACCCTAGAGATTAAACCAAAAGGCTACAGTTAGAAGTGAATAATAAGTGAAAACTGTTTGACTCTATGAATACTTTGAAACTAAGAATGGCTCTCTTGTTTGTATGTATCAGACTTTTTTCAACAAAATACCATACAGATAGTTCATGATAATATTAAAATAGCACATTTTGGATCCAGAATACTTTAAGCTTATAGCCTCCAGGATTTATTTAGTTTCATATCCCCGGCAAATAATAGCGTTGGATTTAATTGGCTGTCGCCCGCCTGGGCGACAGCGGGTTGCTTAAAAAAATAAACAATAGTAATGTAAGTTTCATTCTCAAGTATCTTGTCGAGGGTTCGTTTATTAGGAATCATGATTATAGAGAGCGGGACCAGAATGTCGCAAATATTAGGTATGCCTTGTGCACAACAATACATAGATCTACTGGCTTTGTTTCTGCTTTTTTAAATTTTACGCCAAATTTATTTGTGTATAAAAGAAGCACTTTTAAATTTTGAACCCACGAGCCTCTCTCCAACTAAAACATACGTGATGAAACAATGTAACACGTATTTAACCAGCAATACATTATAAATTATAACTCATAAACCTAAAGAAGTTTCTCAAGTACTCAACCATTTACAATTCGAAGCCTATTTCCATTCGTGGCGCTTCTAAGATCTAATATCTAAAATAACAGAGAGTTTGTTACTAAATTGGTTGCACTTTTTATACTCTTTTTGAAGCAAACATGAGCTTTAGTGATATTTTTGGTGGAAAACAAAAGAAGATTTAGAACTAAATACAACATAATTGTTTATAACTATTATTTTTTCTTTAAACAAACTCACTCAACAGATAGCTAAAAAAATCCCTTTTCAATGATATATGATACCTGTACTGACATAAAAAATAAGGTCACTAAAAAAAGTCAACCAAACTACATTAACTACTCAACTGTTAAATAACTAAATTTTATTTAATTACTTGAAATTACCTAGATACAGCATCCTATCTTGATGAAATCCAACCTTACATGCTAATTAACATTATTTACATATTTCTAGATATCAAAACCATGACGATAATAGCTAAACTACGTTATTTTAGATTGCTATGGCAAAACGCAGAAACTTGGATTTTATTTCAATAATATTTTCTACAAAAAGCAACACTAACATTATTTTTTTTAAATTGTACTTAAGAAACTGCTTGACAAATCAGCATTAAAGCATTTTACCCACACGCTGTGTAATCTAACTAATGAAGAAAATTTATCTCGTTCTCTTGAAACAAACTTTTTATATAAATAACTCAGGTAAGGTAGCAAATACTTGCATACATCAACACTACCATGCACTTTGTCTTTTTGTGTGACAAAAATTGTCTTCAAATGGTCTCAACTCCATTTAACTTGCTTATTTAGGTAACGATTCCTCATCGTTAGCTGAACAATAAAAAATTGCCAAAATTCGAAAAAAATCACTTTTAAAATTTATCCTTTTACTGCCTAGTGTGTTCTAGAGTGCATATTTATTAAATTAAAACCTTTGGCTATATTAAAAAAATATATATTTTTCTCCTTGAAGTTATGCAATCCATCTAATATCTTTTTGGTGACGTTCTTTATGTAGATGCTTGCTTTCTATAGCATGTCAAATATCATGACAATATGTATCTTAGTAACTAATAATAGTGGACATAAGACCTTCTACCGTAATAGAATTTAAGCTGCTGCCCATATAGCACAAGATATCCTGGGGATATCCAGTATATGGTCTGTTAACGGATGGATCGCCCGTCCATGAACTGGACATCCGTGAGATATGCAGCACGCTACATCCTCAGGATATAAAATGCAGGATATTCTGTGGATATCCCAGGTATCGTCGATTCAAGGAATGATCGTACATCCCCAAACTGAACATCCATGAGATATTCTGTGTGTTATATCCTAAAGATATACTGTACAAGATATCCTTAAGATATTCACCTTACGACTCGAATCTCCTACGATATTCCTTTTTATCATAAATTTTTTATAAATTATAATAATAAAATTTTAACTATAAAATTTTTTTCACGTAACACATAGGGTGTACGATATAAAAACAGTACAGATTGCTCGTTATTGCTATAATCTTAATATAGTGTTTATGTGATATGACAAATTGTTACCCTACATTTTTTTTGATTTCTTTGTATCGGTAGCGTACACTTTTAAACATTAATTTTTAGTTACTTTTTCCTATTTATTTATTATTTATAATGCCTTATAAGATTCTCTAAAAAAGATATATAATTACATAATTAGATATTAATAGATAGAGTATAATATATAAAATATTGATTTAAAAGAATTATCCAAAATTACTTTTGTAAATTAACTTCAAGGTATTTTAGTTAAGAAAACTGGTATTCTTTAAATTAACATTGACTGATATTTTGCTGACGGCAAGATTCTCGTGGTTTTAGTTATTATTTACACGTCAAAAACAAAAAAAATGAGAGATGATATGACGTGTATGTTAGTATGTAGTTATATTTCTTAAATCGTACGGCATTTAGTGGATTCTTCCTGGAATGCTAGAATGCTTCACATCTGTAATCGACCCTCCTTGGGTAAGTTTTATGACATTGCCTAGTGTTAAAAAATGTCCAAACCTCGAAAAGATTTACAACTTTGTTAGACTCGAGCGTGATCCAAACAACTTATTTTTCGGTCACTTCAGTTTGAGCATTCAGCATTCACAACTATTACTCCGAGCGCTCCGATTAAATATATTTGATTTGGTTTGTTGGTCATTGATTTTAAAGTGCTTTTAATTTTCACTAACCGACCTGCAGAAGAGCATTTGGTAAGTAGAATTACCGAATTTGATTCATTCGTTTTAATAGTTATGTAGGTACTTTAATAAAAAGGTAACAAATCTATAGTTTATTTACTTTTGACAAATACTATAATACTACAACAATTATCATTTAAAGCAACATTTATTTACAGCCTCATCTCTATTAAACTTGGCATAACAGGCACGACGTTGAAGGGTAAAATTTGCCATATCCGCATTGTGATCTATTAAATTCTACTGTTTTTCAGATAGCACAAAAATATCAAATCAAATCAATCAAGTTGCAAGATTTGGTGGCAGCACTCCTTATGAAGTGATCAAAAGGGCGCTACCACGATTTGTTGGAGACGACACCTTTAAATTTAATTGGTCGGGGAAAACAAAACAAATTTCACACTGAAAACTGCAGCATTTTTGTTAAGTACAATAACTAGAATTGCATTTACGCTAAGAGTATTAACATTTATATATTATTACAGAAGTTCTAAACAGAGATCTAGATTAGACAGAAAAGGATGCCGAAAAACCAATTCAGCAATTTCTGAAAGGGGCGGCAGATGAGAGGTCCAACAGAAGAAGTCTTTATGTTAATAATATGTTAAATATAATTTTTATGTTTGTAGTTACCTCAATTATAATAAATTTTTATATTTTATAATAGCCTTGGTAGTGTAATGTCTGGCGTGCCGGACTTACACCCAAGCGGCCCGGGTTCGACTCCCGGCGCTGGCAGATCTGGTTAAGGTTTTCTGCAGTTTCCCTTAGCTGTAACACAAATGTGGGATTTGCGCTGTTCCATCTATAAGTCGGCTGCAGCCGCACATTGGGCCTACATAATAATAATAATCGCCCCCTCCCTCCCGCACAAGCTTATAGCTTCTGGGGCCTTGGTTAAGGTTATGGGTTGTAGTAAAAAAAAAAAAAAGCATATACCTCCATCATTTCTTTTATTATATTCATATACTATTTATTTGATACCGATATGTAATTAGCAAATCCTCTAATAGTAATTCTATAATCAATTAATGAATTGATTCGGCATTTACTTGATAAACATTTATATCCATCTTAAATAATATAAAAACAGATTGTTTTTTAAATATTCACTTTATAAACGACCTAACAGAGCTGAACAATTCACCGTTGTTAAATTTATTTGTATAATAATAGTGTCCGCTCCCATTACCCACATCTAAGCACGTTCAAGGAATATAATGTTTATTGCAGGTTTATAATTGCCAATTTTTACAGAAGTTACATTAGCTTAGCATGTTTTTTAGGCGTTTGAAGAAGCGACTGTGTGGCGAAACAATTGTTAACTACAATAATTAAAAGTGAAAATTTAAAGAAACAATCTGTTTTTATATTATTTATAATGAATATAAGATATTCCAAGGTATTTTGTTTAGACCTCCTGTGGATATCTTGTACAGGATATCCAAGGGATATTTTGCATATTATATACCAAAGATATCTTGTAATGAATGTCCCGAGGATATATTGTATAGGATATCCAACGGATATTAATAATAGAATATCCGAGGAATATCCTTCATCGGATATCCTGAAGATGTCTATTTTAGTCTCATTTTACCATCCCACGGATGTCCGTAGGATATCTAACTGCTTTTCGTAGGACATCCTTCGGATATTCGTAAAGCTGCTCCAGGATATCCGTAGAACATCCAGCAGATATTATGGTGCTGTGTGGGTGGTGTATTAAAAAATGTAATAACTCGATTTCTACAAAAATTGGAGATCCGAGTCTTTACCTCTACCCTCTACCACAGTACAGAAATACTTTGAGCCTAATATAAAAAAAAAATAATAAATGACATTTTTTATAAATGCGTCTCTTGTCAGTTTGAATGGTTTTTCAGTCAGGGTAGACAAGTATAGGGGGCACTGGTTAAAATACTTTTGTATAACTCAAAAGAAAGAACGTAATCAGTATTAGTGTAGTTAATCCTTGAGCGTTTTCGAAGACACTTAGGGAGGAACGTTACAACCTATGCAAAGCTTGAAATAAAATGCCGAGAATATTTCTATTATCCTGAATTAAGAGCACCCCTCTTCTCTTTAGTACACTTTATGTTGTAGCATCTTGAGCACTTCTTACGATACTTATTTTTATTATGGATACTAGAATGAGTTGTCTCAATGTGAGATTCCAGTGCTAGAGTTAAAAATTCTACAGTCGTTTTACTTTTTAGACATTTAATAGCCCTCGTATATTCTACCGGAGATTATTTTATGCTATATGTCGTATCTGATTATATTCTATATGTAATGTCCTGACCTCTAATCCGAGTACAATAAAAAAAATCGAAACCGTTCCTTTTCTTTTTTATAGTATAAATTTTAATAAGTTGTCATTCGCATGGCTTCCTTTTCACAAGTAAATCTCTCACGATTTCACGCTGACTGCTGCTCGACGTCAATCTTTTCCTTTGCATAAAAAAGACTTGAAGCGAACAGACAGCATTTTTTGGACCAGATAATGCAGTTCAAATTTGATGTTTCATAAGTAGTTAAAAGAGATTTAATAGAGATATCAAGAAGATTAGATGCGGGTTTCTTAAGGAATAAAAATTGATCCTCGCTTTAAAAAGCTTACTTTGAAACTTACCTAATTCCGACATTAATTTTTTTTATAAACTTCCCGGACAAAGTTTAAAGAATATTTAAAAAAAGGCTCTTTAAGTTTTTTTTTGTATGTTCTTTAAGGATGGTTTATTTAATATTACTTTTTAATTTTTTTTTCAAAGTTTTAGATATAATTGGCGAAGAACGTAATTTAAAAGTTATACAGAAATAATTATTATCATTAAGAAATGAGAAAATTATTTTTAGTTTTAATTAACTAAATGTATTTTAAGTAAGATATAAAATAAATTTGAGGTAATTACTTCTTGTGGGTATTTTAAAAGTAGGCTTATTTGTAATAATGTAAACCCTATTAAATTTAAGTGCACTCTTTATACGGTAATTTAAGAGTTATAAAGATGAAACATGCCTCCACATTATAAAGTTAAAATTATGTGAAGCCGTGAAAATAAAAAGAACGGTATGTTTCGGCTGGATAACTTAACAGCTTAAATTTGAGGGTGGATGTGTATTTTTGTAAGCTCAAGCTACTATCTGGAGTTTATTTCGCCAGTAATAGTAAAAAAAGCACCCTGAAAGGTATATTGGTCATTTTAGGTGGGGTGGTTGAATTGTTTAGGAAAACTTGATTTGCCACTTACTTTTACCAGTTTTAGACAGTTTACTTTCCATTTTACATAATAGTAATGCAACTTTTAAAGTTGATATTTGTAGGTTTAACACACTCTATAAAAGTTCTTTCTAAACCTGCAATAAAAAAATATGTGTGAATATTCAACAAAAGGGTTTAAGTACTTTTCTTCTCGCTGCTAAAAACTGCGAAATGTGTATTTTAAAATATACTTTTAAAAGGCTAAATATGTAATAAATACATTTACTGCATAGCATAACTTAGTAACTTAGCGTATACTTAAGAATAAATTACAATTACCTAACAGACCTGTTGTTTACATAATGCATCTGCATCTTTCTCTGTATCTGACGGACAAACAAGCATATTGCCTTCTGCCACTGTCACAGTATTTCTTGTATTAGTTTAAACAATTTCTGGAATATATTGGAAAATGTTTTATGCATTGAAATGTGGATGAAATTTGCAGGTAGCGCACATGTCTACTCTATTACGATGTGGACGGGTCTACAGCCACCGATAAAAATAATGTGCCAATAAAAACTTCACGAAAGATCTTAGCACACTTCCCACACGGTCAACGTCTGCCACACACACTGAAATCGGCTCAAACATACCACTGGTAAAATGGTTTCCTTGCCCAAGATAAAATTTCAGAAGAGCAAACTGGAACTACCTTTTCTGATAAACTAAACAAGTGCATATGATATCTTTTACTGTTGATAACTATGAAAGACTCGTGAGAGCAAGTGTATGGAAAAAATATGTACCTAGAGGTTAAGAAAAACAATATACCCCTAGGTGGAACCGAGAATGTAAGGAGTTCGTTGAGAGAGAAGACAATAAAAATAAATAAAATAAATTATAAGTAAAGAATTTAAATAATATAACCCTTCAATATTTGAAAAATATAAGGTTGTTACCTGCGACCGACACCGATAGTGTTCAATATAGAGAGTTAAATTTAACTAAAATTTAATAGGCCAAGTATGGTTGCGCTGCGCTCACCGTATGTTTGAGGTGACGCCATATAGCGCAGGGCGCTCTCTTGTAATTTCTCCGATTATCGCTAATTTGGATAGCGTCTATGGCGTTGCCATGATATGATGGCCGCCAACTTTTTTTTTTGTTTTTAAAAAACACCTTGACAAGCAAGAAAAAGACGTTGAAATAATTTGTATTTGCCCTTTTTTTGTGTGAATTCCGATAAACCGCCCGCCCCTTCAATTTCACCATTTGGATTATTGGTGTGGAAGAAAGAAGTCAGCAGAAGTAGGAGGAATTACTGGTAAGTCCCTTGTGCTTTGGCTTCTCAATAGCATAGAGTTGTAGAACAATCTTACTCCCACATCTTTTGTTTACTATATAATTCTCTAATTTTCTTAATTAATTTTTTGGTGAGGCCATTTACACGCCCCAGCAAAGTATAATTTGTAGTGTACGGATACGTTCATGAGAGGTTTCGGTCATGGAAGGTTATGTTTCATACAATATATATACAGACTAAGTTGGGACTTTTATAATCGACCGATATCAAGAGGTGTCCGAAACAAAAAGTGTCCAAAAGCAGAAGTTTTACTGTATATCAAACCACAATGCTGACCAAGCATCAATTCAGCCACACACGAGGTTGCTAGAAGAGAAGCGAAGTGTAGGTTGCAGAATTGGCAATTTACCTGCACGAGGCAGACTTGCGCATGTTGAGGTCAGGTTTTCAATCTCGATCTTATATGTGGTCAAAATGCAGTACCATACATCGAGAATGTTAAGATGTGCCTACGATAGTACTGTATGACTGGACAGCACATGTCATTACTTAACCTTGCTAAAAGTAATTCATGGATATAGAATTTAATCTCACGTAAAATATTGCTTTCATCATCTTTATTTCGGCTGCATCCGGCAGATGTTAGTTTGCTATTTATTTGGCGATTGGCTATTTAGAGATTTTTGTCGTTTTACCCTGATGTAGAGAGCTAGTTTAAAACGCGTTAGAAATATTTTAACATAAAACAAATTCCCCTTCGTAACAATATTCCAATGAAGATTGAAGTGAATGTTGGTAAATGCAATTTCTAAGAAATCTGAATGGCTTTTTGCACTATCCTCATCTAGCGTTAACTAAACAAACATACTCAGTACTGCAGAAAAACGAGAAAGAAAGACATCAAACGAAGTAAGACGCACGTCTTACTGTGTGTTACTGTGTGTTTATTATTAAATTATTTGTATTCAAATCATTTTCTATATTTGTAACGTCTAAAATAAATCAATAAATACATTCCCTACAATTTGGACATCTCATTTGCAATTTAAATTTATAAGGATACGAGGGGATATACGATACCGCGGATATAGTAACAAGAAGTAGTAAGAAGAAGTGTTGTAAGTATAAGCAATCGAGAATTTCAGACTCAAAATGGGCGAAAACTGTTTAAAGGAACGGAATCCTAGGTGTGGGCAAAGGAACGCTAATTTAACGGCATATATCCCAAATTGACGTTGACGATGAAAATTAAAATAAAGAAAAGAAAAAAAAAGTTAGTAATGCGACAAACGACGACAATAGATTAGCTAATAATTCTTTTACGTCCATAATTCTTTTAAATAATAAATAATTCTTACTTGATTCATAGTTTAATGGCGAATAAAACTTAAACGAACTTATTAACAGAATTCTAAATAAAATAAGGTTCTAGTGCAAAAAAATGATTTAAAAATTTCTTATCTTTCCAAAAACGAATAAGTAATTAAGAGCTCCTAGACATAGTTAAAAAACCCTTAAGACAGAATTAAAGTAACAATTTAATGGTGTTAGACTTGCATCAGATGCTAAGAGAGAATAAAATGAAAAGAAATACGATAAAACAAGATAAGAATAAAACGTACTCTATCGGTACTTTTCAGCCATAAAAGAAAAGTCATAAGCAGCAATCGATGATAAATCTTTAATGTAGTTTGTTTTATGTGAAATGACACAGTTCCCAAGATTTCCATTCAGAATGTTCTGGTTATAAATGTTTTAAGTGTAGCAATTTTGGTCACAAGCGTCCTGCGTGTAACAATAGTATAGAAAAAACTCGACACTTCCGGCAACTAGCATCGCCAGCTTAATCACCCAGAATCAGATGCACAAGAAAACCACCATTATTAATATGTGGTAGTAAATGTCATACTTTTATAGCCGTTTGCACCACCTTTGATTAACCCTAAACAGAAATTAATTACCCTGAATATGTTTGTTGAGACAATTGCATCCATAGTAACTAAACTATAGTTAAAGTTAATTTGAAGTGGTGCAGACGGGCATTAATCATTTAATCAAGCTGTATTATATAGGAAATCAAATTTTTATTTATTACAGTTGTGGTTTTAGTCATTGTTTTTTTTATGAAATAATTATTTTTATTAATTTGTTATATGTATTGTTTGCGTAAAGTTAATGTTTTGTTTGTTTTCTAAAATAGGCTTGCTTAACTCGAAATCAACCGCTTAAAATTGCGTTCCCATGTTTAATTTACCAACAATCCACAGAATTGTTAATATTATTTTCAAATAAGTTGATGTTCATGAACAACTAAGTATAGTTCTATAAGGATCAACCACAACCTTTCAATTTTCCCATGCCAGAATTTTTTTATGAAACTTGTCTCAGCCGCGGTAAGTAAATCTGTGTTTAAAGTAATATTAAACTTATATTAAATTTAAACTTATATGTTCAGTTGTGGGGCATTACTACAATTATACTATAACTATAATAAAACAAGTAATGTCCAACAGCTTTTTCCAACTCCAACTCACCATTCAACTTATTTTATTATATAGCACAAGTTTTGAATGTCACCTTTTGAAGCTCAGTCGTTAGGAATACATTTTGTTTGTTACACTCTCGCGCAAATAAAGTATATAATTAACAATTATGTAAAAGCCTTTTAAACTAAAACGCGGATTTGATTAAATTCAATACAGATAAAAGTAATGAACAATTTTGTGCTTCTTTCGCTTCTAATATGGCGTCGTTTGCGGTACTCTGATCTACCAACATGGTCTGGTTGATTAGTTGTAGTGGGTTTTCCCATATTCAGCATTTTATGCCATGTTTATGTAGTTGGAGATTCTAACTAATTAAATGTAAGATTAGACTATTGCAGCAAATCTGTAAATGCATTTATGCTCTGTTACTGACTTTATATTTATTTCAATCCTAAGTAAAAAACCAAATTTGATAAAAACAACATACGTTAAGAAAAAACCTAAAACTGTGGTGTAAATACAATAAAACTGTACTTTACCCTCACCACACACACTTTTAAACACTATGGACAAGTGAAAAACTAAACTCATATCTAACCTTATATACCTACAGAATTTCACGGTTTGTCTGTAATCGGTCAAGTTTAACTGACTACTCAAGCTTGACTGATTACTGGAGCAATTCTGAAAGACTGAAATAATAATAACTAAGGAAACCCCGTCAAGACATGACGGTCACAAGGATAATTTATTGAAGGATTTCCTTATATACAACGTTCGTTGTGTGTTTACAATTTTTCGGGTTTCCAAGAGTTTCCAAGAGATTAAACTTAATAAGTTAAGAAATTTAATGTTTATTAAATAAACGCAATCGCACAAAAACAGTTGAGAATACTAAGTTTACCATTTTTGAACGAACTTTCAAACGTGTTATTTAACCAGCACCCCCCCTCACCCAACAACCTCGATATTCACTCCCTTCCTCCCTTAGTTAGCTGACCATCGTCTTCCTTCTTTTTCTGGCTTACCTCCAACTTATTTCTTGGTTATCTTATCTATGCTCGGTGTATTGACTATCGAAGCACATACGATTTTCGCAATGTAAAGCTGTGTTGATGGGAACACGACAAGTTTATACGCCAATAAATAAAATCTTTATAATAATCGTCCCAATAAATTATAACTTTTGCAACAATTTTCAAACGTACCTCACGATGATTTGTTTTGTCCAAACAATAAATGAAACAGCTATAAATAACCAATTGCCATTAGGATCATCATCACCTAATATTTGTATAATTTGTCTGCTTTCCATGGTTTTCAACTATGCGAGTTTGTTGCAGCAAACTTTAAAATCGTGAATAGTTCCGTAGGTTAACAACGCTAGAAACTGAGAAGGTACTGCAAGTGCAAGTTTAGCTTAATTAATTTGAAAACATAAATCTTGAAGAAATACAGATATTAAGTACTGATGACTAATATACACGGTGAAAGATTCAATATAAA
This sequence comes from Agrypnus murinus, assembly GCA_929113105.1. NCBI lineage: Eukaryota > Metazoa > Arthropoda > Insecta > Coleoptera > Elateridae > Agrypnus > Agrypnus murinus. Next base: position 181,816,329 of record OV816026.1, on the reverse strand, counting down.
AAAAGATTCACGTAAATCGGCCAAGTAGAACTCTCAAACGAAGTGGGACAAAAATTATTCTTGTATGTTCTAATATGCTGTAGTGTTACACAATGAATATTCTATAAATATATACAATTTTTAAAACCACAGCTGCTCGTTTATTGTAACAATAAAAAAAATTTAGATAAACATTAACACAAACAAGCAACACAACTAAACTCAGAGTATGTGGGATTAAAGATTAAATTTTACTAACAACTCCTATTAAAATTGTTCTTTACTCACAGTTTTGTTAAAATACTCACAGTTTATTACTTTGGGCTATAAAAAGGTCTTATTTAAAATGCTATGTTCCTTTACAAGTTTCTTTGTCAAATTTATTAACATTTAGTAAGTGTACTATTTCATTTACCAATATCTACCACTACAAATTGTTATCTTCGTGAAAGATCGTATTCTTACCGTTTCCAATTCATGTTTGGCGCTGGATACATTGTTCGTTCCTTATAATGATATGTTACAGTTTGTTCTCTGTCAAACTTTTTATTTTGTCCTTTTATTCTTTTTTTCTTTTTATAGCTACTTGTACTCTTCTTCTTGCACAACTACCTTTTTTCTCTACTCTTGTTTTTGCATTCAAACAACTATTTTATCAAATTATTTTCCTTTTATTTCAAAAAGTCAAACTCCTCTTTTTTTAATATTTCTTGACACCTTTTTTATTTTGTTTTTTTTAGATTACTTGTCTTTCTTATTTTTATTTAGTTTGTCCTCTACTGCATTCTTACACTATATCTCCTTTTACCGAAGTTTTTTTAAATTTTAATTAAGATTAAATAACTTAATGAACACAAACTTAATAAAAATTGCTGTAATTTCCTAGAAAATTTGGATCAAAAAGATTTTTTTCAGCAATGTTTTGGTAAATGTAGAGAGAATATAAATTAATTAAAAAATGTTCCAACTCGATTAAGAAGTCATAAATAATTGAATTGAGCTTTTGGGTTTCCGTCCCAAAGTAGCTTGGAGTTTTCTCCTTGAAGAACATCAGGAAGGACATCAAGAAACGTGTTACAACGTTTACGTTACGTTTATCAAGTGTTACACGAAAACTAAATATTAGAGTCACGTTAATACTATTAATACTATTATTGTTTCATAAATAATAAATACTTTTAAAAACTCCTCTGGCAAGAGTAACAATATCCTGACGGTTCTGAACAAAAGGTAAAACACAAAAAAAACAAGCATGATTTGGAACGGACGAGGAAAAAGCAGTGAAAGTCGAATAGTATCATGTGACGGTCAGTATTGTTCTGTATAATAAGACAATTCTTGCAAAGTCCTGCACTTTAAGGCTTACAATTTACTATCGCAATTTAGTTAGTGAGAGTTTGGCTAGGACAATTTTTCATTTAAGTGTTCTTCGAACATGGAAAAATTGAAAGTTTGCAATCTTTTGAATAGAACTATGATTGCCGTTGAGCGCCAGCTTGTTTGAGGTCAAATTTAGGTATAAATCAATTAAGTCTCCCCAATATGAGAATGAAGTCTGTAATAAGTTCAATTCAATTCAAACAAGCAAAGTTGTAGAACTAAATCAAAGTCCTTTAATATACATTAAGTAAACATCATTCATATATGTACACATATGACAACAGTCATTTTCATAAGTTTATTTTATAAACAAAATATCCTGCAATATAATTTATTGCTTAATTCCTGATAGTGATCGTGATTAGAAGTGATCTACAAAAAATCTATTATTCTAATGTTTCGTTATCTATTTATAGCAATCAATAAAAATTCAAGCAAACTTACAACGTTAATTTAAATTGCTGAAAATACGAATTATTATTCATTCATCTAAATAGCTAGAGTTAAAATACATCAAACTTGAATTTTATAATTTTCTTTTTAGTTTATATTATTTGAACATTTTAGCGCTTAAATTATTACAAAATGGTCTTTCAAATGTTCTTTTCTTATAGGTTCAAATAACTTAAGGACTAACACTTACTTCTTTATGACTCAAACAGTGGTGATAATAATTAATTGAACATATTCCCTTTTACGAAATTCGTTGTACAAACTGCAAAATCTTAATTAAAACCTTCAAGTAATTTGCGAAGATATCTCCACTTACTAAACAATACCAGGTTGATGCATAGTTCACAGTGACACAACCACCGAATTCAACCAAGAAGAACTGTGTGTTCAACAACACGTTGAAATCTCTGATCAAAAAATCTCTAATGAACAAACTTAATTAGTGTGTCACAATAACAGAGATTGGCTAACAACTTTTTAAAATAAATAAGTGAAAATTATTGAAAAGTGTTGTATTTACATTTCCATTTTCTGGTCACCCTAATAATCACAGACATATTACGAAAAACAAGAAACCAATACAAGCCCAACTAATTCCAATTTCACGCCTCGAGTACTACACTGCACCGGTTGCCTGTTACAGATGTTCTTTAGGTGCTGGCTAACATTCTTTAGTTGTGTTGCACGGTCGTTGTGGTCTTACAAGGTACTCCTTGATTCCCTTGTAATCAATGCTGGTCCGAATGTAAATAAAACTAGTGGACTGTATTTTAACTGTGTTTATATTATATTAATTGCACTATTGAAAACTTCTATATACAATTTGAATACATGAATTAAATTATGACTTGAGTAGCACTAGCTACATTTGTATAACTCCGTGTGTGTTACACTGAAGCTCGAAATCTACTGACTAATATACTTAATATACAACGAAAAGAAATGACGGTATTTTACAAAGACTAAGGGTGATTGATTATTACTAACACATGTTCGGGCGTTAGAATTTGGGAATTTTGACCTGCATTGGCACACATACAAAAAAAGGACTAGTTTGCCCGTAACATTTTCAGCTTGTTTAAAATTATATTCTTTGAGCTTAGTTTAAATGAAATCTTATTATTACTGTGACACTGGAATGAAATGTATAATACCTAAATTAAATTATCATGCACATTTTTGATTACATAATATGAACACTTAAAATTACATTAATACTAAGACATTGATAAGGGTTTTACCAAGTTGTTTTAAAAACATATATTAGTAGAGTGGGGTGTGTGAGTGCAGCAGTCGAAGTGACTTTATTAATTTTTAGTTTTAATAACGTTAATTAAGTGTCTACTTAAAATTCAAGTTTTAAGTGTTGGATAGCAAATATTGTAAGTACCGCACGTTTTTACTGATAATTCGAGACGTGCATTTTAGGTGACCTCGCCTGGAAAAACCCTTGATTAACTCATCTTTCATAAGCGACCTCGATACAAGTTATAGGACATATAGTTTACAAATATGAAAACTGTTATATAAAACTTGCTACGCCACTGACGAGTTCTTTAATTCACGCTGTTTATTTTAAATTTTGTACTTTGTATTTTTGCGGCATAGTTACTTTCATTTCATATAAAACAAAATGAATGATAAAGAATTGGGTTTCTGTTGAAAACAAGAATATTGTTTAGACAGGTGCCAGTATAGCCAAATAATTCCGTTGTTAAAATGTATAACATTAATATTTTAGCTCGTGTAAAACCAGGCTTTCAAGTGTTCTCATAAACATCTTAATATTTTATTCTCCGAAATTATTGTCAAAATCTAGTTTGCTGAAAGGAATAATAGGTAGTATGTGCTAAATGGCATTTTTTTAGAGGCCACGTGTGTCTTGGAACATACCCTGTCCGCAACATATGTTATAAAAAATATTGCGTTCTAGACTTCTTTTGTGTGAAGGTACTAGTTTTTGATTCGTCAATCCGAGGTCATGCGACTCTTTGATAGGCTTACGCAGAATTGCATTCCGCCAAGAAGTACCTCGCAGATAGTAAAATTAACCCCGAGCCTCAGTGAACGCTAAGTTTTCAGACAGTACACTTGACGTCGAGTCAAGTTATAGAAATGGCGTTTCGCTTTCAGTTATTTTTCAGTTTTTAATCAGAATTTAGAGTTTAATCCAGCTAAAGTTTTTACGCTAAGTCTTGTGTAGTTGACGTATTGTTTTGAAGAAGAAACATTTTTTCGTTCCAGTTGATTAGTTGTGAATTCACGATAAAGTTAATTCCCGTCCATCATTTTTTATAATAAGAAATAAATACCGATTTTATCTTAAGTGATTGAATTATTGAATGATAAAGAAATGCGGATCGTATAATAGCTTAAAATTAAATTAACCATCGAATGCAAGTTAAACTTTTTATTAAAGTTCTAGTGTTTGATAAAATTCAGTTTGGATTTAAGTGGCAAACGGATTATATTAAAATACAATAATATAAAGAAGAGGATTGCTTTTAATAACGATCTAATAATTAAAGTTATTTGAGTTATATGGTTGTACTAGTTTTGGTCAGGGTGAATTGAATCACCAATAGTTCCTCTTGACATAATGCAGTGAAGGTTAATTCATCGTGGATTCAAATTAAGTAACTGTCGTCCTACAAGAGTCCGTTCCAGCGTCTATTTTTTATAAGTAATGGTTTCTGATGATCCAGAAGGCAATATTGTGCAAGTTAGTACTGGTTTTGTTTGAAACTAATCAAGACGATAAAGGTATTGTAAAATATGATCTTTGTTTTATCGTGTAACATTTTTGTAGTTATTTCAACTTTTATATATTGAGTAGCTATATGCTTTTGTATTTAAAACGTTCATTACCGCTAAGAGCTCTTACGTCGAGCATTAATAACAGAACTTTTAAGTTCAATAAATGTATTTTTTGTCTTACGTCGAGTATTGATATCAGAATTTTTAAGTTCAATAAATGTATTTTATGCCTTATTTTTATATTCATATAATAAATATGTTGTCAAGTTTATCTAAAGTGTTATATAGAACCATATAATTATGAACGCTTTATATATTTTTTTCTACAGCCTAACTTTGATACTATTGAGTGTATTTAATTATTTGATCAAAATTTATTGGATCTGAGTTCATTTTCTGATTAGTGATCTCAGTGTTTGTTTGTTTAATTAATGTTATAACGTTTCATAATCAGATGGCGCCCTATTAGTGTATTTTATTGAGTTCTGAAACCTTTATCTATTCCTTTTAATAATTAGACAACTGTAGAATCAATACCTACAACCTGAAATTCAAATTTGTAATAAAGAGCAAGATCTCAAGCCATGGTTATCTTGAGCATCATAATAAAGTAAGTATAAATACTTTGATGTTTTATTGTTGTGTTTTATCGTAGAGAAATTAAGTGTTACAATTGACGGTCCACCGTGGGCTCGAAATTGAGTAGTTATAATTAGCGCCCAATCGCGGGGCATTATCATTTTGAGGAAAATAAAGATGTTACACAAGCACCTACTTGTGTTATATTGCTTTATTGCAGATGAACTCGTTTCGCTTCCTTGACATAGAGATTTTATGTTTACCTAAAATGAACTTCTCTACTGATAATGCTTTTATTTATAATGTAATGGTATGTGCTTTGCTTTAAATCCTTTCGCGGGAGTATTCATCATTTTTTCTTCAGAGTATTCAATATTTCTTTATCAATATTATTCGTTTACGTTTGTGAGGGCAGCGCCTCTCTTACGTTTAGTGGATCGCTAAACACTGGGACCCAAATTTTTTGGCAGCATAGTTAGTGGACTGAGTGTGCTACTGGTTTCTCGTTAAACTGCGTGTTTTAGCGACTGCCTATTTTGCTGTTTGTGTATGCCAAAATGCACTTTGGTTATATGGGCTACCACCCTGGTTCCCTTGTACAAGCTAACTTTTGATGAATAGTTGATTATGATAGACTCTCATTTTTTTTGTTTGGAATGTGTTGCCAAAGGGCAATTAATGAATACTCTCGATCACAATTTGCATGACGCGTTGTAGAATTATTAATTGTTTTGTGCGTACTTACTGAGATTGAAGTTCTACGCAATTTCTCCTTTGTTCCAGAGACATCAGCAAGCCTATCCTGACCACCGAATTTAACACAATTTATATACATTTTTCTTGCTCTTTTTTATGTAAGTAAGTTTACAATATGTTATCATTTGCAGTTTGCTTGTGTTCCTTTTACATTTCTTTAATTTATCATTTATTCCAATATAATTTAGTATGTTTACAATTTTAAATGATTTTTTTGTTTTTGAGTCCCCTCGTAAATAATTAACACGCGATTTCGTGACAAAAGATACCTTACCTCTGACAATATAATTATGTATTAAGGTGCATTTTAAATATTAACCAAGAAAATACTATATAATGTAATAAACATAATAATTTGTAGATAATTGTTAAAACTAAAGAGGAATACGAAAATTGTTTAGCCATTTAGTTTTTAAAATACACTAAGGTGGAATTGCTATATGGTACAATCTCATACAAAAGATTTATTGGAAACAATTCAGAATAACCGCAACGCCGTGCTTACTCGTATTATTGTATTCTAGACCCATTTACTCAGGAGACATTATTGGATCGTTACAAAACTTCTCGTGAAAGGTGAATATATCCCAGAGCTTCTTAGTATTGCAACTGCGTTGAATAGTTTTTAACTTTAATACAAAAAACCTAGGAGAAAGCAAAAGAGTAAATATCCATGAGATTTGCTAATGTCCAGAAAGCTGTAGCCGTTTGATCCACACGAAAGTATAGTAAATAATTTAAATTGCAGTTACTGAAGGAAAACTGACGTATTTTTGGTAAATAGAGAATAAAACCAAACTTTCTTCGAGAAACGTTAGTTCTAAAGAAAATATTTCTACAAGTTTCTATAACCAAAACTATAGTATATATGTATAACTGCGATGAAAGTAATATGTGGTTTAAAATTAAATATCAAAGCGGTTGATTGAAATGATTCACATATTTGTTTCAAATAAACCCGTTATTGCGGTTATTAAAACTGCAATATTCCGATTTAATTTAAATACTATTCAATAATGAAATTACAAGTGGACATATTGAAAAGTTCCAATCTCTTTTTTAAACGGATATTAAAATTTTGCTATTCCACAGTTTAATAGGACAATTTTCCGTATTCATCAATTACTAGTTTTATTGAATGGTATATGAGGTATTTAACGAAAACTCATTCTTGTTATGTTTACATTAAAAATTCTGTTAATTTTGAATTATTAACAATCATTGTAGGGCTCAACCTTTCCATTAATTTAAGGTAAAATTTGAGTTAGGAACTTATAAAAAAATATTAAGAACAACTGAAAGGTTGTCTACTTTAACTGCAAACAGTCACATGAACGAGAATCTCTAAATTCAAAGTTCTAGTGGGCAGATTTACGTGATTCTTTTTTATATTGAAGCCTTTGCTGTGTAGGTTAATAGACACTACTTAATTTATATATTTTAATCTCTTTTAAGGAACATGGACAAAATGAAGATTTAAAAGTGAAAATGAGTGAGTAAGTCGGAGAAGAGTCTAAGACCGGAGGGATAAGCCGGAGGGGAGAGGTAAGTCAAAGATGGTGATATGTCGGGAGAGTACTAGCCTTTACTGGTTATGTTTGGTTGCGTTTATTTAATCACTCATCAGGTTTGTAATCGCACAACGAACGTTGTAATAAGGAAATCCTTCAATAAAGTAGTGTTTTGACCGTCATGTCTTGACGAGGTTTCCCTAGTTAACATATTATTTACAGACGTCATAGAACAAACTAGGTTTTAATTTAGATTTAAGCTGTACTACCACTCACAGAATTCCTCGTCAAGATCTTCACATAAAGTTTCTAAAGATACTTGGCATGATTGGATCGTGGCAGGTGGTGATAGTTGAGAGGCAATACAATGCGCCTTAAAGTTTCCCAGAAGCAAAGCTCAAGATCTGGGTCGTTACCAGTAGACCAGGAAGGCAGCAGAACAATATCTCTTGGCCCTAAACGAGTTGTTAATTTGCCCCACTACACAATGTACCCGCTCAATGCTTGTACGCTTTTTGCGAAAGTCATATTGATGCTTCGGAATTAGTTTATTAAGGTGGAGCTTCAATTTTGTTAGCAACACTTTTAAATATTGCATTAAATAGGTTTCGGGTTACTAATAATGTTTTTCTTTGTAATTACTTAATTTACTTTTACAGTAATTTAATCATAACTGAGTGCTTTTTCAGATTTAAACAGCTTCCTTTTCAAAATATTTTTTAATTCATTTAGTTTAAAAGTTTTAATGAGTGGAGCTATTTCAAACGGATACTCCAGTATTGAGATAATTACATTTTCCTTTTTTTGGAAAATATTTGCAGGGTAGGTAGCAAATACATCACCTTTTCTTTATTGGTCCCTGATCAGGTTTGATTGCTCTTTCTGCTGCAAGAAATATTATCCTGTATGTTTCGAATTCCACTGTGGCCTTTTACAATAAATACTTAGTGGGTTTAGAGCAGACCCTCGCGATAGTTTTGAACAGCTGGATTTCTTTCAGTAGAAAAAAATTGTTTCAGTTTCCTGGTAGTTTTGCTGAATATAATTTTATCCTGTTCATGTACCTGGTAGACATCCAGACATTTCAATTTTCCTTTTCTACAGTATTGTTTCTTTTGCAACGCTTGAGCAGTTCCGGATTCCACATGATGTATCAATCATGACAGTTGGTTTGCAGGGCGCTCTTTGTATTTGTTATTTGCAAGGTTTCATCTATGTCATCAGTAGTTTTTTTATAACATTGAAATTCACAACACATTGTTTGTTTGACGGTCACTGTTTAAAACCAAGCTTCTCCGTTGTTTGGTTGTCACTGGGTTTCACTATCTTTCTGTTTATCGTAAAGTCATACCTGCGCGGTTAAGCTCCTTCTCAATAGTAGAGTTGAGTAACAAAATGGCTGTCTGGCATTAGAAGTTTAATGTGCGAGATATATTAGGAAATTGGTTTTGGATATAATTCGCTTCAGCGGAAAAAATCTCGCATTCAACAGAATGATAGCTTGATTTTTTATATGCGATCAATCGTCAAATTAGACGGATTACGTTCTAGTGCAAACCATTTAGGTAAATTCTTTTTGTTTTTTCCAATGTGCTAAAATCTGATAAAGTCTTTTTCTATTTTAGGTAATATTTCCCTATCAGTTACCTTGAGGGAATTGTATTGTAAAAGACCTTTCAGTTTATAGAAAGGTAAAATTCTTCAAATATTTAAAATTAATACAATATACTGGGTGATTTCTTTGTAGGTTTTTTCTTTTAGGTTTTGTTGCTCGTTGTCTTTTATTCCTGTTCCTGCCCCTCTGACTGTGGGTTTAATTAGAAGGTCCTTTAATTAGAAAACCCCTAAGCAAGGCTTTAAATTATACTAAAACAGCCGTGGGTCTTTGAATGGTGGGATGTTTGTCTAAAATTGTATGTATTCTGTGTCATTCTATTTATGTTTATATATATTTATTAAACGTGTATACAATTTATTCATGCATGTTAATTTGAAGAACTAGTTAACACGAGATCTCGAATAGTGAAATTGTCCTAGGGTAGTTTTCAAGTTTACAACCAACTGTGATACAAATCACCATTCGCCTTTTTCTTATTAGACATTAAAATTTTTGATCATCATAATAATTACAATTACAATAAAGCCCTACTTAGAAAGTTTACATTTCACTACGTGTGTTTTATTTATTTATTATTTATTTATTTGTGTGATTTTAATATTGTTTTCCAGCTCGTCAATTGTAAGTATATATGCACTGTACGACCAAAATTGTGGAAGCTGCCTACATTTTAGTAAAAGATCTATTTCTTCGTTTATCTGATAAGCTTGAAGCTTTAGTAGTAAGCATTGTTTTAAAACGAAGTGGCGCTTGTTTTTTATATTTTTTATATCTTGTATTACCCCGCCCCTCTCCAACTTCTTGGGGTTAGCCGGCAAAAACTAAAGCAGTGTTATTTAGATCAAGCTGATACTTCCATCACAGCTATATTTTGGTAGGTAAGGTATTTATCTATATAAAAATAGCCTTTGTGTTTCTGTAGGTTATAGCTCTCAAACGTCTTCCAATCCGTTTTCTTATATCCCCCATGTGACTGGTTTCTGAGTAAGTATTATATTCGAGCTTAATATTACCAGTATTGGAGAGTAGTCTTAGGACTACTCTCTTAGATCTAGATTATATTGTCACCTGGGGGTTTTCGCGACTGAGCGTGGTAGTTAGAGGTAGAGATAGGAAGTAATTCGATATTATTCGAGTATATTCGAGCTTAATATTACCAGTATTGGAGAGTAGTCTTAGGACTACTCTCTTAGATCTAGATTATATTGTCACCTGAGGGTTTTCGCGACTGAGCGTGGTAGTTAGAGGTAGAGATAGGAAGTAAACACAGGTCACAAATTAATTATATACTAAACTACAAGTTACAAGGATTACATTGGACTGACAAGGTACACAAATTGTGAGGACGGACAAGTCCTCCTAAAACTAACATTACACATAAGAGTGGTCGGAACCACCCTGTACTAGCTTCTATATCCTACAACTAAGCGTCATTAGGAAACCAGGTAGGCGGTACCCCTGGATACTAACTTCTAGGCTCCTAATATAATGTGCTACAACTAAGCGGCATTAGGAGATTAGGTAAGCAGTGCCCCTGGACACCAGCTTATAGATCGCTATTACTAAGCGGTAGGGGATCAGGTAAGCAGTGCCCTTGGACACCAGCTTCTAGATCCACCACAATTAATCAACATAAAGTTTCTTAACAAACCTGCTATAAGTTGTTGATTTATTGGAGTCGATGAAAAGACTGAATGTTTGACTTGAAACAGCACTGTTATATACTATATCCTTATGAATATTGCGGAAGCCGTTAATGTATAAATGAATATATTACTTATAATGAGATCAATATATAAATGCATATTAGAATATATTATATTAATATGATATATTATCATATAAACGACGAGTCCTGGGCGATGCCGCATGCCGATGGTCTGATAGCGTAGGCAGTCGCTGCATAGACGACTGTAACCTTGGAAATATTTGCACTGAACGAAATGTAAGTTGAGGAAGTATGAAATTATTCAATTTAAAATAACTCCGTTTGTGACAATATCTCTGGGTCAATGTGTTGGTCGCCTTGTTGATAGAGTATTTAATTGCTTCTGTGGAGACACGACACAAGTGTATGCTTTCTGGGTGTTATTAAACGAGACTATCATCTCCGATGAAACTGCCGCCAAGAGTGACGGAAATTTGATGAATATTTTCTCATGAATTATATGCTTCAGTAAGCAATAAACTCCTGATGTTGTACTTGCTATAATCATCAAAAATAGCAAATTTCTCAAGTATTCGAGAAATTTAACTCTATTTTTCATAAAAACATTCTGTGGAAATTCCTATATATAATAGCGCGTAAAACTTCCAGAAATACACAAAAATGAAGTCAAAATTTAAATGTAAAGCGACATTCAAAAGGCAGGAATAATGAAACTTAGCGAAAGTCGTTGGAATTCACCAATATAAAAAGTACACAAGAAGGTAGCTGCTAGTGGTACTCAAAAATGGAGCATGGTAGTTGCTTGTAAAAAAATTAATGAAAAAACAATAACAGAAGAATGTTGGATCTTTATCATACAGGATATTCTAAATAATGCAGGAAGATTAGATGTATTTACCGCGATTGATCTAGCTCTGGATTCTATCAGATAGACGTGGAAGAAAAAACTTTATTTAATACCATTTGTAAGAATGCCATTATGCACTAGCAGCATTTCAAAGATTAATAAACTTCAGCTTAAAAAATCTCATTGGAAAAGTATATCTCGTTTACATGACGATATTATCATCTTTGGAAAGGGTCTTCAAGAATACATAAAAAAAGTAAAGAAAGTATTCAAGCCAGTTTGAAAATTCATTTCAACAAATCCGAGGTCTTGTTGTAATGAAATCTTATGGTCATCAAGAATCTATTAAATATAATAGAGACAGAATATTCTCATATTCCAAAAACAACAAAAGAAAATATTTTCTAGAAACAACAGGTTATTACAGCATATTCGTTATTAAATACGCAAAGGTTGCTAAACTCTTGACAAGCTGTCTAAAAAAAGAAAATAAAGTTAATTTAGCAAACCTTTATGAATGATTTAACTTGAATCCAGATTTTAACAAAGCATTCCATATAGTAATTGCAAGTCGCATTTAATATTCAGTTTAAATTAAATACTTCGACATAGAGAGAGGATATTTAACTGTTGTTAATAGATCGTTGTATTGTGAATGTGTTAGGATGTCATAATATTTTCAGATCAATAATGATAACAACTTTATTAGACACATTTCTAATACCTAATTATTTATTAATAATATTGGAAGAAAAAATTCAAACACGTAATTACGGTTTAAAATAAATATTCAAGATATTATAACATCATATAATACACAGCATTACAGAATTTATGTTAGCAACAATTTCAAGTAGCAAACAATTTGTAATTGTAAATGCACGCATTTCATTCAAGTTAAAGTGTAAGAACGAATTTAACGGATGCTACTACTACATCTCTCTAAACCTTGTAAGCTTATATTTATGTAAACATAGAACAGAAACGACGCTAGATTTCCGCTTTGTCATTCTGTGCTGTGTAATTATTAATTAATACCACTACTCCAACTAAAAGATTTACGACTACTTAAGCGAAATGGAACACATGTGCAAGGTTTATACTCACGTAATACACATAATGGAGAACACGAACATCTAAAAAGTCTGGTTGTATACTATGTAAAGCTGCATATTGCCTTTTAAAATAAGTACCATACAAATTGTGCTTGTTTTGTACTACAGTCTAAACAATGTTGTTAATACTGATCGATATCGGTTTAAAAATAAAAACAAATATCGTCTAATGTTGTTAAATCACGGTTAAATCACAAGCTGGAATCGGGATACATTATACGATAAAACCAAATTCGCAGCTCTTTGGGTATTAAGCTGTCAATATGTCTTTGATCTGTGTTAAAGCGTTACAAGTGGGTGTTTTAACACATTGTGGTAAATCAGAATAAAATAACCGTTACAAAAAATAAAAACATAGGGAGAAAATAGTATATGAGTATATGTTTCAAAAACTAAAATAAATAAATAATAAAACAAAAAATGACAAAAAATAATTGCTAAAATAATTAATTACGGTAGGTGAATATTAAAACATTGTCAACTATAGAACTGCAATATAATAGTAACTTCTTAATAAGGGTATACGAGAAATAATAAAAAATTAATAAAAGTGTAAAAATGATGATTATGATTCAGTAAAATTAGTGAGTTTTTGACATATGAGAATATCGGAAATACATGCATTAGAATTTTTGAAAAATTTAATTATTCTAATATTTTGCAAGTATTAATTATTTTCAATAAAATCTTTTATAATTTTTAATATAAATAGTATGCAAATATTTGGCTTTCTTTATCGTTACTACATTTTTGTATACAAATGGTCATGATATTTCATCATGCAAAAGAGAAAATTCACCCACACAAAAATATTCAATGCACTTTCCAATTAATGAAATGTTATTAAATTTTCTTTTATGAAATATAAAATATTTGATATTTTTTTTTAACTTAATATAAGTTTGATTGATTTTCAAATATAGAAATCATATGGAACAGACAAAATTTATTGTATTTGGGATGTATTCAAATATGTAGCAACTTACCTTGTGGAATTTTAGTTAAAACGTTATTTTCATGTTAACAATGTATCGTCAGATTGCAGTTTTGATGCACTTAATTTTAAAGCTGTTTTGCAAGATACTTTTTGTGGAGTAATATTATATTCACAGTTGATACTCTTTTTTATGTAAAGGTTGAATTTTGCTGATATTAGCACAGAAAAACGTTTTCACAAGCTGTGTTTTTCTAACTTTCACGTAAATTATGTACAATGGCTTGCAAGTCAAAGTTTTTGGCATCTAAAAGCATTCAAATGGTTATATTAATGATGTAATGTTTAGTTTTGTTATGATAGGAATGTGTAAAAAGGTGTTTTTTATGTAATTAAGCCATTAGTTAGTAATGAGAAATTGTCATTTCATCGACATTAAATTCTAAGGTAAATTTTATGTGTTGACCCAAGTGTCGCATATCCTTAAATTCAGAATTTAATTTTCTACAAGACTGTTTAATTAATTTTTGTATTAATGTAAGCTTATAAATTAGAATTTGGTTATAGTCAATTGTCTAGTTGAAATTTTTCATAGAAGTCATTTGTTTTGGTCAAATCATATAAAAGAACTATCGATGTATAAAAATTATCTGGATTTGGAATTCCGTTTGGTAAAACCCTTTTCATGCGGATTTAATAGCATATGGATCAACGATACACGCTTGCTGAGTTTAATGTCAACCAGTACTGAAAGCAAGCAACTGACACAAGAGAATTTGGAGTGTCAATTTTTAAAAGAAAACTATTTGGATATTTTGCTTGGATTTAAATTAATACACTCTTAAAAATAAAACAAAAACGTCAGTTTTTCATATTAATTAGTTTTTTTATTAGATTAAGAAATTCATATATTTCTATCAAAATAAACAAAAATTATAAACAAATTATAATTATAATATCATAATATAATCTTAATATAATTATGGTTTGTTAAAAAAATTAAATTAAATTAATTCCTTTAGCAAATTAAATTAAAAGGTTCACACATAAGAGCAATTAAATAAAATAAAATAAAATACAAGTCTTAATTTCCCACAAGGTTTTTTTTGTATTTAAAGGAAACTGTTTTGGGCAGATGCAACTGTACTTTTTCAATCCACTAAAAACAGATAAAGTTTTAGTTTTACAAGAAGTAATTTATAACAAACACATCCTTACATATCATATCCTCAAGAAGTCATGTAAAATACATATATCTAAGTATTAATATGATCTTTTACAAAATAATTACTTACAATTAACAAGTATTTAATAAAATTTTTGATAAAAATTCTCCTTTATTTCATGGTTGACTGACAAGTAATACATAGTGAGACATCATAAGACTTGTACTTTATTTTATTTTATTTAATCATTTAACTCACATTATGGGTACATTAGAAGATGTAAGAGAAATTTTACAGTCTTTTTATTTCACATAGACGAAAAGATTTCCGATATAAATTATATAAAATTGTGTTATTACTTGGAGATTTATTTGTGTATGTGTTTTTCTATTATTTTGCCCATAATTAACAAAAATTTGGAAAACCTTTAAAGCGACCCGTTTGAGAGTGTCAATTCTGAAGAAAGTAAAGCTTTTCACTACTGCAATACATTTAGCCAGAGCATTATTTTATTATAAGGTATGTCAAGCATGGCATACATCGTATGTCAGTTTTGTCTGTATTCAAAAGTTAATATTATTTTTAATTTTTAATCACTCATATGCATGGTAATATGTAGTGCATGTAATTAAGGATGGTAATCTGGATTAAGTATTTATTTGCACGACACAAAAATTGATAAAATAACAAAAATAAATACAACAATTAACATTAAATGAACAAACCGATGTATAAACGATAATTTTAATGTAGAGTTTTCTGTCTCCATCCTTACTTCGTGGAACACCATAATCATAAAATATAATAAAAATCAAAAGATCAATTAAAGTTCCACAAGTCTGTGAAACGTGTGAAATATTATTTATTAAGCAAATAAATCATGCAAACAAATTTCAAACATTAGCGATGGCCTTTTTTATTAATTTAAAATTTTTGACTGTTAACGAACTGAATCAAATTAAAAAATATAATTATACATCACAAGCAGTATTACAAAGATTAATCAAAATTGTTTAAATGTTGCAAGCTATTTTAGTTTAAATAAGATTACAGTTTTGATGAGTTAGAGATTTACCTTGGGGTTAGTGGACAAATTGCGAAATTACGTAATTAACCTTTAAACGAATGCAAATTCATATAGAAAGATTATCATCCCGACTGAAAATTGAACTTTTTTTATTCTACTCATCAGGACTACTATTAACATTAATCTGAATAGCTTAAAATGTTGTCAATTTTAACGTCAAGCAAAATTCACTTAAAATTTACCTTGTAGTTAAAACCCATTAACTTTGTTTTTGCTAATCAATATTAATTTCTTTACACAACAAAAGTTGAAACTATTTAAAGACTGTCGCTTACATTCTTATTGTTCGGCCATTAACAATAATAACTTTAATAATTATTAAGCACAAATTCCTATTTATTTTTGGTTCAGCTACTAATAATTAATAAATATTAAATTAATAATAATAATAATTAAATGTTGTTTTCTAAGTGCGTTGAGTTTTCATTGCATTCTAATTCGATCCAATTACGATTTACTCAAGCGGACGATCCCCGAGACAATGTGCTAGGGGTAGAAACCCCAGGGTAAAAAACCTTTAATAATCGTATTTAAATTAAATTATTACATAAACAGAATATTATTATATAAACAGATGGTTAGCTACAATAATATCTTACTTTCACAAATTGTAGTAAATACGCTATTAGCTCAGAAATAGATGCAGACATTTTATATTATTTTTATGAACAAAAGACATTTTATTTTTGCATATCTTCCAAACAGTTTGACGATTAAGTTAAAAACAATTGTTACCGGGTTAAACTTTAAATAAATCGTTACATTTAACAATAAAACATCAACAAAAGTAACTTCTTTTTACAGAATGGACGCTTATAATGCATCTTTTAACCAAAAAATACTACTTAGTAGTGAAGAAATATGCTTGTTTTCTACTAGAATGCTCCCAACAAAGCCGCATCATCAGACGAAAGTTAACTATATTAGCAGAAATTGTTAAAACTTATAGTATGAGCAAGATGTTAAACCTGAAACAATTTTGTACCTTTTAGGGATTTAAAGAGAATTTTAATTATATATTTTTAAATCTTACCCAGAAAAAAAATTATAACATATTAAAAGCTTTTACAAAGAATGTTCTAGAAGAGGATATACAACTTTATTTTTTTTATTAAATATTTATTTATCAAAATATAAAGTAGATTTCCTATATAATACAGCCTCATATAAAGGACTTATTTAAAAAATAATACATATATTAGGTAAGTTCTTATTTTCTCATATACCTTGGTAAAGTCGTCCCAATTTAAAGATTTTCTGGTTTCAATAATTTTAATAGTTACCCCTAATTGCCTTGCTATTCTTAATAAATTTATAAAATTCGAATGAAGATAAATGGCAATATATGAAAACCGATAACTGCAAACTATTTTATGAAGACTGCATCTTATTGGTGTAAGTTTGTTTAACCAAAGCTTTAGTTACACAGTAACATCTTTATTTTATTTCAAAAGCAAATTCTAAACAAAACAAATATTGATGTTGTGACCCAAAAACAACGACAAATATTTTTTTTATTTTCTCCAATTCCAAATCATTGGCAATAAGGAAATCCTACACTAACATTACTATAATATCGATTCGATGAAACGAGAAATAAAACAAAAGAAAACATTGGCTCGCCAAATAGGTTAATATCTTCTGCAAGATTTACAATCTATGCTGAATAACAAGGGAAAAACAAGAGCGTTCGTTCAAACTTAAAAAACAGAAATAGGAGACTCATCATTTTCACAGGGGGGTTATTTATTGTTAAGTGGGTTTTACGTATAAACACAAGAACGAAAATGGAAAATCCTTGTATACACAACTGTATAATAACTTAAAACTGACAGTGACTTTTCCTATTGTTACGTCTTGTGCTGTGTAATTAACAACAGGTATAACTCATGTTGTTTATATGTATTCCCTGCTCGTGTCGCCATATTTGTTATCTCGTATCCTTTCAACTAACCAAACTCGAGCAAAATTAGTTCATAAATGTCTGCATTTTTACCTTATTACATACTCCTCTGTGTTAAAAAGAATTTTTCACTTACGAACAACTAGCATAGTCTTCGCGTCGACTCCCGTAGAAAAACCCTCTTCTGTAGTAACTTCGCATGAGAAGTTTCCAGAGAGATTGAATTCCACATTCCTGAGAACAACTTGGGTACTATTGGAGTGGTTGACCTACAACCGGAAGACACGTTATGTCATTATTATTTTCTTATAAGATAAGCACTCACGTCCACAGTTATCCCTCCAATGGGAAAGATCTTGGTGTTTGGATATTCGTTAGGAGTATATCGATAAAACTCGTGAAGACCTCGATACCACTTAACTGTATAAAGTGGCGCTCCTTCCAGGTCGTAACTGCACTTAAGCGTGCAGTGATGAAACCGCTGAACAATTGCCGGTTCTAGCGTCAGCACCACATCCTTCAGGGCGAGGACATCTGAAAATAGAAGGCTTGATGAATTTACAAAAGCTACAAGCCCAACGAAATAAGCTGCTACAATGCAAATTAGCTAGAAATGCTTACGAGCAATAAAGCTCGCGCTCTAATAAATCGAGAGAGAAATCGGCGCGAGATCACGTGGCGGAAGAATTTCAAGCAATAATAGCTCCCCGTTTTCTGCTCGAGGGGTAAGCTGCTTTGTGCGATAACATAATTCCCATGCAGTCGCTAAGACAGCTATAATTTATAACGCGCGCACTCTCATAACTTATTTGTTGCATTTGTGAAGGTAATTGCAATTTTCCCTAATTAATCTCGTTGTTAACGAAGCTCGCCGCGGGCATTTTAGGGGTTCGTTTGCTGCTTTCTTGTTTTATGGAATATGGCTTCTGGAAGTTGTATGAATTAAGTGTGTTGATTAAATATGAACACTTTCTTGTTTGTTACCAGGAAGAATTTGACATGCTTTTCATGTTAAAAACTTTATTCACAAAAAAGTTTATTTCAGAAATTAACTTCAGAAATTGGAGCTTGGTGTTTTTTAGCTTAAAATTTACAATTAATAAATAAAATGCATATATAATCAAAAGAAAAATTAGCAAGACACAATTACCGCCCTATTTTGGTCTCCTCAGTTGTGTATAACAATGTATAAACGTTATTAACATCTAAGTAATTACGATATACGTGAAAATGACCTATACAATCCATTCTCTACTACCTTAATAGCATACTATGTTTAATAGATATTTCCTAATATATCTAAATGGTGCACGTTTTTCTATATAAAGAATATTTATTAAACCTATACTTTAAATATTTAAAACATATTTGGACAAATTATATACTAATTTAAAACATTGAAATGATATAGTATCATCGATTGAAAATTTAACACATTAATATAACATTAAAAATATTTAAAGGCTACGATTAAATAGAAGATAGACATGCTAGGATACTAGTTTTATTCATCTAAAAGGTTACATGCTAAGTTAGGTGTAGAATTATTAGCATAAATCAGAATATAGGACCACGATTTACTTCGTGAATATTTAAACCTTACTTTTTATAAAAGGTATTGAATTTATAAAAAGGATATAAATCAATTATGTTGTTTTATAGTAAAACATGTTGTATGTAACCCAGGTTACATGTTTAGACTAGTTTATTCATTTTTCTAGAAGGTTTTGTCTTCTTGTCAGTTTTCTGTTTTGACGTTACGTAACACAGAACAAGTCTTTCTTTCTCCAATAAGGCTAAGTCAGTTTCGGGTACATATTTCACCGGAAATAGTTAAATCAGATCAGTACCTTGATGTTTATAATGTTACAATTTGCTTACGGATTCCTGCATTTGGAAGATTTGAGGTCAAGTGAATGGAAATATCAGTTGGGTTGATATTCTTTGATTTTTTCAAATTTTGAGTTTATTTTGATATTTTGCACTATTGTTTGCATGCAGGCACCTGAAGTACTGTATTCTGGGCAAGTTTACTGCATATTTGAATTCATTTATGTTCTTATTTATTTTATATTTGCAAAAGCATCGCTTGTTATCTGAAACGTTGTAAACAGATTTTTAAGTTAAGTTTTTTTAGTATCTAATTTAACTTGTGTAATCTTCATATGTTTGGGGTACTTTGTGTAACTATGTACATATTTCATGTCATGGATAGCTGGAGAATGATGGGTTTTTAATGTAATTTAGTTTTAGTGTGATTGGTGATTGCTGATCGTTTTTATTGATTTTCTTTTTGTTATTGTTCAATTTAAACCATAAGTGTGTTATATTGTTTTACCCGTCTCTTTACCAGCTACCTTTCTGTCTTTTTATATTTAAGATAATAAGCGTTAATTATGATCATGTGTTTGTTTCTGTGACGTCATGACATTTTATGATGTTCAGTTTTTTAAAAAAGTTCGTTGTGTTGTCAAATGCTTTACGTAAACATATAAAAAGGGCTTTAAAAATTTAACAAAGTCAGTCGATAAAGGTTATTGGGTAAACCCACGTCGACTCGTGTAAGGATTTCCCAAAAAATAAAGTGAGGTTATGAAGAATCACATGTTTGTCCGTTCGTAAACACACATCTGTTATATTTTAGATGATTCTTTTTATTTCCATCATATGATGTTATTTAGATACATTTGGTTGCTTACATGCTAAAAATACTAATTACTACCTACCGCTATATTTAATCTGTAAGTACAGGTATAAATCAATTTAGTTTACATTACTTCTAATAAAATTACAACAGTTTCGTTTAAATTCTCTATTATTTTTTGAATTTTTAACATCCTGTGGTAGTTCATTATATAATTTTAACCCCTTATAGAATACATTATTTTGTGAGGATGATTTTGTATGCAATGGTAATCTAAATTCATTAATATTTCGAGTGTTATATTCATGGTAATCCCTGTTATACGTCATGAATTTTGACATGTAATGTGGTAACTGCCCGTTAATTATTCTAAAAATTAAAAATAGAGTTTTATAATAAATTCTTTGTTTTATGGTGAAAAAATTTAGCATATCTAGCATAAGGGATCTTCTAGTTCTTCTGTTACAACTCAGAATAATCCTCATAGTTCTGTTTTGTAATTTTTGAAGTGTTTGCATATCAGTTTCCTTTATTAAGAATAGACTCGAGGCACAATACTCAAAATGTGGAGCAATAATACTCTTATATACTAATATTCTAGACCATATGTTTAATTTATTGCTTAATCTACCTAAGAAACCTATCTTTTTAGCTGTCTTCTTTACAACATAATCTACATGTTTGCTAAATTTTAGTCTATTATCTATTATAATTCCTAAATATTTCATATCATCAACAATTTCTATATTTTTTCCATCAATGTTTACCCCATCCGTTAAATTACTTACGTGTAATCCATATGGGATTACTTACGTGTATTTTAAATTAAAGAAGATTTTTTCCCGTTTTTTCAAAACAAATATTGGAGTTGTGAACGATTCATTCTACATAAATCAAAGAAGGTAAATTTATTTATTTCCATTTTAACAATTATCATCGATTTTTTTATCGACTTGTATGGATCAGCTGATTTGAATGAACGCTGTTTTATCGATTGCACAATGTTTTAAAGTAAATTTAGAAGTGGATTCATTATGGCGTGTCAATTTGCATATACAAGGTTGGTCGTAATAAGGATTGTTACCCTTTAGGAACAATTTATTTGAACAATTTCATTTCATTCTTGTAAACGTGAAGAGGTTCCGTATGAACAAAGTTTTTTGTTTTAACAACATTATTTTGGTTATCTATTGTAACTATTTTATTTGGTTGGCTCAATTTATTTCATGTTAGTTTGTTTAAGTGGAAGCAGTTGCAATCCCCATTGCCAGGTTAACAACTATCTTTAAAATTCATTTAAACAAGCTTAAGGGAGTTTATCCTTTTTAATATATTTTTAAGGATTTGTTTTTCCTATGGTAAAGTTTTATTTATGTTTAATAAAATAAAAATCTGTGTTTCAATTTATAAAAGTGTTTATTTTTATTTTGATGTGGGTGCAAGTATTAAATTTTATATACAGGGTCAAAAATAATTTCTCGTCCAGACGCAGCGTTCCAGGTGTGGCTTGTAGTAAGTTCTTTTCTTCCAGGTGTAAGAATCAATAAAAAAAACTTTTATTTGTTCATCTCATGTTCAATCGAAATAAACCTGAGTTAGCCGATTGAAAAAAAGAAAAGCTATTTTGTTGTTATATTTTCATTTGTATTAAAGCTAGCCATAATCAAATTAATTATTTACTTATTTAGCCTATAACATCTCATAAGTTTTATTGTTGCCCAATCAATGCGGACATTTCTTATATAATATTTTTATTTATCTGAATAACACCTCAATATATATTAAATGTTTTTATAGTATCGGAAAACTAATATTTAAACGTAGACATTTAAATAACATTTTATAAACAAATAAAACTTAACCGAAAACGTATTATGAGAAATATTCAACAAATGTCTTATTTTGAGAAAAAATGTACACCTTCATATTTTATACTTATTGAATAAATATTTTGAAAAATATTTTTAATTTAAGATATATTATATAGAATATGTAAATATGACATAGCTTGATAACTCTTAACTTTATAATGTAAAACGTTCGTTGAACTGTCAAAATCTATGAAAACCTTCTTTTAATTTTTAAAATGTTCTATTGTGAAAATATAATATTATTAGATTTGAGGCTTTCAGAGCTGCAGTGTCCGATCGTATAGTTAAATTACTTTCGGTTAGTTTCATACAATGTTAAAGTTTTAGTTTTTATATTTTTCTAGTTCTTTTCATGGCAATAAACCAAAGAAAATGATTTTTACCTTTTATTTCACTCAATATTTATGGAATACTATCTTAATATTGCAGTGATATCAAATCACTGTATTGAAAATTTTACTTACGATAGTTCGTGAACATCAAAAATGAAAGTTTCACGTACATCGGATTCAAATCAAAAGAGGGATATGTTATGTCTTGGGCATAATTAATATAAAGGGCATAGATAGGACCACAGTTAGGTTCATTAATACTTAAATTAAAAACTTAAGAATAAAGATTTCATGCAAACATAACCTAGCTTTCTCATGCATAATAATAAATAGGTTTCATTTTCAAAAAAAAGATATCAATTAGTTATATTACTTGATCATAGGTAAGTTTATGCAACCCATGTTACATTTGGGACGGTTTTCCACTTGTTAGGAAGAAGTAATTTCCATATTAAAAGTTTTCACATTACGATGTTTAGCGTTAGACAGATTTTTATATTTTCCTGGAGGCCAGCTCAAGTTTATGTTGTTAATTAGCTAAAAATAGAAAAATTAGGTCAATCTTAATATGACTGATACAATACAATTAATCTTTGAATTTGTTTACAAGATGTCTGGCCACTCCAACTATTGAAGGTTTTGAACCCTGTCGTTCGTGTGGATATGACTCTTATAGGCTTTTATCCTGCTTTCCCTCACCATTGTCTTTATGTTAGTACATGGAGCATTGTCTGCTGGACATTTTGTGCATAATTTGATTAACATTGACTTAATGTTCAAGCTGATATTTGTATATGCATCAATTGGTATTTATTGCAGTTCGTACTGTAGAAAAATTATGTTTATAGTAAATTGTAAATATGTTTCCATGGATAAACTAATTGTATTAGTTATATCATGTATTCCTGTAGCTATTTTGTAAAGGATGAACCTTGATTTGTTAAATTGTATATGTAATTAGATCGTAACGAGCTTTGTACATTGTCAAACGTTTTCCTAGAATATCATCATTACGATACATTTTAGGACCATAGATGTAAAATACTTTTTTGATCCTTGTATTAAGACCTACAATCCTATAATAGCAGATTTAGGATTAGTGACAATTAAATATCAGCTGTTGGGATTAATGACGTCACGAGCGTACTCGATCTTCCGCTGTTTTGAAAAAGTGTCATAGATTTCTCTTGTTCTGGCAGAAAGTATATAAGCTGGGGCAAATTAGAACAAAGTCAGTCGATAAAACATTGAAGGCAGAAGCTATGCCCGGCTCCGGATAAAATATACCTGTAATTTGAGGTTAGATAGTTAATCATATGTTTTGACGCAAATGTCATTGTATAAATAAAGTTTAAAAAGAAATTAAAGTGTTACCTGAACGTTTTCTTAAAAGGATTAAAAGAAGATTTAATTATTGGACAACAATTATTAAAAGTGAATCTGATTGTTTTAAATAAATTCTGATTGAATTCATTTTTTGACATCGATCTACGTATCGATATTCATAAACAAGGAATCAGCTGACAGGTTCTGTCACAGTGTTACCACTAAAAGGATTTTTATATAAAAGGGAACTATTTTATAACGTACCAGGTTGGTTAAAATAAATGATTTTTGTTGAGTTTATAAATATTAATTAATTTATAAAGTTCATCCTCTAATACAAAATTATTTGGTTTAGTTTATTAAGTTCTTTTCAGTATTCATTTGATTTGAAGTAAATAAAACAATTAGTTTTCTTTATATAAAATTTATTTTCATTTAACAAACAATTTTTTTTATTTATAAACAAATTTCATTTGTGTTGGTTTGTTCAAACAATCCTATGTCAGATCAATACAAATATTTATAACGTTTGAGCAAACCTGAGAAATCACTTCTCAATTTAACATTTGTATTATGTGGAAAAACATTTTTATTTTGACGTTCTATTTGATTTTATTTTTGTTTGTTTAATAAAGTTTTTGTGTTTTCAATTTTACGTATGTGTGTAATTGATGTTAATACAAGCATCCAGCGTTCTTTTCTCTTAAATTCAGAGTTTAGCAGCAGTTGTCCAGTCTGCAGGAGCTTTAGTGCTTACGATATAAACTTTTCTTTCTTTCCAGGCATAAAAGTAAATAAGAGTCTCGTAATTCAAATATTTTATGCTTTACTGAGCAAACCTGAGCTAGCTGAGAGGAATAAAGAAGAATATCTGTGGTGTATTCTCAATTTAATCCACTGTATATAATTTATGTTTATATTTGGAACGGTGGATATTATATTATATTATATTTTATTCTCATTTCAATTCACCGCAATATATCAAACTTAACTTAATACATCATATTAAAAGTATTCCGATGACATAAAATCATCATATTGAAAATTTAACAACAACAATAAAAGTAGAACATTTAAAGTCTTCGATTGTGTCGGAAAGCACGGAATAACGAATATTATGTTGATTTGTAGCATATATGTAATAAAGATAACTATAGACATGCTAGGACATAGTTTTACTTATTTAAAGATTTACATGCCATATTGCGCATAAAATTATTAATATAAAACATGATAAAAATAGTATGATCTTTAAAAGCATACCTAACATTACTTAGTATTACATTAGTAAAAATTTAGTTGTTATATGATAAAACATGCATTAGGTAGCTTAGGTTAAGGGTCAGGATATCATTTCAGCTTTTCTTGGATGATTCATCTTCATTTTAGATTTGAGTACTACTGTAGGATATCGTAGATAGATCATTTTCATTTACCTGGAAGCTAACACAGATTCCATAGGATGTTTTACTGAAAATAGATAAATTAAGTCATTATCTGTCCCAACGTGAGGCTTTTAAATATTATAAAAAAGACTTTTAAATCACCTCAGTATATACAATATACTATATAATATTAAATTTTTGTGTTTTGCAATTAAAAAAAATCTATTGGTTTCTGTCTGTCAAACATTGAGAATTAAATATTTCATTTATATATGATTGTACCGGATAGATTTTATAATAATTAGATATTTGTTTGAAATATTGGTATGAAACTACATGATATTAGATAATCTTAGGAAATTGAACCTCTACCCAGACTTGAAATTGTCCTCTGATGATACGATTGATTATATTATAGTCTGCAAGTCATGCCTTATACAAAATCACGTAATCTCTATATTCTACAAAGATATTCGCTGCAATAACATCTAATTTTCTCGAGAAAAGTATTTTCTTGGCAATTTCAATAAACTTTACTTGCTTTATTTTATATCCCACGCTTACGTTTTATGTCTACAAGAAACAGCATAAGAAATTAATCTACAAAAACAATTTAAGGATTGCTTTTGAAAATAAAATGTTTTTTAAAGTTAAAGTCAATGTAGAATAAAAAGTTAATTACTTTTGTCTAAAGGAATTTTATGTTTGAAATATATAAAAAAATATATAATGGTATAATAATAACACTTAACAGTACAATAAAAATATTCTGAAAGTATATTTATTTATAAACGTGCACATAAATGTTTTACATCTAATAACTTAATTTACTACATTAAAATAAGCTTTCTAATTATTGTTATTTAACTTACGCATGATATTCCTTTATTAATTTAAATAAGTGTCCTAAATTTCGACAAGAGAACTTATAGAAATTATTAATATATTTATGTTAATTCGAAAATTTTAATTGAATTGTTGAATAAAATATGAATTTTCTAGAATATCAGAAACAAATTTATTTCTAAAGATATAAACATGGTCGTAGATGTTAATTAATAAGATTAGGGATTAATTTAGCTCCACCTGAATTATTATAAAATTCAATAACTACATTTAACAACTTAATATTGTTAATCAATGAAGCAATACGAAATAAATCAAATATGTATTTGCTATAATGTGTAAAGATGATGATTAATTAGTCAGTTGGGGAAATTAATTCAAAAATTTACTCAACAGAAGTAAATTCAATTAAAATAAGGTAGTGACAAGAAATAATAAATTTTAATTAAGATAATCGTAAACTACATAGTTATTGAAACATACCAAAACGATCTGACTTGTGTTTTGTATGTATTATTTTTAAATATCCTAAAACATTAAAATTAAGAAATTCTCAGTATTTTTAATGTACATACTATTTCTATACCACTATTCTTTTTATTTTTTAACTTAATATATCTTAGGATTACATCGTTCTTTGAAATTATTCATTGTACTTCGTAATGTTAAATTTCTTTTATTTGAAAAGATTTAATATTAATTTTATAGTTATTAAACTTGGAATGTTTAAATACATTTCTTTGTATGTATACTTTTAATATAATGTGAATATATCCCATGTCCACGTTGGTTGAGCATTATACGAATATTTATATTTCGAAAATCTTACGTTACATCAATAAGATTACATAAAACACAATAAAAAAATCAAAAATTATCATCAATTCCTCATTTGTTTCTATTTTATTTTGTACTATTTATAAGGTAGACACCAAAAACATGCTCTGTGAAACAAACAGTCATAAATTATCCAAAACCACTGTTTACAAAGAGAATGGTCATTACCGATTTGAGAGCCACAAATTTAAAAATATTACGTTTCTACAATAAAACGTTGTAAAATGTTTTAGAAATTAAATAAAGGTTTTCAGAGATCTTGACACCTCAACACACGTTTTACATTATTTTAGAAGTTAAACATTGATGAGCTATTTAGTATTCACATGATCAATAGAATAATATATTGAGATGATATCATATCATATAATTAAAAATTTATTTAGTTTGTAACACATTAAGAACATTTAATAGGCTACGATAGGCTCCGGAAGCTTTCAAATAGCCAAATAATACTTATACGTAATATTCATGCAATAAAGAAATAGATACTCGTGCTAGGATATTAGTTTCATTCATGCTTAAGGATACATGCTTGGTTACAGCTAATTTTATCAAGTTAAAGTAGGAAAATAGGAGTACGATTGTCTTAATACACATTTAACCTCACTTTATAAAAGATTTATAAATATAAAAAGTCATATCAATCAGTTGATATGATTGTTTTTGTAGTAGAACATGGTTTATGTAACCCATGTTACATGTTCAGGATAGTTTATCCATTTTTTTAGAGGATTTTATCTTTCTTCCTTTATATGAGGTTTGACGATAACGTAGAAGAGAATTTTCTTGATCCTACTAAGCTGAACATACATTAACTTAGAATTTCCTGTATTTGAAAACTTTGTGTTAATCTTTGTGAAGGTATTGGCTTTGCTGGTATGCTTCAATTTTCAAAATATTGATTTTATTATAATAGTTTACACCGTTGAATGAATGCAGGAGCTTGGAGTACTGTATTCTGGACACGATTTAGTATAGTTTGATTTCATTTATGTTTTCATTTGTATGGGGACCTGCAAAACATCGTTTGACCTTAAAAACGTGTAAACAGATTTTTTTATTTAACTTTTTCTTTTATTGTAAATATTTTTCTATGTAAACTGCATATGTATGAGTTACCTTGGGCAGCTATCTAGTCATTCCTTGTATAGGCATAGCTGGAGTTAATGAGTTTTCATTGTAATTAAGTTTTAATGAAATTTTTGACCGTTGGTCGTTTTTGTTGATTTTCTGAGTTATTGTTTATTTTAGACCATAAGTGTGTTATACTGTTTTAATTGTCTTTTCGCCAGCTAGATTTCTGTCTTTTTAGATTTAAGATTAGTGCTAATTATGAACACATGTTTTTCGTTAGTGACATCATGATAAAATTTTGATATGCGATTGTTTTGAAAATTTGTGTTGTTTTTCGATTGTTTTGGTAAGAACTATACAAACTTTGGGGAAAAAGAACAGTTTCAGTCGATATAACGCATTGCGTGCGTCCATGCTCGACTCCAGAACAAAAATCTGCAAAATAAAGTAAGGTTAAGTGATAACCACATTTTTTTTGTAAACAAACGATAATTTTTAACAAAGTGTTTATGGAATTGAATAGTTACCTGAATATTTAAATCAAGCAAGATCTAGTTTCGTTCTTCAACAATTATATGGAATTGTGAACGATTTATTTAAATTAAATCAAGAAGATTTATGTTTAATTAATTGATTTGGATAATTCGACATATATGGATCAGCTATGGAATTGAAGCTGTCTGTATTACCGATAATACAATAGAAAATACATTTCAGTGGATTCGTTGACGTTTATATACAAGATAAATCGAAAATAGAAGGATTTGGTTCACTTTAGGAACAACAAAATCATAAAGACAATTTTTTTCAATAAATTCAGAATTTATTTTACTTATTTGGGAGTGTTTTTAATAACAAAGTTGTAACATTTAAACAATTTCAATTTGTTTATTCACAAAAATAATTAATTTTTCGTTAGATAATTGTAAATATTTTTTTTGTCTGATAAACTTATTTGATGTCAGTTTGTTCAAATGGAGACCCGTTACAACTCCCATGTCGGGTTGGTAACTAATATTCAACACATTTGAGCATGCTCAAAGAAGATTTTCCATTTTTTTAACTTTTCTGTTTAAGTATTTGTTTTTCTTATTTTCTCTTTTAAAATAGATTTTCTATTTATCATAATAAAAATAAAGATCTATGTTTCAATTTATCTGTGTGTTTATTCATTTGATGTTTATGCAAGCATCCATTTATTTTCTTCTCATACAGAGTTTAAGTTTGCTGTTTGTCCAGTTACAGAAGTCCAAGTGCATTGGTAGTAAGTTTATTTTTCCAGGTACAGGAATTAATAAGATCAATGTAAATTTTTATTTCATGCTTTATCGAATTAAAGCTGAGTCAGCAGCCTATTTGGGTAAAAGAAAATCTTGGGTGTTATTTAAAATTTCATTATTAAAGCTAGCCAAAGTAATTTTAACATCATTAATTTATTTAATTTTTATATTTAAATAATAACATCTCAATATACTAAATTGAAAATATTATTTCAAAATGTATGTTAAATAATTATAAAATATGAAGATTTAATTTTCTTATGTTAAAAAATTATTTAAAGTTTAAAATACATTGAATAAATATATATCTACTTATGAGGTAGTTAAATTTTAATTGTATTCTTAAATTCCAAGATCTAATCAATTATGCTCTTTTTAATTACCATATTTACTAGTTACTAATGATTACAATTTTACAATATCCGTATTGTTGGTTTTTGGTTAAAATTGTATATAGATTATTTCTCAAATAATTACTTATTTTGATTAAATTATTCTTCAAACAACTAGGCTAATCCAAAGCATTTTATGCAAGTTTAAAGTAAGTTTGATATGTTGAAAGTTGAGTTTATCCCACTTTATCATTGTAAATATTTTCAAACTACTATTTAGATGTAATATTTATTTTAACTCGAACTTTTTTTAATAACTATTGTAGTAATATATTACGACTAATATTAAACATTACAAAAGTATAACAATGGTGCAATGGACGTAGATTATACCAAACAATGTCGCAAGCATAACTCTAAAAAATTTTGTGGTACTACATGACATTCTAATGAAACTTTAATGAAAACATATTTGCATTCTATGCTTTTACATAAGCAAACATTTTGATTAATTTTCTAATTCAAAGTATTTTTTAGTACACCTAAAACGATTTCCAGATTCAGTAACCTAGTCCATTATAGTAAGAGGGAACACATCACTATAAATGCCTGCACACTACACCCGATGTTACACGATTACGCGCTCGTAATGTTCACCGTGATCCTGCATTTACATGCCTCAAGTATGCTTAATATGTTGAAAATACAGTAAATAAACAAGACGATAACAAGTTTGATTCACAATAATACTACTTTGGTTAATAATAAAAATTTATATTCGTTACAGAAATCCTTTTAAACAAAGGTGTAGTACTTCATATATACCGAAAAAAACAAAGAATTATAAAGTTCTTAAGAGAAGCAACAAGGTATCGTTACTGTTCACTACTGAAACAAAAATAAAAAGCTCTAGTACACAACACAATTACGATAAAGGATTTACTAAAACAATAGTCAAATAATTCGTTCTATTGATAACATGAATATTGATAATATAAATTCTGGGACAAGCTGCAGGATGAAATAGAGCTGGTAACCCCCAAAGCAATTATAATTGGAAATTTTAGTGAAAGGGTTGGTAAATGTGAAGAACTGGGTAAGCCAGGAGGGAAATAGGGAGAGGAAGTTATAAACAATAACGGGGATATAATAATTCTGCTTACACCACGGTCTGATAATAATCAACACATATTTTAAACTGCAAAAATCCACATTTATGACATTATCCACAAGTATGACAAGATAATGGAAATCAAAAATCGAAAATCCTTCATTGATGTTGTGTTAATAAAAAACGAGAATAAATGAAGCTATAAACGGCAAATAAAAAATGACGTGAGGTTAAAAGCAATACCGAAATAGTAAAATTAATACTTAGTTGAAATAGAAATGAGGAAATTTTTTGTAGTATTATATTTTGAACAACTGATTTTTGGTTATCATGTCATTATACGAAGCGTAAATTTTTTGAAAATGAAAATATCGAATTGCAAAAATTCTAGAGCTTACCGAGCAAAACTACCTACAGATTTAAACTCGGTGCCTTCAAATTAGATAATAACAAGTGCTGTAATAAATGCAACAAAATTCTTGTCCCTCAGTGTAATTATCTTACTGGGGCACTAAATGCTTAACCAAGAACAATTTCAGTCATCGCTGCGTACCAGCAACTACCAGTGGAACTATTAAGTTTTTAGTCACAAGCACGTAATTGCTACGGTTTTATTACGTGCCTGGAACCAAAATGGGGAACAATTTTTGGGTAGCAGATAAGTGGCGGCGTAGTAATTACTACTTTCGTGGAACTTGGTGGAACGTGGTTACTCTCTGTTACACTTGCAACATAACAACTATTCTATTATTTTCTATACTAATGCTGCGATCGTGTCAAAAAATGGATTATTTTGTCATTCCAGAACTTTTCTGTTGAATGTGATGATGATAGGTCGAAAAATAGCAACGCGCCTTCTTTAAATATATTCTTTAATAAAGATTGTCTTTAATAAAATTTGACAAAAATACTTATAAGTTGATGCACATGATAGAAGCCATTTTTATATTATTCCTGTTATGTTCTTTTATGTGTTTACATAAAAGATACTCAATTATTGTCATTAATTAATTTTATTAATATTGAGTGAGTAGGGAGCATTACATACACAATGCATACACTGTACAAAATGTCACTGACTCAAGTGGTACTGACGGCCGGCCAGGATTAGACAGTTACATCACTACAAATAAATGTTGTCAACTTCAAGTTACATACATAACAATTCCTAAGGCACAATCTGGCTTTTGTTATTTGCACCAATTTGTTATTTTTGTTGAAGGTTATGTACTAAAACATCTAATAACAATCACAACAAATTGCAAATTGATTAATGGCCTCCAACATTTTACAAGTAAATATGGAGATGGGGTAGTTTACGAAAAATTACTTTAAAGTGATTCTCCTGGGTAGCAAAAACGTAAGTTTTACTTTCAGTACTACTGTAAGGTTTCGTTACTTGAAAGGGTTAAGCAATGGTTCCAGGCATGTGGCAAGAACTTTCAGTACTACTTTAAAGTTTTAAAAACTTTCAAGTAGCTTCGGGCAAGTTACAGCTACAATCATAATACCGGTTTGAAGCTGCAACGACTTTAAAGTACTTAATTATACTAAGTGGCAATATCGTTCCACATATTTTACAAGTTACTTAGAAGTAATAAAACTACATAGTTCCAATAAATAGTATATAAAACTACACAATTACTAAAATATTTCGAATTGAAGTAATTAAACCTATAAAGTCATAAATTTAGTTCTACGGGTTTGGCAATAGGTACTGGCGCATTTGTGGGCGCTGTGGTGGGAAGACAGACACTAAGTGGGGGACAGTATAGTGCGCAATAAGTTTGATATATTATGCAGTTCCAATAGCCATGAATTCTTGTTTTTTGCAGCAACGAATTTTTTGTGTTACGGTGTTCATTCGAACGGGATCTATAATCGAGGTTCAACGGCAATTTCATCGAAAATATAATATTCCTAGACGTGGTAGTACACGAAACTTAATTTTACAATGGCACCTACGGTTTAATGAGAGTGGAAATGTGAACAACGTTTACCGCTGAACCCAGAGAAGTGTACGTCAGAAAACATTGAAAAGGTACGACAAGCGATAATGCAAAGTCCACGTCGTTCAGCAGTGCGTCAAGCAGCAGCATTAAATCTTGCAGACAGAAGCATCCGGCGAATTTTACATGTTAACTTGGGATTTTATCTCTGCAAAATTCAGATTGTTCAAGAGCTTCAACTGCAAGATTTTGCAGCACCCACACAGTTTTGCAGAGACTTCCTTGCTCTTCTTGGTGATAATCCAGATGTTTTGAACAATCCCATATAAATAACCATATCCGACGAGGCACATTTTCATTTGACAGGTTCTGACAATAAATAGAATATGCGGTACTGCTCGGCAGAACAGCCTCACGAAATGCATGAGCAATCTCTGCATTCCGCGAAAGTCACAGTGTGGTGCGGTGTATCTGTCTTCGGGATACTTGGTCCTTACTTTGTCGAAGAAGAGGGTCGGACAATTACTGTCAATTCGCAACGCTAATTTTCTATGATCAAAACTTTCTTACCTGCTTAATTGCATTGATTAGGAAGGGACATAGACAATAATGAGTTATGGTTCCAACAAGATGGAGCAACACGTCATACAGCTTGAATGTGTACGACACTTTTAAGACGAATGTTTCCTGGATGACTCGTATCTCGAAATGTTGATGTTAATTGGCCGGCATGATCTCCGGATTTGACTTGCTGCGGTTTTTTCTTGTTTGGATATCTTGTTTAGGTATCATATCGAAAGAGATTTTCGGCAGGTCCCACACATTACAGGAGTTGAGAAACAACATGACCAACGAAATTAAAGCGATCGGCCCAGACATTTTGCACCGTGTCTTGCAATCTTTTCGCAGCCGACTCCAAGATGGCGAAAGACAAGAAGGTACACATTTGTCTAACGTAATTTTAAAAAAATAAGCATATTTGAAAACTGCATTATGTATAGAATAAATATGTTTCGTTTTAATCTCTGTGTTTTAATTACTAAGCTGACAATCACACGATAAAAACAGTTAGTACCTATTGCCGGACCCGTAGTTACGTAACAACTACTCAATCAAAGTTCCCATCTCAGTTACTGCTACTTAGATGCTGCTCAGGTAAGTTTTTAAACGTACCGCTAAAACAAAAGTTAAATTAAATAATTTGCAATTAAAAAAACGTTTCTTAGTTAAATAGGGAATTACATTAAATTAAATTGGAGAGAAACTATCTTGAAATAGGCATATTTAATGAATAATAATAATTAATTAACAGGCACAGTTGTATTAAATTTATTTCGCTTTAGATGTTTTTTGGTTCTCTATTTACATTTTCCGGAGATCGTTGAACATGAACTTTAACAAGTGGAAGTTAATTAATAGTCGCTTAATCTATTAACTGTTGCTTGACAATGTTGATCAGATTTTCATATTCAGCAATACGTTTTTTTTCCAAAAGTTTCAATAAACCGTGTAATCAAAGCGTCTGTTTCATTAAAATATCATAATTTTTTAAATTTCAAAGTTGTGCATAAAAATGTGTTGGAAGATATAAGTAAGGGACAGTGAGTGTAGAAAATTTCTAGCTCTTTAAAACTGCCGCATTGTCCAAATCACTTTTTTAAAATTCATTTTACGAAAGATTTATATATAAGAAAAAATCATGAATAATTTTGACAAAACTATCACGAATGTAACATGAGTATAAAAAAGCCTGAATAGGAAGAATTACGTGGAGTTGTTTCAGCCATGTTTCGATTATGTAGCAGGCAGGCATCAATGCCACATGGCCTGTCTACATTTATGTGCAGTAAGTAACTTTATCAAATAGTCAACATCTGATTTCAATTGCTGTAACTGTTTCAGACATAGGTCGGTCTATCACAACTAAACATGAGATATTCAATAACTTTAAAACATTTAAAGTTCAGTAACTACAAACCATTAAATATAAGTTAAACAAAAAATATAATTTTTAACATAATAGGGTTTGTTGTTTTAAGATTATATTTAAACCTTTATTAAAGTTATTTTGCTAGTACGTACATATTTCGGATAAAATTAAAACTTGATAGATTACCGTAAAGTTGAAGCACATTAATGACTAATTAATCTCTATTTGTAAGAGTTTGATATGAGCAATATGTAATTAGGGTTTTCATCTTTTAAAGGCCTAACCCGACAGTTAACAAACATTAATTAAGCTTGCCATATAAGCTCCAAAAAGTTGTCAAAACAAAAGTATGTGTACAAAATGATTTAAAACCTAAGCTAGGATTAGTGCATTTATTATTAAAAAAATAATTAAGAATGTAAATAGAGAATATTCATTTATTTTGAGTACCAACTCATAAAGATTTTTGACCGGAAAAAATTAACTTTAACACACCCTTTAATAAATATGTTAAAGAATATTTAATTTAAAATTTACTAGTAACATCACTAGTATTTAGATTCTTCACGGCTTCTGGTTTGAGAGTGCTATATCTGCTTAATCTGGAAATTTTAACATAATCTGCAAATGGTGGCAGCGTATTACATGTCCACATACTCGTATACAGGTACATACGAGTACATTATTAACCGACCGACATAACAAGAAAATTACAAGGTTATATTTTCATCCCCTCTGGTACCTTTCTATTATATGTTTAGCTAAAATTAGAACTTAAATTGATTTAATTACTTAATTTATATATCAATTTAATAATAATTATAATTAAATTGGAAATAAACTGTTGGATAATACGAAAATTCTTACACTAATTCGTCTACAGATTATTAGTACATTTCAGTTTTCAGCGCACCACATCGACATACAACTTATTTGTAGCGCATTTGTTCGTTTTCGTTGAGGAATTGGGGCGACGAAACATCTCTTGTGCCTTTCAACTATGTAAAGGGAATTAATAAATATAAAGGATATTAACTATAATACTATATAAATAAATTTGTACAAAGTGTACACAGGTAAGGAGCTAGTTTCTTTTAAATATTTATTTTGAAATATATATATATATATATATATATATATATATATATATATATATATATATATATATATATATATATATATATATATATATATATAATTAACATCTACCATATGCAATGCTTTTATAATATTAATATTAATATTAATAGAAATAAAAATTAAAATAGAATATTAATGGAAAAGTAATACTTAAACGTACATATTCGATAAACTTTTAATAAACAAATAAAACTAAACATCAAGTTTTTGATGATTAGAAGTGTGCACTAAATGTTTCATTTTGAGCAAACAATTTACATTTGAATCTTCATAATTTATAAAAATTTAATATACAATTTAAAAATATCTTCAATAAATTAATGATATATTATATAGCTTATGTAAATATTACATAGGTCATCAAGGTCTAACATTATAAATATACAATATTGTGAAATGTGTGTTAAAGTGTGAAAATCTCTAAACATTTTTATTTTATTTTTTCATAACACATTCGTAAACTTTTTATTGTAAATATAACGGGTGTTCATTTAAATTCGTAATCTAGCAACCTTTGGATTATTGCCTGTCTCTATCTGCGACGTATTATATCTGTCGCTCTGTCTTCTTTCATTAAAATTCCAAAGGTTGCTAGATTACGAATTTAAATGAACATGCGTTATAATAATTTTAGATTTGAGGCTGTTAAATCTTTTTGTTTGGTCCTTTTGTTAAATTAATTTTCGGCAATTGACGTTGACACTCTGTTCATGCATACGATGTTGGTTAAAGTAATCACAGGTCGCTGTTTGTTTTGCAGAGCATGCTCAAAATTTTGTTAATGTTTTGTTTGTTAAATTTTTGATAAACTTGTTTTTCTAACAATTAGGTTTTTTAAGATAAGGTTTAACATCCAATTAAGTAAAAGTAAATTTATTCACAAATATTTATTTAGAAAAGATGTTCAAGCATAACCACTTATCGGGCATTGTTCTTCTAATTCGGTTATTTGCGTATAACATCATTTCTTTTTATTCTTATAATTTAATTTTTCCATTTATTTCATTAATTTAATACAAAATTATTACTCAATTTCTGTTAGATGTTATAAACGTACAATAAGTCATATTTTATATAATTGTATTAATCATATAGTAGGTAGTCTTTTCAGTAAATAGGCTGTGTAATACTTTTTATTCACAATCATATTGCAATATGTACATCTCTATCATTGTAAAATCGTTGGAAAGTTAAGTTATTGCTATAGCAACAGAAAAGTGGTTAACAATTTTCTTTACATGTCTATAAAATTGACCAGTAAAGTCTTAGCCAATGTTTGTAAATAATTTGAAACAAGACGTTTTATCCGACTTAAATTTAGGTTTTTATAAATGCATTTAACGCTAAAAATATCTCGTTTATTTAATATTAGTTTTATTTTAATTATTTCGTATTTTATATTTAATAAATACAATGGAATTAATTAATTTCCAATCTTAAAATACTCAAGAGCATACATTGCCATATAGCGGCGAATAATGAAACCATACCTAAGATTTCTTTTGGTCGAAAGATGGCTGATTGTATTTTATTGACAGTTTACAAAAAATATTTAAAAAATTTATAATTATTTTCTATTTTGATTATCTAAGTCTAATGATTGCGAATAAAACAGTATAAGTGTTTTGTTGGTAAAATTTCCAAGCGTCGCTATATTGTTTGACCCCGACGTACCGCCTCGGTCAAACAATATCGCTGTGCTTGTAAAGATATCCTTTACCAACTCAACATGTAATAAACTGTTGCGTATTTTACTCGAGTTTATGTAGAATATCTCTTTTGTTTAAGTATGTTCTATAGTCATTTCTTGTCCGTAGGTAATAATTTTAGTAGAAGTGGTAGTTAATTGCAAGATTTGATTTATTCCGTCTTGAACGACAGCCAAATAAAGGTCTTTCTGTCTTGAGCTGTGAAGTAGTAAAGTCTCGTCTTAAACAGAAGTCTAGTAAATTTGATTCTTCATTAAGTACAAACAGTTGTAAAAATTTTAACTATAAAAGTAAATTACTCTTGAAATAAACGTATTTATAGTGATGGAAGTGTTCTATTTTGCAACAAAATAAAAACTAGTGATTAATTAAAAGTATGATTGCATTGAAGTTAATGCAAGTGCATTAATTTTATGGGAAGAAAAGAAAACCATTTTAAATACAAAGAAAAAGAGAAAGAGTATAAAATACAACTGGAAACTCTTCTTAATAAACTTCACATATTAATACATAATTCCACACAAATTTTGGTAAACAAATTTGGAAACCTTGAATAGAAATATTAGATTAGATTAGAAAATGTATGTTTTTGGCAAGAAAGGTAATTGGTCATCCATTTTACAAAGTTCATAATATGCTAGATAGTTAATTTTTAATGGGCCTTGAGATTCGTTTTTATTTTTTTGTTAATTTAAAAAAGTCTTACTAAAGTCTTTGTTAAATGTTTTACGTTATTTGTTTAGTAATTTTTTGCTTTAGTGTTAGAGACAACTTCTTTGTATTATTTTTAAAGTATTCTGCCAGGATAATTGGAAAACCAATTCAGAAAATAATTCTAAACCCAAAGATGTATTTTAATAAAGATTATTTCAAGAAAAATGTCAATAACTTAAATTTAAATTTAATTTAATTAAAACTTTTACTTAGATGGCTATCCCAACGTGGGGCACACCAACGCAATATTTTGTCTTTTGTGCGTTACCTTGTAGGTGTTGAAATTTCAAAAACTAAACACGTAAATGTCAAAGAAAGAACGGGTCTTCACTAACTTTAGCATACTCCTACAGACTAGTCAACGTAGAAAAGCGAAAATACACCGAATTTTGACGCGACCTTCCAACAGGCCATAAACTGGGATCAAAAGAAGGACGGATGGACTGGCAGAATTCTAGTTTTATATAAATGCTTCCCATCTCAACTCTCATCTTGTTCAACTACCTGAATTATTGTGACAGCCAATCCCAGAAACTTTTTCAAATAAATAATTCAATTAATATACATTTTAAATTAAATAGCCTGAATGATTTCGCGAAATTGTTAAATATATTCCACGAATAGAAAATCTTTTGTAAGTATGCTGCAAAATTTGACTCTTTCAAATTTCATAATTGAATTTGAACATTTGAATTAAAGTCGGTATAAAATCAGCAATATTTTGTAGGCCTCAAACTAATAAACCATTTCTAAATTAAATGTCAAGAATTAAATTTATGCACAGAATAAAATAAATTCCTTGAAATAAAAGTATTCAAACTTTTTTAAAGCTGAAACATTGAAGAGTGTTTGTGTAATAACCCGCTTCATTTTATGTGGGTTAAAACAATGCCCTCAAAGCTTTTATAAAAAAATATTAAATTAAAATAATGAGAAACATTTGAGACAAAAAATTATATTCCAATAGCCAAACTGGGGAGGACCCAAAGTAATTTGAAACTTACTAATGAGAAGTAGAAAACAAGAGCGTAGAGGGAGAAAGTGCGGCCTTAATGTTTTGTAAACGTGACATCGTTCCCATTTCTAACGCCAAACACATCAGGGGGAATTTATTTTGTTTCTGTCATAAACATTGTCTTATATTACAAGTACAATATTGGAGAGAAAGCTTTGTTTTTGTTGTAAGCAATCCAATCAATTCTGAATTTTCCAAGTCAACAAGTATAAAACTGGTGAACAAAGTAGTAGCTTAACCGCCAACATTTTTACCGTTTATTGAATTATAGCCCCAGAAATTTAGGAAGTTTTGTATAATGAGATCAAAAACTCGGCAAACTAGAATGACAAATACCACACAACTTTTTTCAAAGTTGTACTTTAGGAAATAAATAAATCAGTAAAATAAACGAGCTAATTTTGGCCAATCTCCAAGAGTGGCCCTTTTTGTCTATTTCACAAATCAAGCCAACGGCTAATTGCGCTTGTGTTATTCTGCTTCCACTCGTAATATATTGTCAGCGCTGAAAACAATTAATTTTAAAGTACAAGATGAGGTTTAGCTGCTCTGTGCGGGGAATTCCTATTTCACAATTGATATTAAATATTGCAGAGGGCAATCCCTTTTTCACTCTTTAAAGCAGAAAATGAAAAATTTTATTTTAACCCATGAGTTATATAAAATAATAAAGTATGAAATATTATCTGAAAAAAGATTTGGTTATATCCCTCGAGTTTTAATAATTTCTCTATTATGTTAAATGGCATTTAAATGCTATTATTTAAATAATAAATTGCCTACGTATAACACTCTTCGGACATGCTTTGAAAACTTGAACATTGAGGGATGATTAAAAGAATTCATACAGACTGCTGGTTCAAGTATAAAAATTATTGTTATACTCACATAGTAAACCGTAAAGAAAGTTCGATTCTGGTTAATATACACGTCCTAATCCTTGAAAAAGATAATAACAAAATGGCAGACCGAATATACTTGATAGCGAGACCTTCAGTTTACATCTTTGGGGTATTTGTATTAAATAATTAAAGGGGGTTGGCAAGAACATAATTTGCTCCAAAAACTTCGGCAAAAGAAGTCATTCAATGAGAGAACCAAAAATCATACCTTATTGTTTTTGGAAGGACAAGCTTGTCTTTCATATATTTATGCGATCTCAAAGATAGATTACAAAACAATGCTCGTCGTCAAAATTAAACATTGTGTTAAAAGTCATACCTCAAATTCAAACCGTTATCAACGTTAGATTTTATCGATGGAATGTATCGTCCAATGAAAGAATCAAAAAAGTACAACTTAAGTAGGTCTTATTTCAAAATGGCCACAGTCTTGTCTTTTTAGGATTTCAAAACTGTGTAGAAGGTGATATTTGGAATTTGATATGTTAGTTATTTATCATTGTTAAACAATCCCATTTTGGCATAATTTGGAATAATATACAAACCTTGTATATATACTAATTATATAATACTTTAATTATTATAATTGTGAAATAAATCTGTTGTGGTTTGCTTTTCTTCTATCTCGTCAATGTAAGTTAACAATGTCAAAATCTTACTCAATCTCCTAGCTTTGATACGGCTTCCTTTTAGGTAAGAAAAGGTAAGCAGTCAGTGAGTCGGTCAAATAAATTCTGGGAAGATACAAATCCATTATATCGCGTTGTCGCCGAAATCGCCCTTTAACTACGTTGTTCTGGCAGTGAACGTGAGGTTATTTCATGACATACGCTGTGGCTATTTATAGCACTTGAAATTTATTTTATCACTTTTAAATAATACATGCTTATAAATGAAAAAAAATTGACAAAATGATTTAAAATTAACCTAGCTTGAAAAAGTTCTTGAACACGTCTATCAGTATTTAAAAAACATATAGCTTATAGACAATTCCCAGTTCCGACATCGAACTGACATCACTCATGGTCAACAGCTAAAGATTACACGGGTGTAGCGCCAGAGACCTCGCCGCTGGCAATAGGACCTGTGCGTCGTTCACTTCGAACGACAACCGCCTAAAAAGGTGCATTTTTTCCGAGCCTTTCGACTCACGAAACTCCTAGATCTAGGAGTTGCCACCTTCGTCTAGATAGGATATCATCTTAGAGGTGTTCAAGTATAATCCCACCTATGGTAGCTTCGCACCACTGCCCGCCCGAGCGAGTGCGTGATCCAAATGTCCGAACCCTCTCGCACTGAACACGATTACAATAAATATTAATGAATAGTATGTTTATAATATAATTAATAAATTTTGTTGCAAATACTTTTCATAAATCAATTTTCTTTTTTTCAGAAATTCAATTTTAATTTCAGAAAAAAACTTACTTTCCTTATAATTCATGTGGTAATTTTATTAATGCTATTTTATTAATACTATATTAGCATTCGTTATAAAACTTTGAACCTTAGTGCCTTAATACAAAAATAACTAATTTATTTTATTTTGTAAGGACTTATGCCTTTACTATATATTTTAGGATTTTCGTATTTTTTGAGTATTATAACCACTGCAACATAAAATTAGAACTGCCAGAAATGTCCACCGCATTTCGACAGCTGCAGTCTGTAGGTGCTAGTTATTTTTCAAGTAGAACAATTTTGTCGCGTCTGATTTTTGAGCTACGTGTTTCGCGTGTTATTGTAAATATACATACATATTATGCAATCGTATTAATCGTTTAATGGAAATGTTTTATACGTAAATCTCAACGTATTTGCATAAAAAATCTGGCTGGGGGGTTGTAGCGTTCGTTCGATTTTAATGGTGCAAATCTCGAACACTGATTTAACTTGTGGTCGCCGTTGCAATATCCGCATTTTGGCACATTAGTGTAATAGCTTTTTATAAACCCTCTTTTGGGCGTTACAAATGTTTTATAGCTAGTTTCTGAATATCGCTTACCTGGGTTTAGGGCCTCTAGCGATTGGAATCGTTTTTCTAGGAATTCTATCAGTTCCACCAGATGTTGAATGTTTCTTGGATTTTTCAAGGACTGTTCGTAAAGTTGATTTGTTTCTCTATCGAGTTTTTTGGTTATAATGTGAGCGATTAGTGCATCCCATGTCGACGTATTTAGGCCCATGTTGGTAATTGCACGTAAACTTTCGGATGTTGTATCATGAATTTGTTTGATGTTGGTGGCTGATTCGATTGCCATTTTAGGCAAATTCAGAATATTATCTACGTATTTTCTAAATAATTTTCTTTTATTGTTGTAACGGTTGTCCAACATTGCTCATGCTGCGTTGTAGTTGGCATTGGAAGCTTCAATATGTTGAATTAATTTGCTTGCTTCGCCCTTGATATGCGTTTTAAGATACTGCATCTTTTCAGCCTTCCCTAATTTGTTGTTATTGTGTATAACTTGTAGAAAAATGTAATGAAACGTTGACCACGCCTCGTAATTACCATCGAAGATAGGGATGGTGAGTCTGGGAAGTGCCACATGGGAATTGAGATCTTGATTTTGATTAGTTGATAAATTTTCTATTTTTTCGTGCAGTTGACTAATAAGCTGCTCGACTTGATTTTCTTTTTCTTCGTACATTTCTGCTTTAAAATAGTCTTCTTTATAATCCTTCTCGTGAAGAAGAATTTCTTTATGTAATATTGTTATTTCACTCCACTGTTCGGAGATTGATTTAATTTTATGCTCACAATAAATCCTTGTATTGGTTTGTTCCATGTTATTAATTATATTGGTTATTGCTTTATCTAGCAATTTGATGTTGATTGTTTGACGTTGTAAACGAAATTCTTGATCATCGATAGTTTTTTCGAAGGTGAATTTGAAGTCCGTGTCCCTTGGCGTTGCTGCGGCAAGACGTTCTTGCCACTCGAGAATATATTTTTCGGTTTCTTGGTAAATCTTTCCTACCTGCTACTATATTACTTCCTGATCAGGGATTGATATCACTCTTTGTGAGTGGTAGCCAAATTTGTTGCCCTCGGCTAGCTCGTCCGCGTGGGCGTTGGGTCAAATACATATATGATCAATTTACTTACCTGGGCGCCAGGTCCCCTTTAATCTGACCGTAAAATAAAGATATCCTTTGAAAGGACCAACCAAAGGTATGG
This sequence comes from Agrypnus murinus, assembly GCA_929113105.1. Taxonomy (NCBI): domain Eukaryota; kingdom Metazoa; phylum Arthropoda; class Insecta; order Coleoptera; family Elateridae; genus Agrypnus; species Agrypnus murinus. Next base: position 181,772,994 of record OV816026.1, on the reverse strand, counting down.
TACTCATAAAGAGGAAAAACCCAATGGTAGCATATAATAATTTAATCGAGATAATTATATCTCACTGTGTTACAAATTAACAGTTCCAAGAGCAGTGCATAAGTTAACTAAGTGTACATGTATATACAGTACAGGTAAACAATTTTACAAGTATTTACAAAACTGCAATAGTATTGACCGTGGTAAAAAATGTAATGGACCTAACTGTTGTTTTAAAATTCTTGGACACAAGTTGAATCAAAGATTAAAGTAATCCGCAACTATTAAACATTTTCTTTGCCAATGACAAGTATAAAGTTTAGGATTGAATATTCAAAATAACTAAATAAATAAATGGCGCAAGACGCAGATAAACGTACCTACGTTTAACTAAATCGATATCAAGAAACAAGTACTTGCGATGTTGATGGTCGAAGGTTATGACAACTAAATATTTGTCACAATTATAAATTAATTATAGAATAAAATAACAATAAAGTGCACTTGCGTCACTTCATGTCATAGGAAATATTCAATCGCTAGTTAAGATCTTTCCTTTTAAATTGTGTAAGTTGATAATTCGGAATAAGCTTTCGGATTACTTTAGTACAGTAAATGTATGATCAAAGAAATCTAAGGTAAGGTATACATACGACTTCCAGCGCCAATACAAGACTCGTCTAACCTTATCCCGTCCACTAGCTTGTTAAAGCACACCACCTTCAAGACACCCTTCTCTATTGCATGCTATATACCAAAGTTTTCAAACATCGGAATGGTTTCCAGTTCCCATTAACAACAAACTTCCAACTAAGCTACGTAATTCCAGAGAATCAAAGTTGTCCGGAATAAGACAGCACCCCGGAAAAAAAGCTAGAGATGTGCTAGAATTTACCTCTTCAAAGTACGAGTTATTTATATCCCGACAAGCGGCACAAAATTGAAGCAGAATCAAGACCAAATTTCACCACCAGGTAAGTCTGTCACCACAAATTACTCCAATGTCATCAGGTTAAAGTGAGGATTATATCCATTAACTAGAATCTACTTCACACCAAAACCTCAAACTCTATGAAGAGATAGCCACAAATCAGCAATTCTATATTCACACGAAAATGTGTTTCTTAAAATTGACAATTTTTTGAAAGCTGTTTTTCCAAGGCACCCGGATTCAATCATTTTAAATTAGGGAGAAAAACCCCTAAAATGTATGCAACTCAAATCACATTACTACGGTGTAATTTTCAACTGTAACATACCTGATCGAAAAAATTTTGTTTAATATAATTGTGTTCGCTAGGGAGCGTTTTTAGAAATTCTTCGTGCTTTTTCTGGAAATCACTCCAATGTTGCTGTAACGTTGTGTGCCGAGTGTTGAAATACTCTTGAGTTTTTCTTGTAGAAGAATCCTTCTTCATGTTTTGTACACTTCAGTACTCTTGACTCTTGCGAAGATCTTGAATTAATGAACCCAGAGGTCGATCGCAGTGGAAACTCACAGGGGCTGGTGCAAGGTAGGCTCGAAGGACCAAATGTTACGACCAATACAGCCGTAAAAATATTTTGGGTAGTTGTTCACCACCCTAATTTTTACAATACGTGATACGTCGGTTAGTAGAGGATCTAGCTTGAATAAAATATTATTAAACACACAAAACAGACAGGTGTATTAGTACACAAACAAAACAAAAAACACAAAACAGACAAAAAATATACGTTTGGTCACCCGTAAGCACCTTACTCAGACTCAAGTAAAGGTTAAAGCGATAGGAGTCTATGCCACTTACGGTCAATTTGTGACAAGCTTAAATTTAATTATAATTGTATTTATATGATTTGGATGTAATGATCACAGCAAAATAGTGTGCCCCTTTATGACGTCAAACCAGGTAGTTACTACAAATTTTACCTGACGCGAGTTTTATATTGCACCAATTTGGTTAAGAAATGCTTATTACTGACATACTTGCAGTTTAGCGAACGATATTTCTTATTACATATTAGTTAATTAAACAAAATTGTTTCTTAATAGAAACTTACAAAATATTCCTTTTTTTAATATTACAATAAAGATTCTTAAATTAAATCTAATTAAAATAAATGTTCAAGGAGATTGAACAACAAGATCCAACCCCGTTACAAGCAAGACTTTTTTTTAAATTTTATTTGTCATTATTCTTTAATTCAATAACAATTTAAATAATTTGTTGTTATTCTTTTATTCGAAAAACGTACAAGAAATAATAAATAAGAAATGAAAACTGTTGATGCTTTTTCATACTTTTATACTACAAAAACCTACAGACTACAAAAACCAATTTTTACAATATTAGTTTATTAACACTCAAAACCCTGAAGATTTAAATACATTTAAAGTTTCAGTATTGACAAGTACCTATTTTTTATTTTGTTTATTTTAATTTGAAATAAATACGTAATGAGAATTCTGGAACTCAAGTTTTATTAATTGGATATCATTATTTTTTATTTCTAATTTATTATTTCTTGTACGTTTTTCGAATAAAAGAATAATAACAAATTATTTAAATTGTTATTGAATTAAAGAATAATGACAAATAAAATTTAAAAAAAAAGTCTTGCTTGTAACGGGGTTCGATCTTGCATTTCACGAGCTCGTGCGGTTTAGCAAGCCGAAAGTCAACCATTGAACCATGGAGGCAAGTCGCGTCGACTTTTCAGGTTTCGGCTTTTCAATTAATGTTTTGCAAATAATTCATGAATTTATAATTTCTGAAGAATTGAGATTGTTATTAAGGGTAATATTTTTGGACAGTACGTTAGAATATTTTATCTATCGATTGCAACTATTAATTTCACCGACTTTTATTCGAGAACGAACTATTTGGCATATTTGAGATTTCTCATACTAATTCCCTATAGCAAATGTTACAACGAGCACGGTGTATAATAAACGTATTATATAAATCTCTTTAAAATAATAGCTTATAAACCATTAATGTATTCGTCGGAATGATTTTTCAGGATGCGCGGGTATTGAGCAAGTGTGGTTTACTGTAATTTTATCCTTAGTTTATAATAATCAAATTATTATTAAAGGTAAAATGTTTAAATATTTATTATAAAATTTGTAATTCTGAAATTAATAAATATAAATATACGCAGTACGTCAAAATAAACTCAAGTTGTCACAATTACCGGATGTATGTACGCGACTGAGAGATATTAGGAACGTTTTATGTAAAATAAAGAAAGACTATTTATTACTCCCACTTAATTTGCGGCATCATGTCGACCGTTGCATGGTTTCGAAGCGACTGATGCTTTATGACACCAAAGAACATATCGCACTGCTAGTTCATTTTCTACAAACAATTGCTTAATAAAGAATAATAATAAAAATATTTTTGTTTTCAAACCTTTGATGGATCATAATTACGCAACTTATTATTATTCTTATAAATATTTCAAATAAATTAAAATCATTTTCAAACATGAATAATTAAATATTCAAAATCAATAATAAATTCAGAAATAAAATAAAATTAAAGTAAATAAGATAAAATATAAAAACGCTAGAATAAGTATTAAAGGAAACTTATAATTAGACTGTAAATAGTAAATTAAGATACTTAATAATACGAAATTAATATAATTACGATAATAACATGGTTTTAATTGCTATTTCTAACGCTCCAGTGTGAACAAGTTTTTCTTAAATACTTATACGTTAGGCTGTATAAGTGTAATATTTTAATTTAGATTTAATAATTTTTATTTATAATTTAATATAGCATTCATAATTTATATTTAATTTAATTTGTAGAAAAAAGATATCTTATTTCCTCGACTCCGCCATTACCGATGAACCTGTGTGGTGTACTACAGAGAAATTGGTTTTTCTTGTCCATAAGTAAACCACAACATTGATTGGTCAATGGCATCGAATATATTGTCTATCAAAAGTTTTATTAATAAAGAAATGAATCCATAAAGTAAATACTATAATACTGTCTACCTGCTCTTGAGGGTTATCCTGTCCAGTTGGAACAGTGGTTCAGCCAAATATTAAAAGTTTAAATTAATTTAATATCAATTTAAAAGTAAAGGATCTTTGGTAGTATCCTTTGAGTAGATTCCAATTGCGTATAGATTATTTCGACTGGTCTTGTCGTTTGTTCTAAAACTATGGTGGCGTTTAATTTCCTACACGAGATTTTAGTTAAACTTGCTCTTAGCACCAATTGAGAAGGTACCAATATTCCACTTTAAACAAATCTAGGTACAACTGTTGTACTTCAAAGTACTCTTATATAACTTAAATTTTATAAACGTAACCGTTAAAACTAAATCCACATTTGAAATTTATTTATAAATTCCCTTCTAACAAGGAAAAACCAAAGATTTTAAAGATTTATTTCTTGCGATGATTTAAAGGAAAAAAGCCTAGTATCAGATACTTAAAAATACTTTGAATAGAGACAAAATACTTCCTTGTAATACAAAACCTACCTCCATCTACTTTAATTCAATCTTTTATGCATTATATACATAAGCAAATTTATGTATGAAACGTAGTCGTACGTAATTAAGTTAGCAAAACTTTTACGTTTTTTTATTATTTCTTCTAAATAAATAAATAAATATTTTACCTCTCGCCATATATATAAGCTTTTTTATTGTTTTCCCGATCAAATTGATTTCATGTGTTTTGCTGCTCTCGATAAGCTACAAAAACATCAACATCGGATTGAACTGTTTTTCCAACAGAAATTGTTTTATCTTCCGGGATTTATTTTTGTTCCTCATCTAATCATTTCTTCTTCTCATAATCACAAATGCTGCGCCAATATAAAAACGTCTATATACGTTTTAACGCATTTTTTGGCGTTTATAAAACTGGAGCATCCACCTTATCGACGACTCGACGTAATAAATAACTAACATAATATTGGGAATTTTAATCAAAGAGGATTATAAAAGAGGAGAAAATTGAACTTTACCTGACAATTTGTTAGGGAGCTTAACTGCTGGAACTAATCGGCTTCCGCATGCTACCACCTTCCATTTAAATTCCATGAAAGATGCAAAACAACCAAGAAACCTTGCCTTATTTAAGCCTTAATAATTATAAAGCGGTCTGCTTAGTGACCACTACCGTCCTCAAGTGTAATTTACATGCATATTAAAGTTATAGCCTTACCACATACCATAAAGGCGAAAAATAAAACATGAAAAAATTATTTTATAACTCAGTTCCACCCTGTGTATTCCCAGTCCTATTTTTAGCACATCTTGAAATTCCTTTGTTGATGTACAAACACGAAAAGGTGTGTGGCGAACACCCCTTTGTTTGTTGACTTTGTTAATTTGGCTTTCAAAAAATATTATTTCATAAGAATTGAAAAATACGGATACTCTTTATTAAATTCTTTCAAATAGAAACTGCTTTCGATATTGGATGCTTCCTAAAGTATTCATACAATGCAGTTCGTGTTGCTTTAAACGAAACATTTTCAAATAAAACCTAAACCTTTCTGGAAAAATACACCCCCGTAGTACAGTTAAAGCTTTAAATAAGCACAATAGGGCCCACGCTTACGCATACGTTGAAATAAATTAAAATTTCAACATATAATCTCATTTTCCCTATCTATTTTTGAACCGCCAAACACGTATCCTTTAGAATTTAAATGTAACGTGGGAGAGTCATTTAACACAAATAGAATATTTAAGTGTTTTAATCGTCGGTGCTATTGAAAAAGTAATGATTATGTTTTTCATTACTTCGGATAGGATTGAATAGGGGAAATTAATGGATCAGGGCGTAGGGTGTAATATTTTTTAATTATGGACTAATAACCTTCTTGCAAGGTTACATTAATACTTTTTGCAAATCAAGAGTGAAGTGATTTTAATTACTAGAAATTGCAAACTACAAGGCACGAGTATTAAAATTTAAAAAAATGTAAAATCTGCAAGTTATTTTCTACAATAAATTTTACATATAATTTATAAATGTGCAATTTTGTTTCTTAGATGCATTGTCTTAGTGTATTGAAACATTAACTACAGATACCAATAGGCTGATACAAAATTTTAAAAAACTTTATAAAAAAACATAAACAAATCCTATCAAACTATTAATTAATTTAAACAATTTTTATATAAGATATTGACTTAGAAACTATTAATTAGGTATGATAATCAACATCTTGTAAAACATTTCACCTCAAATGTGATTCTCTTACTTCCAATAATAAATAATATATAGAGGCAATTAAAGAAGTAATTAAAATAGTCAAACACGTATCCCTTAGAATTTAGATGTAATGTGGGCGAATCATTTAACACAAATAGAACAGCAATAATGGATTGTAAGGATTGTGGTTTATTACAACACTATACTTTAACGGTGTCCTCTTACCATATTGTATCTTTTTTCGCGAGTACATTATTACCAATAGAAAATGAGCCAAAGAAGTTTATTAAACTACCTTTTCACCCAATCACTGAAGGTTTAGAAAGCGTATTTAAAAACGAGGGCATGTTGGTGTGTTATACATCGAATAACTCTTTAAATAATAACTTGTTAGGCAATTCAAAAGATAAAACTAAACAAATGAAATTAGAAATATATACGAAATTGAATGCCATGATTGTAGTTAAGAGTTACGTTGGAAAGTCAAAGATCAATATTGATTAAATTCAAAGAACATATAGAGGATTTTAAATACAATTGCATAGAAAAATCAATTGTTACTAAACATATACATGACAAAGCGTACGCGATTACAGTATATAAATTAAAATTATTAAAAAGTGTTCATTCAGCCAAAGAACTTGATGCATATGAAAGTATTTTTGTCAAAAAGAACGAGAATTTATTAAACAAAGAGCCGGAAAAAATAGAAAATTCAATAGTTGATATAAACAGTTTAAAAACATAATCAATTTTGCCGGGTGGGATACATTTTCGTCTATGAAAAAAGTATTACTCTAACATTTTGTTGTTCAAATAATAAAAAAAATTGTGTTAAAAATTGTTTTGCATTGTTACGATTGGCTCTTTAAAAATCTACCTAGGGGAGGGTTATAACAACTTTTAGAATATAGACGGTTTTATGCCGAGATAAAGGTAACATCGTTACCGAAGTACATATTGGAAATTAGTCAAATACAATGTGTGGTTAGAAGACACCGTTAAAATCTAGTAACAAATAGAATATTCTTTTTCTTAAATAAACTTTTTTAAAAATTAAACCTATATCTTTAAATATAAAAATTAAAAACTCGAATTCAGGCGTAAACGATTAATCATACGAAAAAATGTTGTTAAGGTTTTTTGTTGTGCTAGATGAGATGCATCTTCTGTCTCATAATTAAACTAATATTATTAATGCGACAAAATGATGTTAAAGTTTACAACTTTTTATTTTTTACGAAAAACGTAGTACGTCCTACAACAAAGTTGTATTAGACTTTTAAAAATTAAAATTAACGCATAGTAGCCCCTTCCACCCTGTATAATCCATACTTATAATCCCAATGCAAATACCTTATAACGTATAAATTCATGTTACATTCAGTTGGAAGAGTGTGACATATTGAAGTTGATAAGCCTAGAGAAAAGAGTAAACGATATAAGCTGTTCAAAAAGACAGAGACAATTTGGGTTGATTGGAACCAGAGTTCTTAATCTTTCTATATATTTAATTTCGCCGCCCCTTGAATCAATGAGGCAGGTTTTTCCCATTTAGTCAGAGCCAGAAGATTTTCTAGTTCGACATTGCAGTGGATTAGATCTGCAACGCTTATCTAACGAAGTCTATAATATAATTCAATTAATTCATTATTTCAAGCTGAACGGATTTTAACTAAATTTTAATTTTTTCACGTGTAAATCGGTAGTTGTATTATTTTTAAAATCTATGTACGTATATGGAATTCTTCAATATTACGCAAGATAGCTTTAAATATTTAAAGAAAATAAGTATTAGATAAAAATTAAATTCAACAATGCTTACTGTCTGAAATTGGGTTAAGTTTTCGACTTATTTAGTTTTCTTTTCTTTTTCAAATAGTTTAATTTATTTTCTTTAATCATGCACGAACTGTATGATTTACCGGTCTTGTAGAATTTAAATTCAAAGTTTCTTTCGTGATACAACGCACATTGTTTTGTGACTCGACATTTTCTGAAAACATCAGTGTAAGTTGACACAGGTGGGCATGGGCTAAAACGCAATGAAAAGTAAAGAAAAAAACGTTGCAATCGTACTGAGTGTTCTATTAACAAAGCCTGTTGGGTATTCAGAATAATTTTTTTCTAATTTCAAAAAACGGTTAACTTCCGTACTTTTAAACATTGTGACGAGTGAACCTACTCGAACCTACTAAAAATTGTTAAAAAATTTGTCGAGAACAACCTAAAGATAAGAGCGCGCGCTCTCCGACATGTAAACGTAATTTCGTTCATAAAAGTTTCTGTAGTTACAAAACAAATTAAATTTGATTGAAATACAACACTCAAACAATTGGGCACTCCAATGTTTGTAAACGACACATACTGGTTTATTCTTTTATTTGTTTTTAATCCTCTTTTAAAATAAGTTAAAAGGAACTACAAGTAAGTAGTCACAATTTTTCTTTTCTAACACCATCGAAAGCTTCTGCGTAAATTTTCTCTTTTGCAAAATTTAGAATTTAGAATAATTTGTAACGTGATTTTAATGATTTTTTTAACGCTCCTAATAACGCTCCTGTGAAGCCAATTAAAAGTTGAGGTTCTTTTTCGATTAAAAGTTAGGCTAGAATTTTTAATTTAATAATAAGCGATGACACGGATCACTGACATCACGCGACACTACTATCCCAACTTCATTTATGATATTAGGATTTCGGAAAGTGTAACATGTTAATAGAAAGGGGCCAGACGAGGCATCCTGGTGCGAAATTTTGTGAAATAAACTTGCTTTGTGTGTAGAAGGAAATTTGCTTTAATTTACCCCGTAGAAATCTTACATCAGGAGTGGGATACTACCACTAAAAGTATCACGGGCATAATATGGAACAATTAGCGCAAGTGTTAAGTGATACACAGAATACGAATAAGTGATACAGAAAAACTTAAGGATCAATCGTCCAAAATCAATGTGCCATCGTCTACAATCAACATTTCAACATTAAATCCGCATATGAATAATAACGGAGCTGTAAAATGGTGGACACCAACGCACCAGACCAGGGAAATCTTTAAGACCGAGTTTCCAATCTGTACCCACCGAAGAAAAACTTTAGCGAAAAATGTAGATAGACAAGATTATTCATGAGTAATACTATCGATTCATACTGTCAGTGCGCTAGAAATGCGATTTCACTTATCACAGCATTGCATTGTAATTTATCAGAGTTTATGTAAAAACTGTAGCTATTAACAGCAAGGTAGAGTCTGTAAGTAAGCTATTAACTTGATTAGGCCATTATGCAAAATCGGCAGTAACTTCATTTGATACGGGCATTTAACAAAAAAATAATTAATTTTCAATGGTTGGGATAAAATGTCTGGAATGTAACTTATTGACTAGAGGGGTAATTACTAAACTTCAATGTCATTTAGAACCCACCTATATGGCGCTAAAAGGTAAAGAAAACAATTCAGTTACCACTGATTACAAAACTCTTGAAACAAAAATTTAATATTTATGCCAAGAAATTTCCCGAAATGGCATACGACCAGACAAAGAGAAAATGGCAGCTTTTGGGTTTTTGTGAAGCACTCAAAATTGAAATATCTAAAAATAATATCTAAATTTAATATCTGTGGCTCAGTAAAAAGATTTATTTGTGATATGGGAACCAATTTCACTGATAGCTCAGTAAAAAAAGTTACTAACTGAACTTGGCATAGAACAACATTTAATTGCCAAAAGGATACTACGTGCTGACGTGCAGATAGAACGATACATATAGACTGTCGTAATAAATTGAGACTAATCCAGAATAGCCGAACGCACTTCACAAACTACAAAAGACCTTAAATACAATGAAACAAAAGACTGCGGGATTTTTGCCTATTTCCTTATTGATTGGTCGCGATGGTAGCATCTGGAAATCGCTACTCTTACAGACTCAGCAGTGTGAGCGACGCTTTAGTCCAAATTGCCAAATTGTTTTGATTGCAGTACGATATGTTATTTTGTAGTGTTGATGCTTGGGCCTTTGGAGATTCTGGCGGTGTTGCTGCTTGGGCCTTTGTGCTTTCTGGCAGAAGTGTTGATACTTGGGCATTTGTGTTTTCTGATAGATATCACACTTGTACGATGAAATGTCGATGGTTGGGCCTTGGGCTTTCTGGCAAATATCACAAAATTGTATACTGTTGTAATGTTTATACTGTTTGCCACGTTTTTACTTTGCCTGTATAATTTGAGAAAGAATTACGAGGTCATGATTGGCCGTGTGAGCGACACCACGGAACACTGACGTCACGGGTCACTACTATCCCAACTTCAGGAATTAGTTTTAGCTTTTGTGGAACATAATATAATAAGATCTATGATATTAAAATTTCGAAAACTGTAACATGTTAATAGATAGGGGCCAGACAACATTCTGGTATGAAAGCTTGTGAAATAAACTTGTATTGTGTGCAAAAGGTAATTTGCTTTAATTTACCCCGTAGAAATCTTACAGATACATATTATGTCCATATTATCATATCATATCATCACTTCTTGTTCTAAACTTATATTTCCGCCTTCACTCAAGAGTGTGGTTATGAGACCTTGCAACATCAATAGACATAGAAAAAAAAGTTCCTATAGAATCTAGATGACTAATTTGAATGTATTTAAAGCATGTAGTTAGAGCGCTTATACAAGCTATTATCTAAAATAAAATGACGAATGTGCTATTGAGTGACATGTCTTCGATTTATTGAGTTTCAGTCCAAAATTTTATCAGTTTAGACTCCAAAACTTACTGTTACATATAAGAACGTTGGTTGGAATCTTGTTCGTTGACAGGAAAAGGTTACATCCAGTAGTTTCGAATTTTATGACTTATTTGAAATCATTCCTAGTATACGTAGAATTTGAAACAAAGAAATATAATTGTATATTAAAAATTTATTTAAAAAAAGTAGAATGGCTTGATAAGGCAGGCACCTTTATAAACCAATACTATTTTATCAGCAGCACAGAAGATATTCTTTAAAATTAAACAAAGCCTTAAAAGCGTCTTAGGCTTTTCTAAAACAATATATACTCTCACAACCAAGTTTAAACAAACAATTTAGAAAAGAAGTCTTGTAACGAACTCTGTTGCTTTCAAATGCCAAGTTCGTATTAGAACTACTTGTTATCACGCACCTTCATAACATCAAGTATTGTTTTCGCGTTTTTCTCTGAAATTTTACTGCACTTTTTATTTGCCATTAGATAGTTAGATAGGGAATAATTTTTACCCCAAGCTAATATAATGTGATTGATATATTAATTACATTATAATTCTATAAATTAAAACAAGTAATCTATTTCTCATTTTATTTACGCACCTTAATATTTTTCACGTGATAGAATTTTTAATTTTGAAATTCTTTCTTTATTGAACTGCAATTTTGAATGGACGTCCTCGTCATATTGATGATTATTATTTTTTTTCACGAAATCCATTTAGATTAATTTTTAAAAAAGGTGGCTGAACTTCTTTTCTTAAATTAAAACCCAACCGATGTAAACTTTTTTTTTTTGTTTTACAAAGTCAATGAACTCGAGATGTTAAAGTAATGTTTTTTCTTCTTTTACATTAATAACTAATTGTTTAACGGTTTTTTTTCCCTTTAAAGATCTGAGAAAGACGTTGAAAAAGGTAGAGATTTGAAGAAGTAGAATCTAAGAGTTAAAATATTTTTTCAATAGTTAATAGACAAAAAACTTTGCGGTCTTGGTAATTATCTTAAATGATAATACTTTGACAACGTTAATCATCGTTAAGAGAATAAAAATTAATTGTTATTTTGATTACAGTAAGTGGTCGTGCAACACATTAGATAAAGGCCTGTCATTTTAGATTATTATGTAAACTACTACTAAATTACTTATACTTTCATTAATAATGCTAATTACTTTTTTATTTCATACAATTATTCTAAATTAATAAACAAACAAAAATTGTGTTTAATCTTTTCTTCATTAAGAGTCGTAATTCACAAGTCACATTTTTCTTGTTATCACTGAATTCAGTGGCGCTCAGAAACATAGTTAATTTTTTATATGTATTTAATAAGAAAGTAGGCAAGAAAGGAATCAAATAATCCAAAGATATAAATATTTTTATTGAGTCAAACTAGTCAAACTTGATTCAAGCTAGTCAAACTGTAATGTTCTACTAGATAACCCTTGTATAGATAGTAACCGACAACATCAAATACAACTTCAGTACACTGATTTTCATAAAACTCTCCATTTTCTTATTAATTCGGAATCAGTAATAATCTATATCCTTAGAATTGGCGATCTTAGAAATGTAAAAGTTTATAAGAAATTGATATTGTAGGGATAAGTTACATGGAAATGATATATTTACTTTCTCTGCAAATCCTGGGTCGATACGGTATATTCTTGCTGAATTTTTTATATACTGTATTTAGAGCATTATTTTCTATATTAAACCATCTTGTATCTTGTACCAATATACTGAAATAAATAACACATATGCATGTCTCTACTTAGAACATCTATTAAGATTTACTACTATGTATTTTCTACGACATACTTAAATAAAGAAAATCCACAGTAAGGGTAGTTATATCGTTTTTTAACTCAATTGTGGAAATCTTACAAAGGGCAATTTTATATAAAATTCAGCAAGCCCTCCATTAGGATATGTGGTCAGCAATTTAGTATTTATTTCAACCGGTCGTTATAAAAGTTTTATTTGCTCTTGGAATTTAGGCAATTTTATTTCCTACTGTCCTTAATTTTCCAATGGTTGGTTAAGCTACGAAACTTTTTTGCGTTGATTGTTAAAACTACTACATAATGAACTTTACAGTTTTATCTAGTTTAATCGTTAAATACCATTAATTTTTTTATAATTAACAGTACTTTTCTTGAATACCATTTTGTTTTATTAGGTTACATTTGGTCCTGAATGTGAAAAATGACTTTTCTAAATTAAGCTTGTATTCAATCTTGTAATCATCAAAGTATTCCATAGCAAAAAAAATTAATGTCAGTTGTATTATCACAAATCAGATATGGTATAATAATCCGATTTACAATTACATTAACAATTAGTGCAGATACCTTGTGAAATATACACCTACTAGAATTTTTTTGATGTAAAACATGTTAATTGTAAAACAATTCTGTAAACAATAACGATAATAATTTATAGTTAGAACTGCTATTAGTTGATTAATTACAGAATTTGTGTAATGGCATACCTATAACAAATATTGTTCACTAGACAGTATCGCATTAGTAGGTTACAATAATTAATAGGATTAATGCTAAATTAATTATGTTTAAAAGATTTGCCCGTAAATAGTTATTATAATTATACTATGAAATTTAAATTAATGATAATAAATGTTAATAATTCCAGACAATATGCTTTTACATAAATATACAAACTGTAAAATTTAATTACTCCCAGCAATAGGTGTAAAAGTAGCTACTTCAAGATAACCTTTATGATGTCTATGACGTCTTCCATTTGTATTATTAATAATAATATATCGACTTTTTACTTTTAAGATTACAGTCTTGATCACCACCTTGGTTTCAGCTTATAAGTCGAAATAAGACACACTATTTTAAAAAAAGTTTAATAAAACCTTGGTTTTCAAAACTAAATATTGAATTTATAATTTGAAATAATAAAATTAAGATTTATTTATACCTCTCACAAAAAAACATCGAAACAACCATCACGCCTCTCTACACCCAGAATCTATCAAGGAAACGGTATTTTTAGTCTATTGTGAGGTATATTGTTATTTATTTATTTATTTATTTAATATCACCCAAACAAAACGGGCAATGCCCAATTACATTGTCGGGGAATCCCGAGATTTTAAATTAAAATACATTAAATTCAATTACATATAGTTCAAACATAAGAGAAAAACAAAAACATCTAAAGCTTAAAAAATAATAATTATAAACAACAAAGCAATAACATACTGTTTCAGTATATTAAGACGAAACCTACAGTTATTACCTATCCAAGTGCATTTAGTCAGAAGAATAATAATCTAAACAGTGATCGTTTAAACGCTACGGGGGAAGAATCAAACAAATCAATATCTATTTCATAGCTAACAGCATTAAAAGATGTCGCCATTCTTATTAGTGAAGAGTGTAGTCTTAAATTAGTTCGATGATGTGGAACGTACAAGATACCTCGTGGCCGTGATCGATGCGCTGGTACGTACAAACGCACCAAAGGCAACAACTTGGGACAATCTATTCTGTTATTTATGAGCTTATGTACAAAGCAGATGTCCCCCACTTCCCTTCTTATATACAGTTTAGCAATGTTAAATTCCGACCTAATATCTTGATATTCGTCATAATCGGGATACTGTCCATGCTTTTTGTAATGCAAATATTTTAAAAATTTGTTTTGAACCGTTTCAATCTTATGTTTTAGAGTAACTAATCCTGGGTTCCAGACTACCGACGCAAATTCTAATTTTGATCTAACTAACGAATTGTATAATAATTGTATTGTCTTAGTGTTGCTAAAATCTTTTGTAGATCTAATGATGAAACCAAGATTCTTTAATGATGCGTTTACTATCTTATCAATATGATCGTCCCATTTTAAGTCAGACTTAAAATGAACTCCTAAATCCTGCATGTTAGACAGTCGCTCCAATTCGTTATTGTTCATCGTATATTGATGAAGGTAAGGATATTTCTTTGTTGTGAATGTCATAGATTTACATTTATTGATATTGAGATCTAACTTGTTGGTATTACTCCAACGTAGTAAAGAGTTTATATCATCTTGTAATATTTGATAATCATTTGTATTAATAATTTGTTTATAGATCTTAACATCGTCGGCAAATATAAGACATTCGCAACCCCGAATACAAATTGGGAGATCATTGATAAACAACAGAAAAAGCAAAGGTCCCAAGTTGCTACCCTGTGGCACACCTGATCTTATAGAGAATTTGTTCCGTTTAGTTGTACAAACTGAAATCGATTTTGTAGATAGGATTTGAAAAACAGTAATAAATCTAGAGAAAACCCGTTATTATTCCTCCTGGAATATTGTTCCAATGCATCAATTTTATTATTTAAAATTGAGTTCTCTTTTTCAAGATGATGTAATTTAACTTCATATTCGCTTAATTTTTGATTGTTTGCTTCTGTAATTTTTTCCAGTAACTTATTGGTTAATGCTGTAATGAACGTGTCATCATGGATCATATCCATAATCGCCTGTTTCACGATACTTGATAAATCGGAAGTTTGCGACTGGGCTCTAGTAGTAACAGACATTGTAACTGATAAGGTATAATAATACTATCACAAATACCAAAGCACGAATATCAAAACACGAATATCAAAACACAACGGAGTTTAAATAGATTGTGTGGAATAAATTTATGTAGAGATCCTACTAAGAAATAAACATCATTTTAAAATCTATTCATTACATATTACATATTACATTGTCCTATAAGAGAAAGAATAACACAAATAAGGTAATTGACCATGCGTCCATAAACACATTATTAATATAATAAGGAAAAATTTAGCAGACCAATTTATTTTTATTTCTATTAATGGTTTTTAATTGTAAATATTTATTTTATGAATTATAGCCAAAGATTAGAGGTATACTAACCATAGTATACGATAATAACAATGTATACGTCATCCAATAATAATAAAAAATATTTATGTAAAAATTATTGTAATTGTTCTCGATTATCCTATTTTGTTTAAAAATTTAACAATTTAATGAAAAAAATGTCATTCATAGCGCAGGCTAGTGTGTTTGGTGGAAATTTGTGTAATAATTACTAATATTTTTTTATTTGAACAAATTCAATAAGCAGTTAGAATAATATTACATTCTATGAGCTTATAGTATGGTATAATATGGTACGGTACGGTATGGTACATATGGGAAACTTTGTTATTATTGATTTTATGAAAAACAGTTATTCTTAATAAAAAGTTCTGCATGTTCTAAAACCCAAAATTCAACCATCAGATATTAAATTATATCAGTCGTATCATAATAATAATAATTATATCATTTTTGTTCAAGAGTAAAGTACCTTCATTTTTGACCATATCGAAAATTTTTAATAAGAAAAGATGTTATGGATTAAAAATAATTTTTAAATATTCAATATTGTTTATTTACAATTACAAAATATTATTTTTACATTTTCTCTGCGATAACACTGAAAGTTTAAGTTTGAAGATTAATACATTATTAATCTAGGAGGCACTTGTCAGTGAACATCAAAACGTAATACTTTGTTTAGATATTGCTGTAAAGTTTTAATGTTGAAAGAATTTGTTTATAAAAAGGTAGAAATGCCAGCAACATTAGGTATGGAAGATAAAATTGAGATTGTGTTAATAGTGGGTGATAAGTATAAAACGTATCGAAAAGCTGCAGAAATATTTAATATCCGACATCCAGATAAAACTGTTCATTTCACAACAGTAAGAAAAATTGTTAATAAATTTAGGATTTATGGAGATGTACATAATAAATTTAGCAATAAACGTCCAAGCAAAGAAGATAATAATGACTCGATAAGTAATGCTCTCGACAATTGAACGTCCTAAATATTCTTTGCGACAAAGAGCATCTTTAATGACAAATGTCATAAAGAAAACTACAGTTGCATGGATCTTAAAGAAGAACAAATTTCACCCATACAAACCAAAATTCGTTCATACTGTAACGAATAGTAAACCCACATATGACGTCATCAAACATTCTATATATATATGAGTCATCAACTGTATGACTCATCAATAACACCTGCGTGTATGACTCATCGACGTGACTTTTCAGCAGCTGCGTGTATGACTCATCAACACGTCATCGATCATTCTAGATGTATGAGTCATCGTATGAAAGATATAAATTGAGTTCGCCAGTAAAAGGGAGTTAGTTAATGTTTAACCGGCGTCGTGTTGAAATGTACTCTGAATAATTAGTTAATACATAAATAGTTTTTATATAAATAGTCCTCAAATAAATTTGTAAATACCTAGCATTTTTAATAGTTTGTTAAATAATTTATAGTTATAGTGTTTTTAATTAAGTACATTGTAAATAATCTTTTCTTTATTAATAGACGATTTTAAACAACATTTTTGATTATTATTTTAATAAGAACGTTACAATACGTTAAAACCAGGAGATTATGATAGACGATTTGAATTCTGTTGTGACATACAGAGACACGTAGAAGATTACCAATTTATGTCAAGACAAATTATTTTTTCCGATGAAGCAACATTCTCATCAAATGGCACAGTTTCTAGCCAAAACTGCCGTTGGTGGAGTGATATTAATCCAAATTTTACATTGAAATCTCGGAACCAGTATTCATTTAAGACAAACATGTGGTGCGGAATTTATAAAAATCAAATAATTGGACCTTTTTTTTTCGAGAAACCTTGAATGCGGATCGTTATTTGTGTTTTTTGAACGATAAAATAAGTGATTTTCTTCAGAACCTTCCCCTAATTGCGTTCAATTAGGTCAGCAGGTATGGTTCCAACAGGATGGTGCCCCATGTCACAGCAGGTTAGATGTACGTCAATACATTGAAAATATGTTTAATGGAAAAGTTATTCATCGTTATTCGGAAATTCCTTGGGCTCCGCGGTCTCCAGATTTAACCCCAATCGATTTTTTCTTGTGGGGTTACTTAAAGCAAAAGGTAAATCTTCAAAAGCCCTTTCAAAATATTGACCATTTGCAATTGAAATTGCAAAATATTGAAATTGCAATTAAAAAAAAATTGTTGTGGACTTCAGTTCGTTGATCTTGGGTAAAAAGAAAACGGTATCAGTGATTATACTTTCCAAGTTTTTCATGTTTTACATCTGTAGCTTGTGAGGTATTTTGTACCTAGTGTGAAGTAAGACAAGGGCATTACGGTGCAAGTGTTGTTTGTAAAACTTTAAAGAATTGTAAAATTCTACCAAGGTATTAAGGACTAAAGGATAACTTGTTTGATAGAAGTAAGTTTTATGTGGAAATTATCTGTACCATTTGCTCTAATGATTGTTTCTTGTAAATTTATGCCCATATTTTCTTTTAATAAGAATTCTTATTAGGTATTACTACCAAAACTATATTGTCAAAGGAGACAAGTGAATATTATAATTGCAAATAAATGGACATGTAAATTAAATCCTACTATGATGATAGTGGTCCTAGCATTAATTGAAGTTATTCAATTTCTATCTTGCTTTAACCTCAATTAAACTAATGATAATTAATATGATATTAATTTTAATCAATATAATCTGAATCCGTTTGTTATTCGAGGGTTTAGACGAGAATTGCGATGACTTCAAATAACTGGCGCCCATATCCTTTTATTATGTCCATTACTTCTTATTTTTCTTTACAATTCGTAAGCCATGGAACTCAGACCTACGCATGAGTCATAATTTGTCAATAAGAAGTCTTATGCCGCTGCATCTTTGTGTTGTACAGTAAGTATTTGAATTTTTTGAAGCTACAGTGACAACCATCGCGTGGCCTATGTTCAGTATGTTGATTCAGTAGTTCAGTGTAACGAAACTATTACGTTTCATATTATACACTTGTATAACAGTACTTTGTTGGCTAATGATAACGAAGAGTTTCGTCGGATGAGCCAATACAGTTTCTTCAACTTTAAATTCATTTCTTTGCGTTTTTTTTGGCAATATGAGCTTTCCACATGAATCTACTGTCAAGGTGTAACCCCAAGTATTTGATTTCAGTTAAGTGGGAATGGGAATGTTATGGAGAGTCACAGGTGGGAAAATTTGGTGTCTGGTCGTAAAGGTAATGTGTATTAGTTTACTCTCATTAACTTTGATTATCTATTTAGTTAGCCACTGCTCTATTTCATTTAATTGAGTTTGTAAAGAAACTGATGCTGCTACCAAGTCTTCTTTACATGTGAGTATCTCTGTGTCATCAGCGAATGTACCAATTTCAGTTTTTTCCGTTGTAGGTAGGTCAGAGGTATAATAGAGGCACCAACACACTTCCCTGAGGGATACTGGCACAAATGTCTGTAATTTGGGATACTTCCTTACTCAGCTTTACTTGGAACGTTCTGTGAGTAAGCTACGAGCGTAGGAGTAGATAGTATTTGTGGGGTAGGAGTCCTCGTTACACGGTAGAGAATGCGGGTTGGACTGCCACGCCTCAACCAACAAACATTAAAATTCATATTCCCAATATTCCTAATAAAATTATGGAAATCGTGATCAAGAAAAGAAGAGCAAGGGCACAATGGCACCGCACACATAGCGTCGAAGATAAGAGAAGATTCAACCAACTCAATAATAATCTCCGAAATAAATTGCAAGGTGTTCGGAATGAGTTCTTCCAAACGTATTTGCAAACACTAACTGTTAGTGATAACACAATATGGAAAGCCACCAAGGGCATTAAAAAACAACAAACCCATATTCCACCATTACGTGATCAAGAAGCTTTATGGCTACGATCTGAGAAAGAAAAAGTAGATGCATTTGCAAATTACTTAGAAGCTGAATTATGACGAAATAGAGGAAGTTGAAGAACTGCAAGTATTTTAAGCTTACTTTTAAAGTTATGTTTAACTTTTTTATAACCCAATCTATTTTTTTTACTTTATAATTTATAATAACTACTCTTTAATAATATTTTTAGAAATTGATTTATATTACCACTTCAATAATCAAAAATAAAAATGTTTAAAGAAACGTCATTGGAGAAATTTTGAATAAACTTTTTCTTTAGCTATTAAGAAATTACAACCTACTGTTGCCAAGTTTTTAGACATGTATTTCTTGTAAAAAAACTTTTACCAATAACGCCTTGTCGGGTTAAAACTTCAATTTCTATTTTCTCTTTAATTTTATCCTGAAACCGTATTGTGTTTATTCAACTTTTTATTGATGCCTTTTTTTATTTGTCACTTTTTCGTTGTTCACACTAGAGTATACTCTTAGAGCTACGCGAACTTCCCTTATCCGTTAAACACCGGTGAATAAAGCCGTTAAACGGTGATCACGTCGCACCTACCTCATAAAACTAGTAATAAGCAAACACAAAATACAACAAATGGTAATTTTGTAAGGAAACCTGAACAAACTACAAAAAATATGTAAATATATTCCAATGCAGATTAGATATACAGGGTGTCGATTTGAAAAGTTTTAAATATAATTGTCTTGAAGATATAAATATAACCGTGTAATAAGATTTAGAAAATGGTTTAGTTTTAGTATGAAATTTAAACTGAAGCAGCTAATTTATTGGAAATGGTATCTAGAAACGTTTTTATATAATAGTATTTAAAGCAGTTTTATTTACTTACGAATAAGTACCACTTAACCATCAAAATCACACTTCTGTGGAAACTGAACTGATGAGTGCCGAGATAGTCCAGTCAAATGGTAGTTTCAAGTGGGAAGTTCTGGTGTAACTGTTTTTATTGGTTTACTTTATGTTTTTTGGGGTGCTGAACATGAATCTGAAGTTGTCCAACAAAGTTTTTTCGGCAAATTTGAGAAATCATCAAGAAACCACTAAAAATCACAGGTTTTTTGGTGTTTGGCTTATAACTTCCAAAATAAGCTTTTTAAGCAAAAGGTTATCCTATATTAAAATAAAGACGAGAAAATTATCTACAATTTCTGTTGGTATCATTTTTTTGTACGACATATGATTTCCACGCAAAGGGGCGTTGAAAAGTCGGCGAAAATCAGTAATTTTTGGAAAATAGCATGTAGAAAACACATTTTTTAGAGAATTTCCCCTCATAACACGAAAAGTAAGCATTTCACTGTAAACATTATCCTATACTTCGAAAAAGCAGATAAAATTTTCTACAATTTATCTGTAAGTAATTTTTTCGAACCTTGAATAGTTATGGGAAAAACAATGACGAATGCACAAAGTCAGCTGCCTCCAACGTTAACGTTAGGTTACATAGGTACAACAAAATGATAAACAGCGATTCATGGTTGATAAGTATGAAAACTGAACAATATAAAACAATATGATAAAATAGGTAGGTAGGTATTTTATAAAACACTTATTATGAAATGATTATTGACGTTGAAGTGAAACTCCTCAGTCAAACCAAGTCCTCTTGGTCAAAGGTTCCATGGTTTTTGCAGGATGCCTTCAAGTACTTCAGGGAATTCCGGGTCATCCTCGTCTTCTTCGATTTCAGTAAGCGGCATGTTATTGCAACTGGTTTCGCAGTTCACACAAATATTGGAGCACTTGAGACCTGCTTTTTTGCATCCACAGTCTTTCTGGCAGGTCTTCTTGCATTTGCAAGAAATAAGTTTCAAAACAGGTTGAGGTGCTGGTGGCTGTAGCGTGGTTACTGGCTCTAGACCATCTTTGGTTTTCTTCCAACCCAATTGTCTTTGATCTTTTTCATACCCAAGCAGTTGTTGAACTTGAAAATGCACCCTCAAGGAATGTTGCTGAGCTGCAGCCTTAGTGGAGGTAGGGACGCCAAATGGGCGGATGTCTTGTATATAGACCTAAGGTAGCATTTATACCTCAATTTGTTTAATGGCGTGGCTTCCTTGTAAGCCAATTTATGCAATGAGGCGAAAAAATGATGGCCAGCATCAGTATCTACCATCGGGTCTTTAAAAATCTCAATGGTCTTAGTTAATGCAGAGTTTTTCCTGAGAATCTGAAGAAACCTCATCTTTCCTACTTTGAACGAGCCTGAAGTAGTATCACAGCCTCCCATGGCATGTAAAAACAATACGTTGTTAGCTATCGATCGATCAAGTTTGTAGTCAGGAGAGAAAAAGAGTTGTGAAACTGTCCCATTGCCTGACTTCAGAAAGTATACATTTGAATGTACACCGCTACAGCGACCAATAATGATCACCAGCAAATTTACGTCTTCACTAACGATAACTACAGAGTGATGTTGTGCAAGGTCTATTGCTGTGGTGACAATAAGTGTATCCGAATCCCTCTTGTGTCTGCTTTGTGTGAATGTCAGCTGGTACAAAATTGTCCCTCAATATTAAAATCAGACGCTCTCTGTTTTTCATATTGCCTAGGAATTTTTCTTGTGGTACTGTAGCCACTATTGTTTTGTCGAACATCAAATCTACTGAGGATTGTTTGTGTGATCTTCTTGCTCGTTCAGTATATTTAATTCCTCTGCAACTATCTTCTTGAGAGTAACCATCGAACACAACTACGGCACTGCCTTTGTACTTGGACCTAACAAATGAAACGTAACTTTCACAAACTGATGAAAATTATTGATCCCTGCTCCACACGACTCTATGCAGTAAATATCCTCCATGATATAAACACACCCTTGGAGGTTTACCTGTTCAGTTGGTGTAAATGCTTTGTATAAAGCAGAATTGGTTCCTTTTCGCATACCACAGTCGTCGAAAAGAGATAATGGATATAGGCACAATTTGTTTTTAGAAATTCTTCAACATGCCCGCCAGCTCAATACGTCAAAAGGTGCGGAGCTGCAAAAGAAATAAAGCACTCGAACAACAAAGGGCTCGAAGAGAGGCAGATACAAATGAAAGACAAGCATTAAAGCGTACCAATATGTTATTACTTGATGAATGTAAGCCAGACTCAAGACGAAAATGCTGATGACAACGAAACGACTTATTAATGCAGTACTTGGAATGAAGACGAAGACACAGATTATACTTTACAGATGCGAAGCTAGCCTGTTCCCGCCAATCCAAATTTCTAGTAGCATGCGTGAATCCGCCATTTTTTTAGGGGTATTTTAATCAACCTCACTTCTCTGCTTGTTTATATTTTTCACGTGTTTTTGTTGCGTTCGGGTAGTTTGAATTATTTTGTTAGTACTTTATATATTTTTGTATTAATATTTGTTTTGACGTTGATATTATGGACATAATGTTACATTTCTGCACTTACCGATTGATTTGTACAATAAAGTATCCACATAAGAATAATTTATTATAATGTACATAAAAAGTTTTCGATTTTGGTAAATTGTTTATTTTATCTATAACTTATTATTTTTTTATTGTATAGACCTTATTATGTTAATCCTTAAAAATTGTTTAAAAACCCACTTAAAAGAATTCCATCTTCGATTTAGGTCATTTTACCTGCATGCAATTTAGTAGTAGGTTCTTACCGTGGTATTTGCCATGTATACTGTTTTACAATTCCTATTAGTTATTATGTGCCCAACGTTCTTGCAAAATTTTCAGTTCGTTGTGCTTCACGAAAGTATTTCATTTACATATTTATAAAACACCAATTAAATGCTAAATCACTTTATTTCTCAAGTAATTTCATAATATATCATGCTATTATACTTTTAATACTATTTATTTTAATTTATTTATTTAAATAAATAACTATTGTAAACAATTTTATTTTGAATTTTACCAATGTTATTAAATGGCGCAAGGTCATGAAATTTAGCTACTTTAAGATCAAAGGAACCGCCAAAGCCTTCGCATCTGTAAAGTTTAATCTGTGACGAAGACATATAAGATGGAAATGAAGAACAAATAAGAAGCAATGAAGGAGAAGACAAAAGATATGTAAATCGAGTCGATCTACGAAGATGTGAAGGCGCTAAAGAGCGGAAGCAAGATATGAAGAAGACAGGAAAATTAATTCATCAAAACGCAAAAACCAGGTTCGTGATTGACAGTCGGCATGGCTGGACAATGACTATTAATTACGGTGATTTAATAAAACACAAATAGTTGCTACGTTTGCTGATAATGGCGATTATCCTGTCGAAAATTGGATATAAAATGTGAAATATTTAGCCGGATTAGGACTGAGGCGACTTGCATTTGCTTTTTGGTATGTATGGTCAAGCTTAAAATCAACTCTACTTTCCCAGGTTACCAAATCAATGAACAGTGTCTAATTGCCAAATATGTTAATGGGATAACTACTAGATATTATTGAACCATAAGCAAGAAATTTATTCACCCGACAACCCACAAAATTTTACGGAAATACATAGAATATCAAAAGTATTTAGTTGTCCTTTTTTAGGCAAGTTTCTAACCCAATAAATGGTAGCTAGAATTATAGGGCCATTGACATAAAATGCATATCTCATTAATCGCAAATTATTTGTCGGGATCAAAATCATTCTTGATTTGTATAAATATACAAGACCGATAATAGAAATGCATGGTATTGAGTATTAAGTATAGAATTTCACACATTTCTATAACATTTTATGAGTTACAGGCTGTGATCAATCCACAAGGAATGTATCCTTTTATTTTCTTTATTTATATTATTTTCTGATTAAATAATAATTATGGGTCCTATGTACGTTTTGATGCTTATATTTAAATTTGAATTTGCGCGGAATACTTGCCAAGATTCACTGTAGGTGGCCGTAACAAGCAGCGCCCTCACAAAACAAGAGAGCAGAGAGAAACACAAAAGAATGAACGGCCGGTCGGCTTTTAGAAACTAACATCAACCGAAAATCTTAGAAAATTAAAAATATTGCGTTTTATCTATTTTAACGTAGATTATTAACGTAATACGCGTTGCCTATCAGAATTAACGTTCAATAACGTCGTCACAAAGTCCTTTGTTTGAATCTATTAAATTTCGCTACAGGTTGAAAAAAACATATCTTCAAATTGTTGGTCGAAAAGTGTATATCTAAATGATTCAAATGCAATCAGTTTGGTCATGGTTCGTTTGAGTTTCACGTGAGAGTGCAATCAACAGAGAAAGAAGTATGAACGAGAAAACAGCAGATCACGAAGAAAAGTGATCACTAAATACTTTATAGTAAACCAATTAGTATATAAAATAACAATTTCGAAGCTCTCATCAACACATAAAGTCATGTGAAGTTCATCAAAGAAGAACTATAATAAATAGTAGCTGAACTAGATCTGTCTGAGAGAGCAGAAGATCTTGCTGAATGGTTTCAGATAAGTATTGTCAACACATTAGAAAAGATGAGATACAACATGCCCGAATCTAACTAGATGCAAACAGCTATTAAATGAAGAGAATCTGGTACTAATGTGATGAACCCACCTAATTAATATAAACTCGCACGGGGTCCAGTTGGATACTAGCAGCATCAGCACAAAGAGAAAAGTAACTTTATCCTAAAAAAGTCGATGAAGAAGTCAACGAAGCAACAACTAACAGAGGCAATTAATAGAAGTGCAAAGTGCAGTGTCTAACAGAGGTTATTAGAGAG
Source organism: Agrypnus murinus (assembly GCA_929113105.1). Classification (NCBI taxonomy): domain Eukaryota; kingdom Metazoa; phylum Arthropoda; class Insecta; order Coleoptera; family Elateridae; genus Agrypnus; species Agrypnus murinus. Next base: position 181,747,565 of record OV816026.1, on the reverse strand, counting down.
GCTTAAAGACAAACAAAGAAACACGAAGATTAGAGGTAGAACGTCAACAAAGATAACTAGAGCAAAAAGGCAGTTGATAAAAATGTAACGTGCAGATAATTATTAATAAAATATCAAGAAAATAATAATACTGTTGTAATGTCTGCCTAAAGAATATTTACATTTTTTTGCAACTTAGTAGGCTTTGAAAACAAAATTTTATAAATAATTAGGTGCGGGTATTTAAGAAAAACAGGTATGACCATTTAAGAATTGAAAAAAAAATATTTTTTTATTAAATAATAATAGATATTTAACATACAAGTGTAAAAAGCCATTCTTTATTGCGCGAACGGTTTAATACACGAGCGAGGTACGACCGAGTGTCTTAAAGGATGCGAGTGGAATGAAGAGATTTTTTACACGTATATCTTACAACGTTTTATCTACGATCATAACGCTTTACTAAAGTATTCATTGTATTTGATATATTTTTTTAAATGTGTGACTTATGTCAGGTCTACATATGTTAGCGTCCTTAGATTTTTATATGCTAAGTTGTTTAACAACCAGTTTATAAAATATTCATAAATCATTAATTTATCATACACTCTTGTTGACATTAGCGTGCAATAAACATTTTATAACACTAGCGCAATAAGCGTTAACTTCTTACACGAAAATCAGTGTAAAAAGTGGTCACTTTTTATATGATCGTAGATAAATATTGTTAATATCTAATATTAAAATGATATCTTATCATCGGTTTGAAAATTTAACTCTTTTATAGCACATAAAGAATATTAAAATGCTCTTCTTCTTTGAAATGCTTGAATTGCTTTCGGAAGCATTCAAATAATCAAATCATGTTTATTTAAAGAAGTCATGCAATAATATGCAATATAGACATGATAGGACACTAGTTTTATTTATTTAAAAGGTTACATGCTAGGTTACAAATAACGTAACGTAAACGTATAGAAGGGCCTTCGAAAAAAGAGCAATTTCAGTCGATAAAAGTAAAGGGTGAACCTATGTTCGGCTCCGGATTAAAATCTGTGAAATAAAATTGGATTATGAAGACTCACATGGCTTTTGTTTATCAACAATAAACGTAATCATATTAAAGAAGGATATTTACTTTATGCAAAAGGGGAACAAAGAAGAATTGTCTTCGCTTTTAAACAATCACACAGATTTGTGATTGATTTATTTTATTTAAATTAACCAAACCATGATTTTTCGTCATCGATCGTCTAGTGAGATTGGTATGAATTATCGACTACAGCTGATATTGGATCAGTGTTTGTGCGTTTTTACCGTTCGAGTGAAGCGGGATTTTGTGAAATAAGCGTAGCCCACATATTTAGGATTATTAAACTATATACAAGGTGGGTCGTTTTTAAAATTGGTTTTCTGATAAGAAACATTGAAAAATTTAAGGTTTATAAATAAATTTTTTGTCAATTAAAGAGTTCTTTTAAGAACACAGTTCTTGATTTATTTTTATTTAAAATTTTTTTTAAATTTATTTAACATTAGTTTGTTTAAATAAAATTTGTTATGATACCCATATCATAGTATCAACAAAATTAGAATTCATTTAAGTAAACTAAAGAAAAGTCTTCTTAAAATAATTTATGTGTTTGAGTTTCTTTTTCATTTTTTTTTTATTTAAATAAATGGAAATCTGTTTTTATAATTTCAATATTTGTTATTATTTATGTGGGATGCAAGTATCCATTCATATTTCAATACCGAGTTTAAAATTTATTTCTCGTCCAAAAGCAGAATTCCAGGTATGGGTTGTAGTAAGTTTTTCTTTTCAGGTATAGGAATTAGTAAAGTCAATTTTGTGTTAATAAAGCTCGTAAAGTTCATCATTCTTGTGTCTTTAAGGCAACTTTAACGCCAAGCCAACCATAAAAATTAATTATAAATATCATTAATAATAATTTAAAAAAGGCGTTATAAAACGATTAATATTGAAGAAATAAAATAAATAGAACACGCAATAGCTACATACAATTTTTACTGACTCAGACCATAATAAAAGTTTATGTTACTACAAAAAGAATTAGAAAGTAAAAAATAAACATAAAGCTCGTTATCAATACTGATATTGTAGACGTTTAAAAGTTAAGGTACAATATCTTACGCTATCCAATTTCCTTAGTTCTAGGAATGTCTTACATTTTTCGATTTCTTATATGATTTTAGCCACAAACAACAACGCTCTTGGCGAACGGAAAGAATAAACCGCACCGCACCACATTCTTTTCCCATATTACGATTTTCATAAAAAGTAGATAACTAACAAAGAGATGTTGCTTTTTTATATGCAATAACATCACATTGGCTTGCAATGATCTAAATGATTTCAGCAAGCCGATTGGCTTGAAATTACAATAATTTATACAAGTAAAGCTCAAAGTTCCTTTTCGCAATAAATGTTGTTACTTGTAAACACTGAATAAATGCACGCATTCGTGTAATAACACACAATAAGCAGCAAAAAGCATTGCAAACCCAGCCTTTAGAATGGTGCAATTAGAAATAGAATGAGTCTAGATTTCGTCTCAGAAGGTAAAACGGTTACGGGTTATGGTCTCTAATTAGCCATTTCTAGAATTTGTGCCGCAAATTAGTAAATGTACACTTGTGATTATTGGAATCGGAAACCTTCCCCAGGATTAAAGTAAATTTGCCTTCGTTTCCGACAACAAACATGAATGGCTTGAAAAGCAGAAGCAGAATAAATTTTCATAGAATATTAAGGTTGCTCTAAGGTTTTAATTATTCGAAGATAAAGCGCCGAATTTGCGTTTAAAACTTCAAACGTCAAGTAATTTTAACATAATTCTGCTAAAGTTGCAATTTTAATATTATGTGCGTAATACCTACCACCTACAAATAATTTTCTAGCGTGTCAGTGTTTCCGCTTTTCCAGATTTTGCAATTCAACATTTCACTTGAGAGTGAAACTGCCAAGGCAAATCTAATTGAAATTCCCCTTCCGGATTATGCATAGAGAACACATACGTACGCACGCACTTTTCCCTTAAAATTTTACGGATGACCATTTCAGTTATCTTGTTCTTGCAAAAACGGGCTTCAAATAATCATCTTCTGACATTCACGCATGGGAGCGTTTGAGTAAATATCCGCTACGCTCGACCTTCTTGTGCCGATCTCACTTTAAGGGTTGCTCTTGAAACTTGAACGAACCATTTTAGGTCGGGCGTAAACTTTTACTCCCGTGAATTTTCGTTGTAAAAAGTGAGCGAACATTTTATATATGCATTTGGAAAAATCTTTTTTTTTATTAAAGCGAAATTCACTACCTAAGTCAATATTGATTGTCAAAAGAAAGAAAAATTTTTTGCTTGTTCCTATTCGAACTTTTGTTCTTTTAAAATGGATTCTTTGCAATGCTCTTGATTTACTTTAAAAACAATCAAAAGTCCCTACAGTTACTACAGTTACACAATTTCATGTAGATTCAAAAGCGAAGGTGGAAAAAGGGATCAATTCAGAAGATTTATATTTCCTAAAGCAACACGGTTATTTTAAATTCTGCACACAATGTCCTTTTACACGTGACAAAAGCTTTGGTATATTTTTTAACTTCAAGAAATATATTTTTTTCAGAAAAGTCTGAAAGGGACTTTAACGAGAATTCAAGTTACATTAACCAAGAGATTCGTTTTTTTAGGTGGTATTGAAATGAATTTTAAATACAAAATCTAAACTATTAAAATTTAAAACAACCAAAGACTTCACTAGTAGATTTTTCATTGAAGTTTCGTAACTAGTTTTAAAGGGCTCTAAGAAAGATTCAAAACTCAAAAAGATTACTATTAAACTACTATTTAAAAAAAAGACTACTTTGTACCGATTAAGAAAAATAAAAAGCACAACTTGCATTCTAGCAAGTATAACATATTTCATGCCACGTAATTTCGGACTGTTGTCCACAGCCCCAATACTTAAAATAATCAAACGAGTAACATAAAGTGTTAAATCGAATTACACTTACAAAGATTACAACATTAACAACACTAATCTAGCTTGGACAAGGATAGTCTGAAAAGATTCGGAGTAACTAAGTACCACAATGGTACTTTTTTGCACAACCAACTGCAATGGGATGCGCATTACACCAAAACAGTCATTACAAATAAATTCACCAAGGCCTTTCACTGTAGAGTAAGATTTGAAACTATAAGCCTGCTACCAAGAATACTTTATGATCGCTTGAATCGCTATAGAAAGTGATCAGCGATCGTATTTGTGCATAAATGAATGCACAATCGCGCCCGTTACAACTCGGCTACACTAACATGCACTAATTATCCCAAACTCAGCTACCACCAAAATTAGGCACCAGCTCGCATATAGAATTGCTAAGTCAGCAAGTATTTGAAGGTTTGGGGAATAAGCGGAGCTGCTTGTGTGCCTAGCTTCAGGCACAATTTGGGTATCGAAAATCGATCATATCCAAGCAGCTTGGTAAGTTTTAGTCGGTAAGTTCTTTTAGCATATATTAGCTTTAGTTCACTAAAGGTCACCTCTGACGTGGTTGACATGTTGAGTTATTATGCTTTTCTAGTCTTTGTATTATTATTATTATTATTAGTATACTAGACTATTTACTAAAACAATGATGCCTTTTAATAAACGAACAAACAATGAGCTTTCAATTAAACTAAATTAAAACTTTGCGATCGTGCCTGAAAGGTTTAAGCTATTCCAGATACATGAAAAGGATTTATTAATAGAATTATCGAATGTAAACTTATTATATTCCAATATATCCGTATGTGCATATAGCGACCAATTTATGACGACCAACGTATCTAAAAATAAAAACCAGAATTTAAGCTTCTAAATGACAAGTAAACTTAAGCAACTTAATTATACTTAATTAGATGAAACTTATTCACTGAATTGAAGGCTATTCATTGTGTACCATATTATATCTAACCAGTAGATCTAAATTAAGTACAACTAGTATCTGGCCAACATTTACAACAAAATTCTCAGTTACACAGCAATTAGAAGACCCCTTCTAGAGTTGTAATCGTCTACAAAAAACAAATTTGTTCGACAAGTTGTTCGACGTTTTAAAATAATGTATATACAAAATGGCAATGTACATATTTTCATAAAGTTTTGTCATACTAGGGAGAATTTACTCTCACGGTAATATTTAATAGGCAGATTTTATGCACTTCTACAACTACCTTGACAAGTTTATCTAATTAGTTTTCAGGCTAGTGAAAATTTTAAATAATAATTGGGTTATGTAAATCTTGAAATGTCAAGATTCTTTAGATTCTTTTTAAATTTTTTTACAGAAGTCACTTGTTTTCTAAAAAAGTATAAAAAGGTAATCCATTTTTTAGCAAATAGGTAGTAATTTAACATCAGAGAAACAAGGTGTGTTTCTAGCTGCTTGTAATATTGAATTTTGTACGGTTAGATATGAACCTTGATTGTGATAAAAATATAAGGTTATGTGAAAGTCAAAATTTAATAATTTTGTTGAAGTGTTTTATTTAAGTGTATAAAGTGTTATAAAGCTGTTTATCAAATTAAATATTGTTTTTAGTAAATAATTAAAAATAATTATTGTAGTAACAAAAATTGATAAATTTTATTTAACCTTGTGAATGATAATTTAGTGGAAATATAATAAGGAAATATTGAAGTTTATATTAACCTGTCTAATGAAAAGAATATCCTTTATTAATACTACAAAAATAATTTGGTTTTTAATTGAATTGGAAATTACATTTGAATCGATTAATTTCATCATGGGTCGATTGATTTAGTTCTTTATGTTGCTTTTCTTTTATGTGGTTAATTATGTTAAAAAATAAATAAAAACTTGTTGACTTTATTTTGTAATTTGTTATTTGTGTAATCTTATTTGTTAATAACCAGTTTAAATTTAAATATAAGAATATTCTACATCAGCGACCTAAACCTGAGAGTCTCAATATAGTGGGATTGTGTTATTCACTATAATACAATTATTTAGCCGAAGCATCATATAAATTTTTCATATAACCAATCTTTTGTTTACCAGATTATTAGCTTTATTATCATTTGATGTCCTATTCTAATTCTAATTCTTTTTTTTGCCTCATCAGCTTGTTGCTTAATTTCATCTGTTGTTGTAGTTTCATCTCATTTTTGTTAATTCATTCCTTCTAAGTATTTTATCTTACATTATTTTGCATTATTTTATCCTATCTTGATGATTAGATAATTCGGTTCTCACATTTTGTAACGAGCTCATTAGGAATGGTATTTATTCCGCCTTGTTTAGCATCTAATTTGGTGTATGAAACATGAAATGTTCTTTTTGGTATAAAAGTCAGCTACATTTTAAAAGATATTTAAAAGTGCAGGCAATCTCATTTAATGTAAGTTTCGTGGTATCTAGTTTAACCTAGGTCATCATTTGTGCGAACAACATCTTTTTCTCACGGTTTAAATCTTGCTTTAGGAACGTAAACTCCTCTTAATACTACCTAAAAAGAAACAAAATGTTAGCGTGCAGGTAACAAACAAAGCCTAATCTAGTTTACGATCTTATTTTGGAGAAATACTATCGTATACCACATTAAATTCCTTTAAATTAAAAAAAAAACAGAGTGCTTTTAAGTAAGTACTCCTATTTGGTTAGACAGCTTTATTGCTTCAAATGTTAAGTTTAATCCTTCTGTGTACTTTTTAATAAAACAACAGAGATTTTGTTCTATTTTATTGTTGGCAGTGCAGGCTATCCTACTTTAGTTTGATTGATTAAATTCATACAGTTCCTCTCAGAAACCTTAGAAAATAAAATGAGATTTGTCCCTTTCGAAGCGCGGAGAGGATAGTCTGGCCTAGCCTAGACACAGACGTTTTACGTTCGGCGTCCTTTGTGGTAACTCCGCGCTGTTTAGCGTTCGCGGCGAATTTGTTTACGTTTTGCTAAAAGAATGCAGATGCGATAATGGTATTAGTTTGGTTTGTTGTGAAGAGTTTTTTTAAGTTGGAGATTTCAGAATTGCGCAAGCCTCTTGCTCTCATAATGTTATTTGAAAATACTTGTTAATGGTATTTTTATATGATTATTAAACTTTTGTTTTAGTAAGTTAAGGTTTTGGTTTGCGATGTTAAAGGAATAGAAAATTACTTTATTTTAGAAATAAAGGATAGCGGTCACACATATTTTATGTAGTCTAGTCTTGTTGAAATTTCATTTTTGATAACAAAAATTTATATTGCTGCTTAGTTAAGAAATCTAAATAGAAATGTATTTAGAATGGGATCCCAAATTAAGCTAATATGTAAAAATTTAGTACAGGAAAAGTAATAACAGTAAAGCAGCTTTAGAAAAAAACCAACAATATGGAAAGTCAGCTTAAAGCCAAAGCCGATATAAATAAAACTAGGAAATTAAAATTACTACAGGTACTTGAAGGTTATACAAGTCCTACAATTTGCAATCTCTTAAATAGCGTGAGCGTGGAAACAAAAAATCAAGCATAAAATAACACAAACTAATTTCTTCTAAGGAACTTTCACAACACTTTTTCAAGCAAATTTTACAAGAGAGGTTCAAAACTTTTTTATATTTTATTTAGAGTTGCCATCGTGCTTAGATGAAAAATTATATTGTTTATGTGATACTAAATAAAATATTATTACTAATATTATAATTAAGGCCTAAGATTTGTTCATAGTGGAAGAAAAAGATAAGTTACTACGTTCTTTATTTATTTATAACGGTTTTTGAGTTTTAGAGCAAAATTCTACATATAGGGGCAGGTATAATTGTACCAGAATGATACTGGACAGTAAATTTTATATTTTTGTATATGTAACTTTGTATATAGAAAGAGGAAATGGCAATGTATCTAAAAATGTTGTGGAAACCCGAGTGAGCATAGAAACAAAGACTTGTCATTGTAGAATTTCTCAAATGGCGCATACTTGTAAAAGTTGCCTTTTCGGGTAAGTAAATCGAAATACTGCATTGTTTGCTGACTCTACAAAGGAATTATTTCTCCACTGAGGAATAGAGGAAACAAAAAGAAGTACAATTTTCACAGTATTCTTTGTCATGCTATATGGTTGATTGCTGGACAATTGATGGGGTATCTACCAAGGAAATCTGCCAAGAAAGACATGGAAGATTTGTAAAAACTCAGCACATTTTTTTTCAGATAAAGATATATGTTACTCTCGTGACGCTGTAACAAATAAGTAAAAATTAAGATATATACTCTAAGGTATACTACTAAGGTTTTCGTGTTTATTATAAATCAGTTACTTTAAGATTTGATTTAGTTTAGTTCGATAAAAGACACTTGAAAACTGACACTAACAAAAACATTAAAAAACTTTTAAACGTGTAGTTGTTTCAGATTCAGGTTTTAATGCGAACACAAAAAACTTACATAGTTAACGTTATTTATTTTGCAGGATCAATAAAGTAACTTTGTCTTCAGCAAATAAAAAAGGCAGTTAAAATCACTTCCACAGTCATTTTTGACCAATCATTATTTATGCTAGGTTCTCAGACTTATTTCTCAGTATATTACATCACAATGGTGTACATGCACCAGTGGGGTTGGTCCCACCAAACCATTTCCTGGGAAGTTACGAACTACCTCTCTGATCTTAGCGTCATCACTGTTACATATATAAAACCAGTTTAACCAACATATTGCGAGAAATGGGCATCGGGTCTTTTAGAAAATAGTACTGTGTAAACGCTCGAAGAAAATACAAACGTAAATATTGGACTTCAAGCTAATATTAGTAGTTTGTAGAATGTTTACAATTATAACTCAATAAAATGCATGATTTTCCAAACTAGGGTATTGCTAGAACATATATTGTACGTAGTTTACATTATTTCTTCGAGAAAATAAACAATTTAAATATTTTAAAATATCTATATACATATTTAACATAACAAAGATGGCTTTTTACATATTTTAAAAACATTTTAGGTTTTTAATCTTTTTGGAACAACGAATGATTTTCGGTATAAGACCGCATGGTAAAGATTTTTATAATCAGCAGTAGGGACGATTTAAAACCAAATAGAAATATACATTGTAAAAGAATCTGTCGACTCTGCAATAACAAATTAAAAAAGTATCTCATTCTCTTTATCTATATGCCTTAATATACATAGAAATATTTAAAAAGTAATAATTTTAATTCTAACTAATACATTATAAAAAAACAATTTACTTTTTGAGGTTCAATTTAATTTAGATTAGGTAATTTAGTTAATACCGACAGTAGGTATCTATTTTATTCCTTGTTAATGTGGGTGTTTTTAATTCATAAAAGTATGATGTTTTATGAATGATATAAAATGTTACACTACAATTACGTCTATCAAAGGTGATTATTTGAGGATTGGATTCGGAAGAAATTCGACATTAAAAGAAGTAAATTTTTTTCAAAAATACACAAAATAATTGCTTGGGGATTTTTTTATTAGTTATCTTTAATTTAATATTTTAAATTCCTAAAGTAATTTTTGAAAATGATTATTAGCAGAAATAAATATAGTCTATAAGATAATGTGATGTACTGGTATTCTACTATACATGTAAAAAACTGTTAGGTGCCACTTATTTATAAGAGTTACTAAGATTTTAATTATGATTAATAAAGTGCGAAATTATCTATAACATGTAATTGTTTTATAAAATATTGATTGAAAGCTCTACAGTACGTTTTCGAAATAATAAGAATTTTTAGAATTTAATAATATCTTGAATAATTAATTTGTTATACATATTAATGAAATAAATCAGATTAGTTAAAACTTTCACAAACTTATATCTAATCTGTCTTATTTATTTCATGAATATGGAGTTTCACCAAAAAGGCTAAAAAATTGCTTACACTTTATAGGTCAACTAGGGAAACCCCCTCAAGACACGACGGTCAAAAGGATTGAAGTGATTAAAGGATTTCCTTACGTACAACATTCGTTGTGTGATTACATTCCTTCGAATTTTCATGAGTGATTATTTAAATAAACGCAACCAAACATAACCAGTTGAAAATTCTAAGCCTAACGTTCCCCTTTCCCTACTTACCCTCCTCTCTTCCGACATATCTGCTTCTCTGGCTTACCCCTCCCTGCCGGTTTGTTCGACATACATACATACATACATACATACGGAACCTTTACATTGCATCCATATATCATATGCTTAATATACTAACCTTATAGTTCATTCTGGTTCTTCAGATATCCCTACTATACATACTTTCTCATCAAATATTCGAATCTGATGAGAATTAAAAAATTTCGAAAAAAAACTGATAGACAGAGACAGACACACGTATCGAATTTCGTAAAAATGCTCCACATTAAATACTTTAACACTCGGCTAAGAATTGTTTGTGATACGATGTAAACAAGCGATCGGTGACGTAGTAAGCAAGTAGAGGGAGGATGTTTAGTTCCGACACGTGACGAAGCGTGTGATGTAAGTAAACATTCGGCCTCGAGCGTATACAAATGCATCGAATACAAATAACGCTTTTAAAAATGTAAATAAATTATTAAGAAATCGCAAAACTAAAGAGAGCTGGCAAATCTTTAGCGTAAAACCTTTAACTTAGAATTGCGTAGATCGGCCCAGTAGAACTCGTAACTCGAAAGGAAGCGTAACAAAAATAAGTCTTGAGTTTTAAATAGTAACAAAGTATTTAAAATTTATGATTATAAAAATTTAAAGAGTAAAGAAAATTTAATGTCAAGTAAAGTCTTGTAGCACTCATAAAGGGTTTGTCTATACATCAGACCAATTCGAATACCTATTAAACACGCAATGATTGATGATGGAAGGCTAGACTGTAGGGGCTGCAGTAGCCAAAGCCGCTTGGGTTATTTTTAGCACTTGGAATTAATTTATTGTAGTACGGTTAAATACTGCACGCGTAGAAATCACGAAGTGGTAAGAATAAAATATAAAACTGACCTTGTTTGAAACATGTTTGTACACGTCTATTAGTGCATATTTAAAAAACATGGCATAAAAATAGTGTTTCCGGAAATTTATTTTTTTGAAACTTTCCATGGAAATGGCAAATGTCAAGAAAAGTCGAAAAAACGAAATTCAAACGCAGTTTCTAGGTATCTAGGTCAGCGATTCCCAAAGTGTGTTCCGTGCAACTTTGGATTTCGAAGATATTTTGGGGTTCCGGCGGGACCAGTTGAAAGACCTATAATTTAACAAAAGGATACCACTTGCAAAGCTTTAAACTTTCCTACAATATCGGCCTAATGACTATTTTATTTGTTGGTGCTTTACACAATACAAAAACGAAATATCGCAATAAACTGGATGCTGCACCAGATATAAGTATTCGCTATAAAATATTAAGCTAAGTTTTCATATATTACGTGCATGTTTGAATAAATTATTTCTAGGTAATTTTAATTTTTTTAATTCCCAGTTAAGATTAGGATGTTTGTAGATATAGTTAGGGTTCCGCGATATGTAAAACATAGTATAAGGGTTCCACGGAAAAATAACTTTGGGAACCAATTATTAATTAATTAATTTTTAATTTTAATATTTTTGTTTGAACTAAAAATTAAAAATGAAAACGCGTTCATTAATTCAAGGTTAAGGCAGAAAATTTATTGGATCGGAAATTTATCAATGCTTCATTTTTGAAATATTTCTAAAGTGAAAATATGTCCTCATGGAAATATTTGAAATAATTCCCAACACTACATAAACACGATAAAAACTCAAACTTTGGTGTCTTAATACCGAAACAATTACATATATTTCCTATTTTTAAATTGATTTTTGTCTCTGTTATAAAATTTTTATATTTTTTTAATATTATAAAATATAACCACTGAAGGACTAAAATATCAAGATAGAGATTAAGGTAATGAGATAATATCCGCAGCACATATCGAATATTAGTGATGGAAGTGGTCTGTTTATAAAAGTAGTTCCAGACGTTGACTCGATGGATTTTGAGATGTCGTCCCAAGTGGATGTCGGATTCCAAGCGTCTTGAATTAGTCATTTTACATTTATTTAATTTAAAAATATAAAAATGAATTAGTGTTGATTGACCTACACAGCGTAAGCTTCAATATAAAAAAAGATTGACGTAAATAGGTCCAGAGCAACTCTCAAATCAACTTGTACAAAAATAAGCCTTGTAGTTTAAATATATAGATAGATAGATTACACTTTAGCAAATTGGTAATTGGTAGCTTACTACCATAAATACAGAATCTATTAAGCTAATTAGAAAGGAAAGATGGTTTGGTCAATGCTTGATTGGTATCTTTCAATTTAAAACTGCCGTAGCTTATACAGCTTACTCTTAGTTTATATTCAAATAAAATTAAATTTTTTATTAAATTGAATTTCCATTCAATATTATTAGAAATAATTATTAATAAAGAACGCGCTGCAAAATATTTTTTTAAAATCCTCTTACTTTATCTTTTGACATCTAGGTTTTACTTTTAGTCTAAATAAGTATAAAGAAAAACATCAGCAGAAGACTTAACTTATAGCTACGCGACATCTTTCTGAGTAAATACAAAAATTAAATTATAGCGAAACAAGCTAAAAAACAAATTACTAAAATCTACATTTTTATGGAAAATAATATTATCCCTAAGACATTTCTTAAATAATGTCTAAAAAACAAGACGAATGGAAATGAAATGAAATAGAATTTTCGTCCAGAAAAAAATTTCCATTTTTATAAAAAAAAATTGATTTTGACATCTCTCCACCAGCATTTCGAGTTAATTTGATTAAAAAATTAACTTTTTCAATTATTTCTCATCCGCACTTCACTGACTTCAGTGCCTATTGGTTTTGCCTATAATACAAAATTCAATTAACGTTATCTGGTTTCGGATTGATCCGTAAAACTCAAAACTTTTGTCAAGTTGTATTTATGAGCATCTCGTTAGCTAACATTAAATGAGTATTATGTACACCCACAGATTTTTGGATATATTATATTTTTTTATATTTTTATAAGAAAGGTTGAAGCGTAGACACGAACGTTTTAGTCAAAGAAAAATAATAACCAAAAGGAAAAATGAATTTCTTTGAAATTGACGATTTGAAAATGTCAAGAATTCAGTTGATTTTCAAAATTTATTACAGATTTTTTAATGTGTTTCTTTAAAAAGAATAAAAATAAACGTAGGTTTCTTTTTACGTCAATACAATCTTTTTTAAGGGCGGGTAGACATGAACTAGCTGATTTGATATAGGATTTGCTGATATCTATTTCCACGGAAAACTACCATTTTTAATTTGAATAAATCTTTACTGCAAATGCCATTCAATTATTTTTTTTGGTGCGAATTAGGGTAAATTCGATGTTAAACTGTTTTATTCGCATATAATGTAAATCGAGCTGACAGGTTTTTTCGATTAAAGGGTGATGATGTATCTGACCTGTAGTTATAAATTTGTCATTGCCGGAAATAAACGTATCGAATGTATAATCATCAGTAATTACATTCGTATTTTATCTTTTTAATCTATATCTGTAATTAACGCGTATATCGTTGCTCAGGCTTTGATTCATTGGCAATATTTAATCAAATTATATAACTCGGCAGTAGTTTGCAGATTTGATACTGATACCCCATGGTATGCGTCCATACGCAAGAATTTGTAATACGTGTAGCTATCAGTACAAGGATAAATAAAAAATCTATAATTAGAAATTCAAAATTTTAAATTACATCTAATTACCAATCATCCCATGCGGTATTGCTTGATTTTTTATATAATACAAAACATACCTAATTGATTTAGAATGTAATTATAATCGCTTACAACTTCTTACTAGGATAGATCAACATTTAAAAACTAAATAGTTATTTTACAGTATACCCTTTTTTCGAAAATTATATTTATAATAACTACATAAGTTAATAAATGTTTATCTTCGCTTGGCTACATTTGCCCCCAAGTCGAAGATGGGTATAAACAAAAAGGATAATAATATTACATTATAATACTATATTATATCTCCAGCAAAGTGTCAACACGTAGTAATTAGGAGAGATTTAGTATTAATTATAGGGCGAAACTGAAATTTATGGGTCAATTCTGTGTTTTCCCCTGTATTGCCCGTAGAGTCACAGATCTGTAAGTTATATGTGCCGTGTAATTAAAATTGTTAACAGATTTTGATTATAGAACTACAAATTTGCACAAGAACGTTTTGTTATTTAGAACAATAATTATATTAAGATATTCGAGAGCATATACAGACAATTTATTCATTTTGTATTGATATTTTATTAAATACAGACTCGTTTGTATTACCGAAACCTATCAAATAATCACTAATTGATATTAATTCAACATTACTTAAAGATAGATTTAGGTGTACTTTTCAATTGAAAAAAATTAACTTTGAGCTATTTAAATACGCATTCTTTAGCCATTTCCAAAAAGATACCTATACTGATTATTATTTTAAGCGTTTACAACAGAGTAATGATAAAAGAAAAATTGGCAATAAATATTTATGTAGAACTTCCGGAGGTAGTTGAACCTGATCTTCAAAAGGTGTAAATTATTCTTTCGTTACCTCTTGATAACAGAAGGACTTGATTGTCTGGATTATAAAACTTTCCAAAATTACAGAGCGCAGAGAGTAAGAACTGTGAGTAAATGAATGAAATGTATCATGTCAAATTATATTCTAAGGAAGAATTAACCACAATAGAAAGCAATAGAAAGCCTAGAATGTTTACGTTTGTTTGTCACAAAATTAAATTAAAAATTTAGTAAATCAGGATTTACCAGTACTAAAGTCTCAAATATTAAAAACCAAATTATTTGCTGGAAGTTTCAATAAAAACCTTGCAATATAATCGAATAAGTTCCAAAAATCAATTAAGATCATAATAAAGATCAAATCAAAAAAGAAACAAATGTATGCCGTCAGAAGCCTGAGAGAATTATTTCCATACAAATAAATGAAATACCAGGACACTGGGGAGAAATCTGCCAAATTAAAATTGCAACGAAATGTTTTTTATGCATCTCATTAGTAACTTATAGCTATGAAAGTATGAAATGATAACCTACGTTACCTTTATCACATTTTTTATGAAACTCTCTTCTTACCCTCTGCTATCAAATCCTCTGCCAGTGGTGAATACTGTATGAAACTAATTTATGGGTTACTTCCTTAAATACCATAAATTAGTTGGTTTGTAATTTTCGACGCCACTTTCGCGACTTTCCATGTAAGTCGTACAATGAAATCATATGATTGGCTAAATCATTTCCACCAATTTTCTTAAATTTGATAGCCCTTGGACAGTCAATCTTCACCATTACCCCATCTTTTATATTTCCTTTTTTTCGATATCTGGCACATGCCAACATAAGATTATACAAAAGTTCATTCTGGGTGGTAGTCTATGGTATTTAGAAGTATGACAGAAGTAAAAAGTTTGTCAAAACAAAGAGCAACCTTATCTGCAGTAATGGTACAAGCTAATTTCTCCATGACTCGTTGAAGTTCGTTTTGCCATTAATTTTGACAACGGCAACGGACATTTAATTCGAAAAGAAGCGTTCTTCAATGCTTCATTCTCTAGAGATAGATTGGTTGGTCATACATCGGCGATACATAGCAAATGTTGTTTTGAAATACAAAACACAATAAAAAATTTTCAGTGTTTTAGTGTGTCTAATTTTTAGTTTGAACAGTGAGCCGTGCAGAGAAAAACATCAATTTAGCTCGCCGCTATCTCGATTGAGATTCGTGGGTAAGACCTTCAGACGTTGTCCGAGAACAAAATTATTAATGTTTGTTTTTTCCTATAATAAATAGTATATTACCTTTAACTGTTTGTTCAACCGGAGTGTCTGGGGTTTAGTAGTTTATTTTTTACTGCTTGATCTTTCTTCACCAGCTTCTGAGCAACTGGTCGTCCTTAACGTAAATGCCACGATACTATCTTATGTATCGTTACTGCTACATGGATATTCAGATTTATGTCCATGAAACTTCTAAAAGCTCGTCAAGCTTCAGGGATTGTTTTCTAATTCATTTTCTATTTTCCATGCTATATGAAGTATTCCTCTAATAGGGACCAATAAATAACTAGCCGAACTTATATGTCCTATCATATTTAGGGGGCATATGTGCCCTAAACCTATCGCACATTTAACCTATTTTCTAACTGATACATTATATATCCCCACAGAAGCAAATAAATTAAAAAAAGATTACGCAGAATTTTAATTTGAAATTTAGAAGCTGCCTTGGTACGTGGAATACAAAACTGGCACCTTCGCATTCAATGCGACTAGCATGCTGCAATATAAATGGGTACATACTGTCATGAAATCTGACATGCAATAGAAAGTATGCAACTCCAGGTAAATTTTTTTTAACGGCATGTTAGATGGGTTGCATAACCTCAAGGAGAAAAATAATTATTTTTAATAATTTTTTTATGAAGCCAAAGAAAAGGTTTTAATTTAATAAATATACACTTTAGAACACACTAAGCAGTAAAAGGATAAATTTTATAGTTGATTTTTCTTAGAATCTTGGTGATTTTTCAATGATGTGAAATCGTAACTTAATTAGACCGATATCGTTAAATTCTTTTCTGTAGATATATTATACCGTTCGTGGGTAAAATACTTTAATGCTATTTTGTCAAGCAGTTTCTTAAGCACAATCTTAAAACAATCCTGAATGTTGGGATTTTTTTGTAGGAGATATCATTGAAATAAAATGCAAGTTTGTACGTTTTGCCATAGCAATCTGAAATAATGTGATTTAACTATCATTTTCATGTTATTGATATCCAAAAGTAGGTAAATAATGTTAATTAGGAGAACAGAGGGTTGCTGTTTTGTAACAAATTTCAGTTGGCAAACTGTTCGCGCCAAATATTGGTTTGATTTAAAAGTTTAAGGTATTTATTTAATTTTAAATAGGAATTTAGTAATTAAGATTTATGATGATGCCAGAAATATTACTCCTCGGATAAAAGGCATTAAACTATCTTAGGATTGATATTTTGTCATTTCAATTTAATTAAAATTTGGTCTATATTGTGTACATTACTTGTGTTTCCTAGATCTATATTTATTTAGTGCCCTATTCAAGCGGACGCCTGAAGGTCTCAGTGTGGTAGACTTTTTGAAGTTTTACCACATTTGTAATTAGCCGGGGCAGAATTTTTTTATGGTAGAGCTAGGTGGTTTATATTTTGTATATATCATCACTGCGCTACTACCGAAGTCTGTTACTGTATAATTTGTTTGCACTCTCATATAAATCAATTTATTTTTATCGATATAAATCTTAATAATTTGTTGCCCGAACCCGGTGGCTTTTTAGTTATATACAGTAATAACAATCGTAGCAAATTTTAATAGAAATTCTAAATACAATACAATCAATACAAAAATTCATTTATTTATTCAGGAATTATGTACAAGCAAATGGAGTTTTTGGAAGGATTTTTATCACAAAGATCTCTTATGCTAAAAAAAGCTTGTTAGGGTATAGACACGTCGAAAATGGCACGCTGCTTGCTATGGAGGTCGAGTTGGATATCGATGATGAGTGTAGATACCAAAGCAGTTTATCTTTTCAGTATTCTGTTTAGTGCCTTTGTGGATTAACGTGCGATGGGATAACGGTGATTTCATACCTTTAAGCACAAATAGGTGGCTACGTTCAAGCTACTTAGACCACAAATACAGTGCTCATCCTATAAATATAAAACCACCGGATAGCCGTGTATACATGAAAATATCTCGAGTACATTTATGATCTAGTCAAGTCTACGGAAACCAATCAGGTGGAAGTTAACACGCTGCCTTCCTTTCTACAACAATAAAAAAACAAACTTTCTTGTATAGATCTCAACATCGCGATTTAAATATTGGCTGGAACTGGAACTCTACTATAATTATCCGTACACTATCCATATACTATTCTCAAAGTAACTAGTTAGCTGAAAAAGCTGTGCAAATAATTCTAAAAAATGCTTTAGCAATCTCGCGAAACATGCAGTGAATTATAATTCTATCCTTTAAATTACAGAAATGCTCCACTTGCAGGTTTAGACTTTTCGCCAGTTCAATTATTATTGAACAGATTTATAAGATCAAAACTACCTATCAATCCAGCAAGACAGAAATCAAAATTAGTTCCTGAAACTGTATACAAAAATGATTCGAAATAAAAGAAGTCAAAAAATATATAATATAATAACAAGAGAAGTGTTAGATTTCAACTTCAATCAGGAAAAGCTAATCTAACAAAATAAATTTATTAAAAAATAGGAAACCGCTGTTATAGTAAAAAAAACTAGATGTTTCTCGTTCGTATTTGGTAACGACTGAAAATGACAAAGTAGTCAGAAGAAATATTATCAATTTAAAAAATGCAGACAAGTAAATACATGAACTGTGATTCTAAAGCTGAAGAGCAATCAAAGAATATTCGTACGAGTACTTGTAGAACTACCAGAACTGGAAGACAATATAAGCCCTCATACAACAATATTTAATTATTTTGTTTACTTAAAGTTAAAGTTTATTAAAGTTAAAAAAAAGAGATCTTGGATAATGTAGTGTGCCAGATTATGATGACAAGAGGATTATGTTAATTAATTATTTAAAAAATGAGCATTCATAATTAGTAATTACTAATTACATCCTTAAATCGTACTTCGTTCGTCAACTAGTTATAAATAATAATCTGATATCATTATTTTTGGCTTAAATAAATATATTCCTTCACTGAAACTCATTAAAGTAAGAAAGTATAATCATAGAAACCAATGCCAGCCTCCCAGAAGTCCAAAAAAATCACATTTTTTTATATGGTAAATATTAATTGTTGAAGCGCGCCTTTAATTGTTTATAAAATGTTTTGCCATTTTGTATATAAACAAATGTAGAGAATAAAATCTAGAATCGATCTAGTATAAAAAAAATGTTCGAACACGTATTTAGTATTTTAAAATCATCTGACTTATAATAAAAAAAATCTAAAATGCCAATAAAATAATCCATTTTATATAAGTTGAAACAATTATTTCAAACCACAATTGTTTAATTACAATAAGTATTAATATGCACATTACACATGTAATGGTATGTTTATAATATAAATAATAATTTGTTATAGATACGGTTATTGTAGTTTTTATAGTTATTTAGGTGAAGTGTACTAACCTAAAAACTAAATATGTTGTTTTAAATTTTGTATGACTTTAGAATTTCAGAAAAACAAAATGTTTTCTCATTAATCATGTGGTAATCCGACTAAAATGTTAAACTTTCTTTTAGATTTTTTTAAAATTTTTATATTTTTCTATAATCACTGTATTATAACCACTGAAATATAAAATTACAACTGCTAGAAATAGCTACAGCAGTGGTCTGTTTATAAGCGCATGTAATGCCAAAAGTTAACACGCTAGGAACTAAGAAGGCGCTCCAAGTAGGTAGCCGATACACATTGAAATTTTCAATACAAAAAAATCAGGTAAATCGGTTGCATTTAAAATATTATTTTCTAGACTTTAAGGATCTATAACCAGTATATCCAGAATTATCGGTCAGAAATAGTAGTTCTAATTATCTGTAAACCAAAAAAGATTGTCTAAAAAGTTTGTTTTATGTTAACTAAATTTTTAAAATAACTATTTTTATCTGTTCAAAGTACCTTTTATTAGATTTAAAAAACAGAGAAATAACATTTTTCGAGTAAACTTTTGGAGATAATTTAAGAGGTCAACTGTCTACACTAATGAAACCATTTTTTAAATCTAAGATAACACTAAACATAACATGGGTATTGATATGATATTTCAAGATCAATACCTTAGTTGTAAAAGCTTGTATATCTTAATCACATGGTTTCAGGGGAGCTATATCAATTGCTTTTAAAAAATAATAAATCAAGCAGAAAACTTAGAGATTTAGAGATATTTTTTAACCATAGATGGGAAAAAATATAAATATAAATTTTTCAATACTTGACACCACTTTCTGTCTGTGTTTTTATCTGTATAAGTAGCAAATGAGTTTATTTGTATTAATTAATAGAGGTAATAAAACATACTAAATATTTATGGAAGGCTTTAAAACTGACAAAAGAAAGAATAACTATTGGTAGGTGAAAAACATCCGAATAAAATTCATTACTGTATTAACAAATATAAATTAAAAAGCTTTTACTTAACGCAATTTCTTTGTGTTTCCTTTACTTAGTTTTTTGCATTACAGTCTCAAATTAAATAGCACTTTAAAAATTAATAAAGCAAAATTTTGTATGGCTAAAAAAAGTGAATATATCAAAATAACGAAAGGAAAATGGTGTCTAATAAATTAAAATAAAGTACACATGGGTGTTCTTATTTTACACATATCCCTCGAGCCTGGACATACCCTGCCCACATCCTACAACTTTAGTTTTGTATATTACAACGTAACTTTGTTAACGTTTGCGATGCCCGTCTAGACTCGCATCTCGGCGGGCCACTTCGTTTGCTTCAGCTTTAATAAGTACATATGTACGCAAGCAGCATTTTTAGTCATCGCTACGTACCAGCGCCTACCGGTGGAACTATTGAGTTCTTACCACTAGTCACAAGCGCATAATTGCTAAGGTTATATTACGTGCCTGTAACCAAAATGGGGAACAACTTTTGGGTAGCAAATACGTTGCAGTAACCTCTCTGGAACTTGTCCAACTACGTTTCGGTTACGGTTTACGGTTACAGTTACGATTAGGCTACGTAGCGGAATCGTGGCGGCGTAGTAATTGCAACTTTCGTGGAACTTCTTTTCTCTTTGGCACATCGTGTCGCATGGTTGTTCTCTCTTACTCTTGCAATTTAATAATATTCTATCATTTTCTATACTAAGATATGGTCGTGTCACAAAAAATGTATTGCTATTTAATTAACTAATGGACTTACTAACTTAATATTTTATTATAACTGGATTGCTATTTATTTAACATAAATAAAAGATTGTTTGCTAGATATCGTTATAATTTGTACATAATCAATCGCCAAAAGTGCACAAAACCATTAATTTTTTGAGTATTTCACAAATCAGTTATGCCTTACAATCTAGATCTGTTTCCAAGCACAAGATGACGGAAGACAATTATTGTGATTTTCGTGCGGTGCATAGTTGCCACAACTACAAAGTTATCTTTGTACTTCCTCTGAACTTTCTGTACTTCCTTTGGACTTCGTTACTACTTTTTGCACTTCCTTTGTACCTTCCATAACTTGTCTACCAAGACTTCCACAGAGGTTACCGCTCGGGATAAACACGAATCGAGATGTTAGTATTCCCTATTGTCGGAGAGTCGATTCTTAATCCTTCGCAAGTAAAGGTGTTTTTGCAACGTTTGTACATATGTGACCTTCATAGTTATGAACCCACCATAGTTACGCCCACCTGCTCAGAAGCAAATATTACCTACGTACTCATCTGAGCTATGGAGATTTCGTTTACAAAACAATACTACTGTACTCTGCTCCTGAACTCTGTTGTGTTTGTTAAATAGCGGTTTAGTCAAAATCAAAAGGTAAGGTTGTTTTGAATTTAATTATGGATGTTTAATATGCAATGGGTATTTAAAAGAATGAAATAATCTTTTATATTTTAAGATTATAAGATGCTACGCCACTTAAACACAACATAAGCTTCTTTGCATATCAGACACAAACTAAATTTCCAGATAATTTTAAACTAATAACAACGATTAACACTCTAAACAATAATTATCGATATTATTGGGAATCTATCACAAGGTTAATTTTTCAAGTCTATCAAATGTTAAACATACCTGTCCCGGAAAATTCCCTTTCCCGTTTCTCACTTCTTTGCACTCTAAATGCCATTTTAATAACTTATACGAAATAAGTACATAGAAGAAACAATATTACAAATCTTATAAGTTATTAATATCAGCAAAGTAATCTTTAACGAAAGTGAAAACTGCACGCCAAGCATGCAAATTCGGTAAACGCAATCAGGAGAGCACATCAATAATTTAAGGGTTGCCTAGGAAAAGGGACTTGTGGGATCGAAAAGGTCAAACATCTATCAAACCATCTGTTAATAATTTATTTATCGCAAAAATCAGCCAAAAGATTGACTAGTAAAAGAAAGATCTATTGCAATAACCCTTGCTAGCTAGCAAATGTGGTAAAGAGTTTTACCCGAGCCTTTAAGCAAGTGATTTATTGCTTATCGTGCTGAAAGCAAAACTGATTCAATTCAGATACCTTTTTCATAGTTTAATTAATATATAATCAAATTAAAAATCACACAGATTGTAATTTGTAAAAAGTATTCTGTATTTTTCAATGTATCAGACGCTGATGTTAACACAAAAATGTAATTAAATACTTAATACTGATAATAATCAAGCCTAAAAGGTTGCTACTTTTTAGGTTAATTAAAGAGTTAAAAAAGCACAAAATGGCATACAGGCATTTTAATGGAAAAGTTGTAAAATTATTCCACAATGAAAAATACATAAATAAATTTGAATACATATTAACAGGTGCTGCGAAAAGCATGTTTAATATAACAGGAACATTTTCATTTTTGATAATTAAAAAATGTAAGCAAAAATGAGAATAATTCGCATTCTGAAAACGTATATATTTAATGTTGAAACAAGATATCGGTAACAGAGAGACCCATTTATTCATGCATGAAATAATAAAAACATTTAAAAATCAGTTTGAAGGGAATGTTTAACGCAATTTTCAATAATTTTGCTAACCTGGAAAATTCCTTATTGATTTTATAATCCTTGACTCACGATACCTTCTCAGGTTATCATATAACCTTAAGATTGTATAAAGTTTAAGGAAAGTTTTCTTAAGCGAAAATCCTTTCAGTTTATGTTCTTTACCCCTTTTCAATTTTTTAAAGAATTAGAAAAGTTGAGGTTTAAGGAAAGTCATAATCTGGACAGGCTTTTAAAATTTCATTCAGTTCCCTTCGTTTATATCAAGAAATGTTAAAGTCTTTTAATTATTGACAATTCTTTTGCTCTTTTAAGGGTTGTATCTTATTTCTGTTTGTAATAAAGAGACTTAATTTAAAAGTGACTAAACGTATATGAAAGTATGACATTTTCAGGTATAGTACATCTTCGAGTGAGATCATTTACATGTACGTAGTACATTGGAGCGAACAATATATTCAAAAAATGTTTCTGTATATGATATTTCTTTCACTAAACTTATTTTACCCATTTTAAGAACACTTCAATTGTAGTTTAGGCTGATTAGATAACAAATAACCATTTGAATCTTCTATTATGGATTCTATTGTTATAGTAATGCCAAAAAATAGAACTTTTTTTCATCAAAATTTACTTGGATTAAACTCACAATTATCAATTTTATGAGCTTCTTAATTAAGTTTCTCAAAGAATACTCTCAAGCAATCTTCAAGGAACAAAATAATTTTCAATCAGTAAAACTTCTCGAAAAAGAACTGGCACTTTTCCCTGCTTAAAAGTTAATGCCTTTCCATTGCCGTTACAGATTTGTGCAGAAAAATCGGAAAAGAAGTAACCGCTTATGATATAAACCCTACTTTATTTCTAAAAGTCCCTCGTGATTCTTAATATCAAAGATTTATGGTGGGGGTTTGGTGGATCTTCATTTTCACATACTTGGTTGCTTTATAAATACATCTGCGGAAAACATTCCCTTTACGACTTCAGAAAGTAAAATTTATAGCCGGAAGTTAAGTTTCTCAAACGACAAACAGAAATTCTCTTTTATTTCCTCTTGATCTTTTTTTAATATATGTTTACCTTCATAGCACATGAAGAGCAATGCTATGATTTCGATTATCCACAAAATGCATTTCATTGTTCACTTTTTGTCACTCATCCACTACATTATAATAATCCAATAAAATAACTATTCTAACTATCATTTAAAAAAGTTTGCTAATATATTTTCTGTTTTGTTATTATATTAAAAAAGAACAGTCTCAAGAAAAAGCACTCTTTTTCTACCCTATCAAAATATTTGTCTATCTTTTCCACTTTGTGGTTGCGGAAGGTATATCATTTTAACACGTACGCGGGCGCGTAAACAAACCCCGGTATATATCTACTCGTGTGTGTCGAGCTGAGGGTGGCGATGATGTGACGGAACAACCCCTGCAGTTCGCAGCAAATTGTTGGGTGCGCAAGCGTTTCGAAAAGCAAGCACCCGCCGAGCCGTCTCTTATTTTGCTCTGCATTTCTAGAGGCAGAAGAAAATGTAATTTGCAGGCCCCAGGCGTTAATTCTTAATGCGGCCAAGTAGATTTCATTACGGTTCAGAAACACAACTTTTTGAAACGGGGCTCTTTTCAGAACGAAATTATGTTCTAATGCAACCTTTCTTTTGCTAAAAGATGAAGTGAGTTTTTGGATTCTATTGTTTTCTGTGGAAATTGAAACCCGAACGGTTTTTGATTTACAAGACTTTTCTTCCACGAGGAGAAGGTAGTAGCAGTTGGTAGATGTACGCTTTTGTAAAATGAGGACCTTCGAGTGAAATTTTTTTTCTCTAATTTTTGATGTTATAACGTAATAAAATGATATTAAAAAATGATTTAAAATTATGACAAAGTATAAATTATAACGGATATTAAATTAATTTTGGGGCTATTATGGTTGTAGAGCAAAATGCTACCGTTAACGATTTATTAACAAAGGGAAGCTAAAATGAGTTTAAATATAATTACTTCTAATATTTCATTATATTTAATAGCGTAGAGCAATAAGATTAATTTCTTTAATATAATCAAATAGAAATATTTGATCGATAAATTAATCAAGGTGAAACAGATAGTTTAAGTAAGTTTCAGAAAGAGCAGACTGACTTATTTAATAGTCGGTTACAATTAAAGAATAATACTAATTGATAAAAGTAAGCTTGCCAATATTTAAATTAGTAGAACAGGTATTTATTTTAAATGTTTTGCATATAAAATTATAACACAGTTGACTGTTTTTACATCATGTACACTTACGCATTTGGAATCTGGGATCACATTGACGACGCCATAGCTGCTACTGTTACTATAATGATCAAAAATAAACCTAACTGTACTATCAGTTAGGTGGAGACTAATCAAATGTCAGTAACTTTGCAGTTTCTTGGCATAACCTCTTAAACAAAATAACAAAAACATTAAAAACCTAAGAACAAGAACGAATTTTCAACAAATTTCTATTGATATAACCAATCACCGAACAACTGAAACTTATTAACACGGCTAAATTGAAGTTAGTAAAGTAGTAAAACGAACTACCTTCACAAGAACATGTTAAGTCCACGAGTGTCGGAAAACAGGAAGATGAAGAACGCATTTTTGTATCTAGAGAGTAACAGTGTTACTTGAACTGCAAATTTACAGAATTTGGAGTTTTTTAAGTAATCCTCGTATTATAATTTTCCGAATTTACTTTCTGCTAGCTAAAACACACTTAATACAACCTTATATTATAATATCTCGAATTTATTTTCTACAGTTTATAATAAACTTAATACAAATCTACACTCTAAAAAATTCCCCTTGAAGTTGCCTCCATTTCTTGGGGTAAATTTACTTCAAAGTGTAATTTTCATAGGAAGTGGGAAATTTCAATATTAGGTTAAATTTGCATTGTCATGTTTCCTTTTTAAATAAATTTACAGATTAAAATTACGATCTCAATGCAATCTTACATTTCATTTTAACATTAAAACACCTGCGTAAAGTTATAACTTTACCTAATATTGACCTAATATTGAAATTTCCACTTCCTATGAAAATTACATTGGAAGTAAATTTACCCCAAAAAATGGAGGTAACAAAGTATACTTTATAAAAGCTTGTGCTTGTTCTAGAGCACAATTTCACTATAAGGTCAAGTCCAATAAATATAAATATTTAAAAATAGGGTACATTCTATGTAATTATTATTGAATCATTGTTTAATTGCGTATAGAATGCATATGTTCAACAAATTCGGTATTATATGCCATGCATATATAATATTGAAATTTCCCACTTCCTATGAAAATTACACTTTGAAGTAAATTTACCCCAAGAAATGGAGGCAACTTCAAGGGGAATTTTTTAGAGTGTAGTATTACAATACTTTAAATTTATTCCTTGCTGTATAATAAATTTAAAGTTGAGCTGCGCTTATTTTCTCATGAGAATCGGGGCAGATCAAGTGGTTGATAAGGAAAGCGCTACCAGAGACAGCCTTACGGTGCCCCATCCTGTTTAAAAGTCGGTTTTGTGGGAATGGTTAAACTACACCGTACCGTTCGGATATACAGTCTGTTTGATTTAAATCCCCGCTTTGTAGCGACTTTATTTTCAGTCAAAAATAATATAAACCATGGCATGGAATTCTGTATGTTTTGGTTCAGAAAATTCTGTATTTACTAAATCGGCTTGAGCGTGATGACGTCATCAAACTTTTTTTTAAATTACATGATAGGTAGTTTTTACTGAAATCGATAGAGTATTGTGTTTTCTTTTCAACCCTAATAAATAATATTCATACTCTTACACCAGAAAATTTTCAAGAAAACCGTAAAAAATGATTTACGTCTAGTAAGCTTTGATTGCTGGTTCTCCAATTAATAAAACAGAATTATCTAGCAAGCTTAGGTAAATAATGAAACTTTAGTTGTTCCAGTGGTGTATATACAAATTCTTCTTGGAAGGGGGGGGTACTCTATAAAAATTCCGAATCAAAATGCTTAGATTTTGGTAATGTTTTTTGTTTCTGGTGTTAAGAACTGCCTTGGCTGCCATATTTTTCTTATGTAGTGTTCTGATCGTGCTCGACTGTCCTACTCACAAATAAAACATCAATATTTTATATATCCTTGCTGCATACCCAGTACTAGGGCTGCAACCTTTAGATCCCCACAAACTGCCATACATATTTTTTATAGTGTATAGTTTCCAACAATAACTTCATGTTACAGGTAGTTTTCCTTAATGTGGACAGCATTTCAATAACAGGCTCAAGCTCGATAGCCCCCCACCTCTAAATACTCCACTGGAATACATATTTTAGTACTAAATTCCAATATACGAGATGAAGATAGTAAGTAGAAAGATAAGATCCTATTTACTCGGCCGAATAACTACCCCCACTCTCACTTCATTGTATACTAAAACCGTGTACACAGATGTTTTTAGTAATAGCAGAAAGTACATTTTATTGTTCATAAAATCAGTACAAATATAAACACAGGAAAGCACTTGCATTTAGTTTTCGGTTTTAGTTACTAGGACGTGTTACGTTGCATTCTAACAAAACCAAAAATAACGATACATTTTAGTAAACGGAAAAGAAGCAATTTGTTCCGGTCCAGACCCTTGACCGAAGAAAGCCAAATTTCTAAGAATTCTACTAATTTAGGGTAGATGTTTGTTTATCGGTCCAGAATTCAGTTTGTTTCAGAGTGCAGTGTAGCAAGGTCAAGAGAAGTGAATGTGTGAGCTTGTGCTTTATTATTGTGTTAAGGAAATTAATCAGTAAGTGTTGGTTTGTGTGTAATGATTCTTTGTTAGCTTTGATTTGTAATTTGTGCATGATTTCGTAAGTCAGTAGGGGCAGGTTAACTGAATGATGCAGATATTAATTAATAAGATGAATTCTTGAATTGCATAAATATGCTGCGAATGGTTTTGCTTTGCCAGTTAACGAGTCCCTAGTTGGTGTCATTTATTTTGAGTGTCCGTGGGAGTGGCGACCCACCGTCGGTAGGGGTATGTTTACATACGACCTATGCGGACGGGTTCGAACTGATGGGGTAACGCTTTGCGTTACCTGGCCTTTATTTTTAGGAATATTGGCGGCGAATGGTTAGCGTCTCATTCGCATATTTTGTTCTCTGTGCACAAAGTGATGGGATACCGCTTTGCGTTTATCTGGTCCTTGTTTTAAAGAACATTGACGGTGGATGGTTGCGTCTCATTCACATTTTGGTCTTTTGTGTACGGAGGGTTGTCAGTGTCGAGCCAGGACCAACGCCAATGTAATGTTATTTTGCGTGACACCAATATTATTGTTTTTAACATGCAGTTGTATGGTGAATGTACATAAATGAGCTTACGTACAGAAACAAAAGGGTAGTTAGTGCATGAGTCAATACTTACTGAGACGTGGTCTCATTCTGTTTATCTTTTATTACAGGAACGGACCAGTCAACGCCCTAGGGAATAGCCATCCTCTTTCCCCCCTTTTTTTAAACGATTTAAACGATTTTAAGTTTATTACTCCTTATTGATAAGGTTAGCTAATTTAGTTTGTAATTTCAGTTTAATATATTTCAGTTATTTGTCTCTTTTAAATTAATTACATGTGCTTTCATGGAATAGACTTGCAAACGTTTATTTAATTATGTGTTTTATTTATTTTATTATTATTATTGGTTTATTAGTTTCTTTAATCACTAAAACCCTCCCTTCTTTTCTCTAACAAAATTTTCAGAAGTGGGATACACCCTGGTCTGTTCCTGGAAACGTTTTTGGAATTAAAGAAAAAAAAAGCAAAACTAGAGTATACAAAATGACGGGACGAAAGCGTCAATCACCTTCCTCGACTACTGCCTCCACCGCTAGTGGTGAAGCGGACTTGACTTCTGCCGCTTTACTTCAGGTCTCCCAAGTGTTGAGTGGGCTGACCGGAACTGTTAAGAATTTACAAGAAAAAGCTGGGACTTCCGCGGTATGCAAACCTCGACCTCAAACCAACGTCTCCGTACCTCCGTTTGATCCATCAGATCCAACGACGGCTGTACAAAAGTACATAAGCAACATCGAGCAAATGGCTGAAGTATATAGTTGGGACGAGCCGACGAAGATATATATGGCGACGTCGAATTTACAAGGTCTTGCTGTGGTATGGTATAATAGCCTTAAAAATCTGAACCGCACTTGGGAAGAGTGGAAAGCTATATTCGTGGAAGAGTTCCCTGACCGACATGATTATGAAGCTCTCCTTCGAAGAATGCTCGACAGAACTAAAAGACCGGATGAATCGCTCTTAAATTACTATTATGAGAAAGTTGCTCTTATTAACGCTTGTAACCTAGCGGATGAAAACGCTGTAAGTCTTATTATAAGTGGACTTAAAAGTCCATCCATTTTACCAGCAGCCAAGTCTGGACGGTATGCTACGCCTAAGCAGCTCTTGACATTTCTCAAGGATTTACCAGAAGATTCCATTGCTGGTGGTTCTCGCAGTCTGCTCCTTCCTAAAGTCATAAAGAAGATTCCTCACCAATCTAGGGTTGTTTGCTTCCGATGCAATAGACCTGGACATAAATCCAATAACTGTTACCAATTCAGAAGAAATGATAAGTTTCAACCCAGAAAACCCCAGAATCCAACCAATGCGTCAGTCAATTCAATACAACAGGTAACGAAATCCAAATATCATATGCATGTTTTGATAAATGGTAGTAGTGGCCAGCATTTATAGATTTTGGTGCCACGGTAATGACACTTAATAAAGAGACAGCGGATAGATTTCAATTAAATTACGGCAATGTTGTGTTAGAAATTCAAGGCTATGGTGGATCCATTGTGAGAACGTTAGGTGTAGCGCGTCAGATTGAATTAATTGTTCAAGATATAGAAAGCCATCATGATTTTTATGTCGTTCCAAATTATGCCCAAACAATTTCTGCCATCATTGGGCAGCCTTTTACAGATATGCCTAACTTAGTTACGCTCAAAGATGATACAAAATTGGTTTTCCAAAAAAAGGACACTTTATTAATGTCAGGGACTGCAATTAAAAAGATTCTGTATGCCCTAGAAGACACTATAATTCCACCAAATTATGTAGGGTATGTAACATGTGTGACTGAGGGATCAGGCGATATTTATTTAGAAGAGAGCCTGAGGTTGAAAGAAGGGTGTGAAAGCGAAATCCCGAGAAGCGTTTTAACAATAGGCCCCTCCAATAGCTGTAAGGTGCCGATAAATAATTTATCAAGAAACGATTTGGTTATCCTTAAAAATGAGGTTGTAGCACGAGGACATGAATGTCAATTGGAAGACGATAGTCCTTATGACGACAATATACAATCCTTAATACCATTAACTCTCGAGGACCTAAACATTGACAAGTGCTTAAACGAAGAGCAACAACAGCATGTTCTAAAGTTAATTAACAGCTACCGTAAATGTTTTGCCACGTCACTGAAGGAAATTGGATGTATCGGTAACGCGGAAATGAAGATTACCTTAACCTCCAACAACATCATTAAGTATAGGCCCTACAGATTACCTTTCTCCGAGAGAGAGAATGTGCGAGGGAAGATACAAGAAATGATTGAGGCAGATATTATTCAGGAATCTAATTCAGATTACGCCTCCCCAATCCTCTTAGTCTCTAAGCCCAACGGAGGGAAAAGATTATGTGTCGACTACAGAAAATTAAATTCCATCACGCAAAAAGATCGACATCCTCTCCCGCTCATAGATGATCAACTTGACCGGCTAGGAAACCACAACTTTTATTCTACTCTGGACCTGTTTTCTGGTTATTACCAGGTACCTGTTGAAGACAGCTCCAGATCAAAGACAGCATTTGTGACCAGCGAAGGTCAATACGAGTTCAAAAGAATGCCCTTTGGGCTCACCAATGCCCCCAGTGTATTTCAAAGAGTGATGAATAAAGTTCTGGGTTCACTAAAAGATCATGCCGCAGTTGTCTATTTAGACGATATTTTGGTTCCATCAGTAAACTTTGAAGAAGGTTTAGAAAATCTAGAATTAGTTTTTAAGACTTTACTTGAGAACAAACTTACTTTGAATCCAGCGAAATGTCATTTCTTCAAGCAATCTGTAAATTTCCTGGGATTTGAACTGTCGAACAACGGAATAAAACCTGGGCTAGTCAAGATCAAGGCAGTGAAAGATTTTCCTGTGCCCAAGTCAGTACCACACATTAGGCAATTTCTCGGTTTAACGGGATTTTTTAGAAGATTTGTCCAAAATTATTCTTTAGTAGCTAAACCTTTGACAACTTTGCTGAAGAAAAATGTCACCTGGACATGGGCTGATAATCAACAAAAGGCATTCGAATACTTGAAAGAGAAACTTGTTACGAGGCCAGTATTGCGCATTTATGATTGTAAGGCAGACACCGAAGTGCACACAGATGCAAGTTCGATTGGTATCGCGGGTGTACTCTTGCAAAAAGACACTGAGAATGCACTACATCCTATAGCCTATTTCAGCCGAACTACCAATGAAACTGAAAGCAAGTGGCACTCATACGAACTCGAAACTTTAGCAGTGGTTGAAACCCTTAAGAGATTCCGAATATATTTATTAGGTATACACTTTAAGGTCGTCACCGACTGCAGTGCTATCAAAAGCGCGGCGGAAAAACGTGACCTGATACCGAAAATAGCGAGGTGGTGGATTCATCTTCAAGAATTTAGTTTTGATGTGATACATCGAGCTGGTTCACAGATGGCTCACATCGACGCTCTGAGTAGAAATCCTGCTCAGCAAAGTACCAATGAGTCCATTCCCAACTTGAGCATATTCCGAATTGAGACTTCAGACTTAATTCTGGCAGCACAAATTACAGATGACAAACTTAAGGCAATAATAAATATTTTAAAGAAAGCTAAACCTTCAGACGAGTATGAAAAAAGTATTTTTGACAAATACAAGTTGGATGACGAACGACTTTATATTAGTATAAATGGGAAAATGCTTTGGGTAGTCCCAAAAGGGATGAGAAGAGATATTGTGCGTGCCAATCATGACAACTTAGGTCACTTTGGTCTTGAGAAAACCATGAACAAACTTGTAGAAAATTACTGGTTCCCAGGAATGCGGAACTATGTAAACAAATACATTTCCTGTTGTGTAGGCTGCATATTCCACAAAGTTCCAAGAGGAAAAGGAGAAGGTTTTCTACATCCTATCAAAAAAGTAGATATACCTTTCCACACTATTCATATCGACCATCTAGGACCATTTAACAAGAGCTCCGGTGGTAAGAAATTTATCCTGGTGATCATAGAGTCATTCACCAAGTTCGCCTTCTTACACGCTACAAAAGATACGAAGACATCTCCAGTATTGAGATTTCTGAGACAGTTGATGGTTACATACGGCGTTCCAAACCGAATCATAAGTGATCGAGGGACGTGTTTTACTTCTAAAGCCTTAGCTCAATTTTGTGAAGCGAAAGGAATTAGACATATTTTGAATGCTACCAATACACCAAGAGCGAATGGACAGGTTGAACGTTATAACGCAACTATTTTGGCATCGCTGTCAGCTACTGTAGAAGAAGAAGAGCAATGGGAACTTAAACTTCCACAAATTCAATTTGCATTAAACAATACCACCAATTCGGCTACAGCTCGAACGCCAAGTGAGCTGTTAATGGGCTTTAAGCCTCGTTCAGCAGCTGATGCACCGGTAACCAACTTAGTAAAGCCAGATGTGACTATAACTGAAAACCTAGCAACAATTCGACAACAAGCCGGCGAACGCATACAAGATGTGCAGGTGGCTAGTAAAGAGAGGTACGACAAAAAGAGGAGAAGTCCCAGAAACTACAACGAAGGTGACCTTGTTGTGGTAAAAAGACCAAAAACTGGCGAGGGAAGTAAGAAATTACTTCCTAACTATCGAGGTCCATTTGTGATAACAAGGAAATTACGCCATGACCGCTATATGGTTCGCGAGATTGAAGGTTCTCATCGTAGTGGTAGAGCACCCTTCAGTAGCGTCGAGGCAGTAGACCATTTGAAACCATGGAGGAATTCTGGATATTGCAGTTCTTCAGATGATGAAGAGTCAGAGGTAAGATATCTCGAATCGAACGAGGACGTTCGAAGGTCAGGTTGGCCGAACTGTTACGTTGCATTCTAACAAAACCAAAAATAACGATACATTTTAGTAAACGGAAAAGAAGCAATTTGTTCCGGTCCAGACCCTTGACCGAAGAAAGCCAAATTTCTAAGAATTCTACTAATTTAGGGTAGATGTTTGTTTATCGGTCCAGAATTCAGTTTGTTTCAGAGTGCAGTGTAGCAAGGTCAAGAGAAGTGAATGTGTGAGCTTGTGCTTTATTATTGTGTTAAGGAAATTAATCAGTAAGTGTTGGTTTGTGTGTAATGATTCTTTGTTAGCTTTGATTTGTAATTTGTGCATGATTTCGTAAGTCAGTAGGGGCAGGTTAACTGAATGATGCAGATATTAATTAATAAGATGAATTCTTGAATTGCATAAACATGTTGCGAATGGTTTTGCTTTGCCAGTTAACGAGTCCCTAGTTGGTGTCATTTATTTTGAGTGTCCGTGGGAGTGGCGACCCACCGTCGGTAGGGGTATGTTTACATACGACCTATGCGGACGGGTTCGAACTGATGGGGTAACGCTTTGCGTTACCTGGCCTTTATTTTTAGGAATATTGGCGGCGAATGGTTAGCGTCTCATTCGCATATTTTGTTCTCTGTGCACAAAGTGATGGGATAACGCTTTGCGTTTATCTGGTCCTTGTTTTAAAGAACATTGACTGTGGATGGTTGCGTCTCATTCACATTTTGGTCTTTTGTGTACGGAGGGTTGTCAGTGTCGAGCCAGGACCAACGCCAATGTAATGTTATTTTGCGTGACACCAATATTATTGTTTTTAACATGCAGTTGTATGGTGAATGTACATAAATGAGCTTACGTACAGAAACAAAAGGGTAGTTAGTGCATGAGTCAATACTTACTGAGACGTGGTCTCATTCTGTTTATCTTTTATTACAGGAACGGACCAGTCAACGCCCTAGGGAATAGCCATCCTCTTTCCCCCCTTTTTTTAAACGATTTAAACGATTTTAAGTTTATTACTCCTTATTGATAAGGTTAGCTAATTTAGTTTGTAATTTCAGTTTAATATATTTCAGTTATTTGTCTCTTTTAAATTAATTACATGTGCTTTCATGGAATAGACTTGCAAACGTTTATTTAATTATGTGTTTTATTTATTTTATTATTATTATTGGTTTATTAGTTTCTTTAATCACTAAAACCCTCCCTTCTTTTCTCTAACAGACGTTTTAATGGAATGTCGCGTAAATTCTACTACTCTGAGAAACACTTGCTTTGACGACGACGTTTGCGAAACATGAAATTATTTGTTGCAAAATCTTTTAGAAGCTTTTAGAGTACTTTTCTGCTTTATATTGATTTATCTCAAAATCGATCAATGTCAACTCTTTCCTAGTTCTGAGCGGATATGAGTTGAACATCATTTTAATTACTATGGTTTACATACAATTTCATATCGGTCATTTAATATTTTTGATAGAATTACACAGTGCATCAAGACATTTAAAATGGGATAAAACCAATCACAAAATCCCAGAGGATTTTATTAGGTTAGTGTGAAAATGGTATGAAACAAATAGGTAAAATGAGAATTATCCAATTTATTTGTCCGAGAAAAGTGTATCTGGATGCTTCTGAGGTTGAGAAATTAATGTTTGATATATTTTTTTTCTAAAATTTATGTTTAAAATGTGACCTATTTTACAGAAAAGAGGGGTATTTGGGATTTTTCTTAGTCCCTAGGCGTCACTTCACAAAAAGTTACTTTCCATATGTTTAATACTTTTCTAAGATTTTCCATATTTCGTAAAAAAATCTTTTTCAACGCAGTTCTCTTCATAAAAAATCAGCATTTACTTGTATAACATTTTATTTTACTTATGTTTTGAAATTACAAAAAGAAATGATAAGAAATAATAGAAAACAAAATAGTGAAAAAGAAAAAATAGTAAAAAACAATAATAAAAGAGAATTTAAAAAAATAAAATTAATGATTTAATGTTATATCGACGAATTAGTATCTTTTTCTTTAAGGTGCGAGTCCAGGCTGCGGAAAATATTAATCACTACTATCATTGTCAATAGTTCTTCCAGTCCTACGAGATTATCGTTTATACTTCCTCAAATACCTAAAAGACTTTAGCACGATTTATACAATGCACCTTGATACATTTGCAGTATCATTCGTTTAAGATTTGGTTACGTCTGCTATCCTGCACATCTTTGGACCATAAATGTAATAAATTCAGACCAATGTGATGTGTGTCACGTTAGAAGTGATTTGGACCATATTTTCTTCAATTGTCACAGATATACGAAATACACTAATAAATTACTAAGAACTCTCCGAGATAATTGTCATATCTGCTTTCCGATTAATGTATTGCACCTGCTAGCTCTTTATGACGTTAAGAAGCTATATGAAGCAATTATGTCTTTCTTTTATGATGCTGTACTCACTTTGTAGAAATAGCTATAGTTTGCTACCTTTGTTTTTTTCCTATGTAATGTAACAATCCCTTGCCCGAGACCTCCCTGTGCTGTGCTGTAAGATAAATTAAGCCCTGATAGATCCCAGGACGAGAAGAGAGTGACCCTGTTTCTATCCTGATGTTTAGGATCAATTTACTTAGTTTGTGATAGGATTACTAGACAATCAGATAATAAAAACTTGGCTGCACAACTAAAAGTCCAACGCCCAAAAATTGTCAATAGCAGATTGTGTTAATGTGTCAGTTCCTGGTTCGGTATCACTTTCTATATATGTTTCTGTGTCTACGGTGTTAAATGGTTCAATGTTTTCGTTATCATAACCGTCATCTGAAGCCTCTTTGCGCAGCCACCAACAGAGATCACCTCACATAACATTCAAATATTTGTTCCTGTTTTGAATTTTTATTGTTAGATCCACTTGATTGAATCTTTCGCATTGCTCGTCTGATTCTGTAGGTAACTGACATTTGAAATAGTCAACCTGGCGGTGCAAGAAATGTACTTTAAAGGCTATGGAGACAACTAATTCTCCGAAGATATCCATCATTAGGTACATTCTTACTGCTTAAATTATCCATTTAATTTTACCGAGTTCGCAATTACAATTCACCAGGGAACATAATGTATTTATATTAATATTCTGATATTAAGGTATAACCGTCCCCTTATTTGAGTGTACATAAATTCGATCTTCTATTTTTGTGCATTTAATACTTCGTATTTAT
Source organism: Agrypnus murinus (assembly GCA_929113105.1). Taxonomy (NCBI): domain Eukaryota; kingdom Metazoa; phylum Arthropoda; class Insecta; order Coleoptera; family Elateridae; genus Agrypnus; species Agrypnus murinus. Next base: position 181,711,402 of record OV816026.1, on the reverse strand, counting down.
TAGCAAGGAATTTTTTATATAAGGCTGTATTACATAGGAAATCTTCATTGTATTTCAAATAACATTACTGAATAATTTTGATTAGAAAGCTTTTCCTCATATTGTTTCATGATAAGAAAAGTAAATGACCAAAAAAAATTAAAGACAACTACATTAAAAAATGTTTTTTTTTGTAACAAAATATGGAAAATTTTATATAAAATACCCGTTTTCTTGCAGAAATACGTTAGCCTTATTACTATACAGATAAATTTAGATAAATTACTATGCCAGTGCCTTCTAACGTCGATGTTAACAAAACATAAATATCAAAAATGAATTCCTCAACTTTCCTCACTTTCCTCAAAGAAAAATAAATTGGACAATTTCTCATTTTACCTATTCATTTGACCATACCTGTAGATCGGCCAAAGCCAAAAATTGATAACTCAATTTTCCGTACTAACCTTTTGGGATTGCTATTGTGCATGTCAACTTTCAAGCACTTTTGGTTTTATCCTATTTTAAACTGTTAGCCCGCAAAATGTGCCACTGTGTTATTATTTCTTTTAAATCTGAAATTAGTAAGCTTTTCAATTAACACCTACGAACTAAAGATAGTAATTCGTCTAACGGTAATAAGGGTCTCTCTATTTTTGAAACATAAGCCGCTTCGGGTGTTTAAACATCAATTTAAGGTAAATATGACAGTTTCTTATATTATCTTGTCACTACAGGGAAAAGGAAGATTAATAAATGGTAAGGTAAGTAAATTATTCATGATATAGGGATGGATGCAAAGAAATTTATTGGAAATTAAAACCATACTCTTCAAGTTATTGTTACAGACGAAATTATTTAAAATTAAATAATTATATAATAAATAATTTAATAATTATTTCGCAAGTTGAATTCCAACTAGCACAATATTCTCCAAGCTTAATACACTTCTTTGTAATATTATACAGAATTGGCCGATGTTAATAGCAAATGCGAACCAGCTGCTCTCGACATTCGAAGAACTCAATATAAGCACACATGCGATCGACAACGTACGCCAAGATACAGCTGCATGCTGAACGAAGAAATACTAACAAATACGCGGAACCATGAGGAACCGGATACTCATGAGAATACAGTATATAAACGGAGTTCCTTCAAGTTAAGGTCGAGTCATGCAATTGACTCCATAGAACCATGAACTCGAAGCAAGCCTGGTAAGAAACTTTATATTAATTAATCGTAGGGATTTCTAGAAGCTAGCACCCAGGGGTGCCACTTACCTGATTTCCCCTACTGCTTAGTATTAGGAGCCTAGAAGTGTCCTGGGACACCGCTTACCTGGTCTTCCTAAAAGCTTAGTCGTAGTATATAGTAGCTAAGGTGGTTCCGACCACTCTAATATTTACTGTTAGTTCTTAGGAGGACTCGACCGTCCTCATACTTTGTAGTCTGTAATCCAACTTGTTTAATATCTGTATGTGTGTTTAATATCTGTATCTTCTGACCTCTCCTTCTGTTTTTATTTAATTTTATATTGCAAATAACCGATAATAATTTAAAATAAACTCATAAAATATACCTTGAAATAGACCTTAAAATGAAATAATATACCTTGGATTTAAAACGGTTTCAGGTTCAGAAAAGGAAATTAACTGGTCAGGTTGGAAATGCTATTAAGGTGGAAATTCTTTTAAAAATAGTAAAATGACAATAGTTATTCGTTAAGAATAGCACTGCAAGCGACAATAACTATAAGTGAATTAAATTAAAAACTGGCATACAGTAAACGTCGGAATACGTAAATGACAACCAAATAAATGCAAAATTACAATGTCTATAACAGTGAAGACTTCAAAAAAAAATTACTGAAGAGGTGCAAGATAATAATTTCCATTATTAGATCAAAACGATTCAGTTAATCTGGTACTATTTTGACAGACTGTGTATGTGTAATGTTAATGATAATATTATTTAATTTTTATTGTATTGATGGTTCACTTTAAGTTTTTGTTTTATTTAAGTTTTGTAACGGGGCTAAATCAGCTATGCTGCCTGCCCTTCTCTTATAAATAATATATAATAAATATCTGCAATATGAGTATTTACACAATTGCTTTCTGTTCTTGTTACTTTTCTTACATAAATTATATACTAAATCAGTCAAGAATAATTCCATTTAAACAGTACAAATAGTTTGATTTGTAATTACATACCTACACTTCCAAAAAGACCTTCTCAATATAAATTCAATTCTCTAGTTTATTTTTAAACTTTGAAGCATTTTGTTTAGTTGGAATTTAGCTTCTACCGATCTGAAAGCACTAAAAACTTTGCCTTGCTACGAAACAGTCTTTAAAGAATTTTACTACTTATACAGAAGAGGACAAAGTTTAGACAAACTTTTTTACGTCGTTTTAAATCACAGATCAACCTTAAATTTTAATGAAATTACCTAACATAATCGATTTTTACGAGTTCATTCGACGGTTGTTTTGACCTTTTGATTTTTGAAACCCTTTGATAAACGAATGAGTACGTGACTACTTACACGTTCATGCATATTTTTCTCACATCACACTGTGTTCCGTCTTGCAGAACGTTTTGCCAATGTAGAACTTTAAATTTTCTGAAAACAGCTATGGGACGTGGTTTATTTGTTATATTTTAAATAAGATGCGGCTTAACGTCCTTCTGGCATGTAGCTTGAAGGAAGGAAGCAAGTAATATGTGTAAGTTTTCTAATGGTTTTTGTTATAACAAAGTAAATTTAAACAGATACAGTAGAAGCAAATTACATTTCGAGGCCTACGCATTGCTCAAAAGTTCAAGAAACAATTTAAACTTTTGCTAAAAACAAACATTGAGGAGCATTTAATCCAATGCTTATAAAGATCAGCTGAAAATTTCGTATACAGAGTGAAAAGGGTATTCACCCTCTTTTACTTGTTCTTGTTTATCAAAAACCTTACCGAATAAACCATAAGAGACATTCAAACAATGTTTTCTGTAGATTAGACGTGAAATATATTCTGCTTGAATTTGTGAATTTTTAACAACAGTGCCGATGCTTTTCTTGTGATTAACGAAAGCACAATTTGAATTATTATTTTTTTTCTCTACTCCGTCGAAAAATCTTTGTTTTAAAATACTTTAAAATGTAATTTGTGTTGCTCATTATTAAATATTGTAATAACTATAGACGCTAATAGTACATTGCATACATTGAAACATTTTGTATCTTATAAAAATAAATCAAGTACCTTGTCAGTATATTATAAAAGTCTGTATTTTAGTAAATTAATAAAATTTACGCCAACTTATTCTAAAATTGTTTGATCAATGTGATTCTATAAATAATCTAAGTTATAAGTTATAAACATTTGAATTATCAACCTTCGTTAATTGTAAATAACTTTTCAAAGAGAAAGGCTATCTTTATATTGGATTGTAAATGAGGGTTCTTTCTCCACAATCCCTAAACTATACTTCTATGGCATATTTAACTTGAACATCCATTGAACATCTAAAAGCCACCGACATTCACTCTCCTCCGATGTAGATTTTGCATACAACGATCTAATATCATGCACAATATCATATAATTTTGACATGTTCTATCCTAGAAACGATAACAGAAACAGGAAAATTTCAGTACTTTAAATTCATCTCATGCAACCTTTTCCTTCAAGACATTTATTGGCGATAGCTGGTAAGATAGAGAAAATTCTCAGTATGCTGGATTGTATAGCCCCCCACTCTCAGAAGCACATATTAATTATAAAAAAATAATGAAAAATGTGACGGTGCGTGGAAATAGAATGTTATTTTTGAAAAACGGCTTTGTACGAGGGTGGTTTGATAAGTCAGTGCCTTTTTGAATTTCCCGGGCAGTAACTTTAAATGCAACACTGCTCCCGTCAACTGCCATATATGAATAGACTACTGTAAAATTTTGAGAAGGCTGCGCCATTTAGTTTGTGTTTGACAGCCATTGAAAGCAAAGAACCTCGTGAATTTTAACGAAAATGGAAAAAAGTGAATTTAGTGTGCTGATTAAGCATTATTCTTTGCGTAAGAAAATCTTCACCGAAACCAAAGAAAGGCTTGATAAATACTATGGAGACACTGCACCATTAATTTCAATGGTTAAGAAGTGATTTACTGAGTTCCGTTGTGGTCGTACCAGCACAAGTGACACCGAACGTTCAGGTCGCCCAAATGAGGTCGTCACGCCAGAAATCGTCGATAAAATCCATGGAATGGTATTGGACAATCAGAGAATGAAAGTGCGTGAGGTAGCTGAGGCTGTAGGCAGCTCAACTGAGCGGGTACATCACATTTTACATGAATATTTGGACATGAAAAAGCTATCCGTGCCATGGATACTGCGATTGCTCATACTCGACCATAAGCGCAACGGTTTGACCACTTCAAAGGAGTGTTTGGCGATGTTCAGCCGCAATCCAGAGTTTTTGCGGCGTTGCGTTACCGTAGACGAAACATGGATCCATCACACTACACCAGAGACCAAGGAACAATCAAGACAGTGGATTTCTCCGGGTGAACGTGCACCAAAGAAGGCCAAGGTGGGTCTGTCGGCCAACAAGGTCATGGCCACAGTTTTTTGGGATGCACGCGGTGTCATTCACATCGATTAACTTGAAAAGGATAAAACGATCACCGGCAAATATTATTCAGAGCTTTTGGACAGATTCGATAATGATTTGAACCAGAGACGACCGCATTTGGCGAAGAAAAAGTGCTGTTGCATCAAGACAATGCAAGGGTGCACACGTGTGTAGTCACCATGGCAAAAATCCATAAATTGGGCTACGAACTGCTACCCCATCCAGCATATTCTCCAGATCTAGCCCCCTGTGACTATTTCCTGTTTCCAAACCTGATGAAATGGCTGGGCGGTAAGAGATTTGGATCGAATGAAGAGGTCATCACTGAAACAAACGCCTATTTTGAGGGTCTTGAGAAAACCTATTATTTCGAAGGAATAAAACAATTGAAAAAACGCTGGACTAAATGTATCGAGCTAAAAGGAGACTATGTTGAGAAAATAAAATAAAAGGCGTATTTGCCGAAATAAATATCTTTTATTCCAAAAGTCACTGACTTATCAAACCACCCTCGTAGTTTAGCCAGTACCTAAACACTCTCAAATTAAAATTTTTAAAATAAGTTTTTCAATATCTGTCAGCAATATTTATAAATCATTGGGTTTTTTGCGATCAAAATGACAATTTACGTATTTATGGTGTTACCTATGACGAAATATATTTATTATGTTAAAGCATTAAAACGGCAAAAACGATGAAGCTTTGGAAGTTTTTGGTAAATTGTTTATTATGTCTGTCCGACAAGAGATTTTTATTGTTTTTAATAAAGTTTAATAACTTAAAGTAAGATCTAAGGACTGAAGCTGCAAACGCGATACAGTTTGCTAACTGTTCCGTAAAGTCTGCCTTAATGGTGAGGTATTTACAGAATACAAAGCCTTAGGTTATAATATAGAATAATAATCTTAATACAACACGCATAGAGACATGTTTCAAAGCATTTCGAATTTTAAATCGCTTTCAAATTTTAGTTATTGGTAGGAAATTAAAAGCATGGTCTTTATTTTTTAAACCGGTAAATATCCAAACTTCATGTTTGTAAAATTAGTCATTATAAGATTATAATTGTACTTTATTGATATTATTGCATCAATTAATGCACGATAACTTTATCTAATGATACTTCTTTATCGAGTCTTATTTATCCCAGCAAGTTTAATTATTTGGTTGACTCTTACAGTGTAACTCTATTAAATTTTTACACACAAAATGAAGCCCCACGATTACACTGTCAATGAAACGTAATTAAGGTTCGTTACTCTAAATTATTCTGAATACATAACATAACATACAATACGCCACGCGATGGGAGTCACTGTAACCTCTATAAAAAATTAATTTACTGAATACTTACTGCAAAACTCATAAATGCGATACTTACGTTACGCTAATGCTCCGGCTCTTAAGATCTCTTATTAACAAATTATCTCACAGGTGTAGATCTGATTTCCATGGCTTACGGGTTGTAAAGAAAAATAAAGTTTTTTGTTTGTAGACATAATAAAAGGATATGGGCGCCATTCATTTGAAGTCATTCTTGATCTGGCTTCCCAAATAAAAAAGAACCCACAGAACATAGATTAAAATTAATCAACTAGAAAAACTAAAAATCATTAGTTAAATTGACGTTAAGGCAAGTTAAATAACTGAATACCTTCAATTAATGAACTGTCCAATATCATCATAACATAATTTAATTTGAATATTGATTTATTTGTATATAAATACATTTGTTTGTCTCAAATGTCAATAATAAAATTTTGGTAGCAATTTCCTAATAAGAATTCTTATTAAAAGAAAATATACGGCTTAAATTTACAAGAAATATACATAAAAATACAGATAAATTTAAACCTTCACTTACGTCTATAAAACAAATTGTTAGTCCTTGATAATTCACCAATGACCTCACATTAACTAAAAGACTCTGAAATTCACTTAGCACTAGAAAAGAAATTCAGCACACTATAAACCTGAAGAACCTGGAAAGTCTGATCGTCGGTGCAAAAGTTACACCTTAAATTAACAAACAGAAATCCACAATAATTGTTTCATAAATCCACATTCATACCATATAAGTTCAAAAAAGAACTTCCGTTAACTATAAAAATTACCAAAGAAAACACGAGGTTACGTCCGTGGCAAGACAGAATCGGAAAGATTAATTCTTTAGTTTCAAGATTAACTAACGCTTGAGTTCTCTTTATAAAGTTTAACTTATAACTCAACGGAATGATTTTATTTGTTACTAAAACATCTCGTTACGCGTTTTAATTTTAAACTTTTTCTTAAATTTCGGTACTGTACTAGAAAGTATTTGGTTTATTAGTTAAATTCATTAGCTTGGCGAATTAAACTGTAATATCAGCCACATGTTACACTTAACGGTAAATTCACGTACTTTCTTGTGTTATTTACACGGCAAAACTTAGTTTAAATTCCGCGTGCGGTTCACTTAACACGTTCTTTCAAACTTTTTCTAATCACATGTCTAATCGTTTGATTAGAGTACTGTACTGTACTGCATTAACGTTAACAGACCCCAGTACTGTATTTGAACCTATGCGTCTAACTGACGCATGTTGTCTTCAATGGCCTAGTACAGACTGACTGTTTGAAGTGCGGAATTATTGTTGCGTTGATATTTTTTTAAGAAAGGGAAATTTAAACCAGCCTATCCAAAGTTTGACTGGCACTTTTTAAACCAATAAGAAATGATCGCGTAAAATCTTTCTAGACTATTCACTGGAGCAAAAATTTGCTTGCAGGGTGAAACCTGATGTTTTTAAATCGATTCATACAAATTGCAGATAAGCATGTACAGGAACTATAAATTTGAGCTAAATGTCTTTTTTGACATTATATTCCTTTGTTAAAAAGACGATATTATTTCTGGATATTTTATAAACTCAATTTGATCTGTATTTTCTCTACGAAAAAACAATTCGTAACCGTGAGAACACTTTGAAAATGAATTTTGATATTAAAGAAAATACCATTTGCTTTAATATCAGGTGTTTTAACCAACGAAAATGTATTGGAATATACAGAACCGTACCAGAAGGTTTTTGTACCATTAATGCATTTGAAATCGCATTTCTAATAAATCGAGAATTTAAACACGTTACAACAGTTACTTATCTGTATAATCATTGAAGCATTTAGTTATAGTTGTATTAGCATTTACCTTGATTTTATGAAAGCTGCAGCGGGGGTTTATTATAAGCTAATGCAACGAGATTTGATTAACTACTTGGTACATATATGTTGACTGGTCCAGTGGCGTGAAGCCATTAGAAAATCCTTTTGTCTACTTTATTGAATACGTTCTTTCTATTGACCGAACTTACAATTAGAGTAATAATACGGAGATATTTAATTTCCAACACATAAATCTTGCAAGAGATGAAGAAGCTAATGAAGTAGCTATGAAGAAATGATAAAACATTCACCAAAGGTTCAATCAACGGACACTGGAAGTTGAATAAAACAACTCTTCTTCCCTGAGGGAGTGGTGGTAGTTACTAAAGAATGAGAGGAAAACTAAAAATAATTGTGTCACGCGTGACCTTGAAGAATTATCGTATATGTAGATTAAATTGCTAGATTTGGTCAAATACCTTTACAAAGAAAAACGGACTACACACAAAATTCTACACCTTCTGTCAGTTTGGAATCGATGATGATAGCATATTCGACGTCAGAGGGACACCTGGTCTACATTAAACGAACACCTCCCGGTTTCAGTAATTAAATAAACGGATGAACTGTTATTTCCAAAACAGCAAATGACAAATAAATAATTACCCCTCATATGCTATAAAATTAGTTTTGGTTACTTATTAAGATTATTAATTAATTACGTATTAAGACAAAGAGCACCAAAGATTTTGTAAATATCCTTTGTTTTAGGTATTAAAATCTAAAATATGTAAGAACTCATATATGCTGTAAAAGTTATTTAATTAATAACAATATATGTGCAATAGCAATGAGTGTTGATACGGGGTCCTGGAAATTTAAACATATAATTTTTAATATAGATTAAAAACAGAAATACAATTAAGAATTAATTACATTTTAAACGACAGAAAATCACTATTTTATTTAAGTATAATGAACAAGTAATTTACTTTCAACAATGATAAAAATTCGTTTTTATAGACAAATATAATCGAAATCCAACTAAATAGTTAAATTATAGCACTTTGTTAGATTTATTTGGATTGAAACTAATGCTATTGAAATTTTGAATTTCAGGTCACCACAATTTGTAAATTTAATCCATAGGTATGTAGGTTACATCTATTATTTGTTTAGTAATCCTCTTATCTATTTCCAACTTGCATTATATTTTATGTGATAACTTTACTGCCCCAGATTATGGTTTTCATTGTCGCTGCTATATGTTAATAGATGTTTATATAATTGTATGTATGATTCCATAAATTTAATATATTTTTATTGGATCATTTTAACCTTTTTGTTAATTTATCCAAGATACAATAAAAACTAAGCAAATCACTCGAAAGATTTTATGTTTAATTAATGATGTAACATCTTAAACAATTTTAATAAAAGCTATCCGGCAAGTAATTTTACTAATTCTTAAATGTTAATATAATAGCAAAGGTCGTCAATAGCATCACCCTTAAAATAAAAGTCTGCATTAAAATTTTAGTTGTTTTTCAAAAGCCTAGCAAGACTATTTGCAGAGCAATTTTAGTATTCAAAGTTACATATAAGAAAGTATTCCACTTGTAATTCAATCTTTTTGACTATCTAATTTGATTTTTGCTTTAAAATCTGTCATGTTTAGTTTTATTTAAAAAATGTGTTGCAGAAAATTGGAATTTGTTGTTCGGTATAATCAATTTTCTTCCTAGTCCTTTAAATTCGGTAGTATTAATTAACTGACTGTTGATGTTAAAAACATTTCAATGAGCTTCCTACACTATTTCAAAATTACTTAGTTGACTTATAATTAGTGAAACAGCACAAAGAAATAAAAGCTTTTGATATTCTAAATAGCATTTTTTTAAACACTTCTAGCTTACAAATTGCATTTATACAAACTTGAGTTAATGCAGTAAGATTACGATATCTTTCGATATGCTAGCTCCACTTTAGACAAAGTTATGATAACGAAGTTTCAGAAACAACAAAGATTCACAAAGTTAATTATAAGAACTACATGCAACATAACTTTACATCGCATTTCAGAGTTATCCATAATTTTGTCGGGGTTTCTTACATTTGTATGTCATAGTTGGCGTGGTTGAGTTATTGATAATAAAATAGAAAAAAATATTTAAAGTATCTACTTAAAGCAATATTATGGTTAAATATATCCCACTTTTTAAATAGAAGATACGAATGCGTAACAAATCATTCTCTGATTGTTGGAAACCCAGGAAATTTTACACAGTAAAGTTACTTAGAGATACCTTTATAAAATACACTACTATCACTACGTAAATAAAAAAGCATAAATCCAAACGTTAATGCTGTTCTTTCAAATTCAAAAATAATCATTTAACGGTAAATTAGATTTTAACATTAATCTAAATCATAGGTTCCCAACCTTTTATGGACTACCACCCTCTTTACAAGAAAAAAAAAATTACAACGCCCCCCTTTACATAATAGTTAATTATACCAATTTTATATGTCTGTCTATTATCTATTAATAATCACAAATTAACAATTAATTCTCTCTCTCTCTCTCTTTCTGTAATCGTGCTACTCGTGGTCGTGGCTGAGGGTCGTGATTATTAATTATTTAAAAATACAAAAACATGTTATAAAAAAACATTTAATTCAGACAAAGACCATACAAAGTGTTATTAACAAAATTATAACTTAACCAACAAATGCAAGACAACACACAATGCTGGAGCACCCCGCACTGGCGCACTGCACAAAGGCAAAGACAAGACGATTAATCAAAATTAGTAAAAAGAATATAATAAAAAAACAAAATTCAATAAGAAAACATAAATATCAATGAGACGGTTGAGGCTGGTGGAGTTTGAACAATTTGTTAATGTCGGGTTTCAATTTAGTTAACATCAGTCGCAAATGACCACGCTCAGTGATCTGCATTCTATTCCTTTTCTTAGACAGTAAATTAGCTACTGCACTAAACCCACGCTCAGCCAAATATGATGAAGAAAACGCAATTAAAAATTTCTGTACTATTTCCCACAATCCAGGGTGGAGAGTTGATATTGATTTCTGGAGCCAGAACTCTTGGTATCCATTTCTGAATTTTACTTTTAATTCTTCATCTAAATTTTGAGTTCTTCATCGAGTTCTTCTTCTAAATTTGATGATTCTGCTGTATCTGCATTTGCGAAAGGGTCTAAAACCCAGCTTGGTATATTCACATTTAAAATATCCTGGAATCGCTCTGTAAAATCAGCATGAAGAGCGTGCAGGTGTTGACATGTGTTGACATGTGTTTTACCGATAATGCTGATAATGTCGGAAAGTGGCTGTATTCACCTCTTCCAAGATTTCGTTTGAATAGAAGAAGTTTTCCCACAAAAATATCTTTGACGTTTTTTGTTTTTATTAAATTCAACTCATCACCTTGCAATTTTAAATGAACGTCATTAAATATTTTAAAAAGGTCTGTCAAATAAGCGATGTCATTTTTGGACGCAATCAAGTTTCCGCGCAGTTCATCGTCTCTGTTTTCAAGGAAGTCCCGTACTGAGTCAAATAGATTGAAAAAGCGATTCAGACAAACACCTTTCGAGAGCCATCGTTCTTCTTGTGCAGCAGCAAGCGATTATAGTCTTCATCATTTTCACTACAAAGTTGCCCAAATAATCTGTCATTTAATGAAATGCTTCTTATCTTGTTGACTGCTCTAATAACGTAATGGAGCGACGTATGCAGGCGTTCATTAAGATTTTTTGCAACCAAGTGCTGACGATGAATAACACAATGTACATCAAGTGCATTTGGTACTGCTTGTTTTAAATGCGCAATGAAACCCTTATGACGCCCCGTCATTGCTGGAGCACCATCTATAGCAACTGACAAAATATTTCGAATAGGAATTTCTTTCTCTTGAAAAAAACGTGCATGGTATTAAATATGGATTCTCCCTTTGTATCGGTTTCCAAATTTTTTGCAAATAATAACTCTTGACAAATTTTTTCTTCTTTTATCAATCGGACGTAAGCCAAGAGTAGTGCTTCGTTATGGTAAAGTTGATTCATCGAGTTGAATGGAAAATTTGGAAGTCTTTAAGTAGTCACATAATGATAGTTCAACGTCTTTAGCCATTTCATCGATTCTTCTTTGCACTGTATTATTTCTCATAAGAATTTTTCATATCTGATGGCGTCTTATGATGAAGAACAGTTTCGATTACCTCTTTGACTGCCGGCATAATTAATTCCTCGCCAATTGTGTGTGGTTTTCCCGCTTTTGCGATTAATAATGAAATATTATATGAAGCTCGTAGTCCATCATCTTCTTGTTTAGAACACGATGCAAAAAGGTTTGATATAGTTGGCTGTTTTAAATATCTGTTTTCAAGTACTTGAAAATAGGATAAATCTTTGTCCTTTTTATCAGCACATATTTTATTCAAATGCTCTTGGAGCCTAGAAGGCTTCATAGCTTCATTTGAAAATACTTTTTGCCAAATTAAACACATAGGTAATAATTGGTTTGTTGGAGATTGCTTAAATCCATATTTCAAATACTCAATGTTGTACTGTCGATATTTCTTCTTAGTTTCAGGCATTTTGGAATTCACAGTTTCAATACATTAACTTTTCAACCGATTTATAGAAAGTTATAAAACTGATGGCTATAATGACTTCTTTACTTTATCAGTCACGCGCGAGTATGGATTACTGGCAAAGCACACAAAAACAATAAGACATTAGAAGAGCTATCCATGCCTTTTAAAAGATTTGATTTCGAGCACGCAACAACTTGTATGCCTTTGTTTGTTTGCGGTGCCCCGGTGCACTTGCCCTGCAAACAGGTTGTTACAAGTTCCCGTATTTTTGTCAAAACATGCTTGACTGCGTAAATCACGTCTTTGCTTACCAACTTGCATAGACTTGTTACCGACAGTCCTAAACCGAATCAATTAGTTAGTTTACCTTTATACTTAATGCTTATTTAAATGTTTTAATGTTTATCTACGCCATAATAATAAGATAAACATCTTATTAGACGGCTAGATAAAATGTTTTTTCATGAAAATATATATATTTTCAAAGGATTTTATTATATTAAATTTCTATTTAGGAAGGTCGCCGCGACCGCCCCCTTGACTGTCATAACGCCCTCCATTTGCCTTTGGACCCGCTACCGCCCCCACGAAAAGCTTCAGCGCCCACTAGGGGGCGGTACCGCCCCCGCTGGGAACCTATGATCTAAATAAACGCTATAACACTTACTTACCATTATTTACACAACTCCAGTCACTTACCGCTTACCAACTTACAAAAATTCCATTCAAAAGTTGCTAAAACTCAAGAAGCTGTAGTTGAACTTTGAACTTTGTGCATTAGAAAAATCTTTTCCGCCATTTTAATTCATGAACTTTATTGCGTCATTACTGCATAATGTGATTATTCATGTGCATTTTTGGTTGATTTTTAAATAAAAACAGGAGGTTTGTTCACGTGCTCAATAGATTTGAAGAGTAGGTACTAACATTTTCATGTTTACTAAAAAACTGTTTAAGGCCCAGATTACGCCACTATCTATTTTTTTATTGTTTTATTACTTCAGCATTAAATCGCTCAAACTACTAAACGGAAAACTTCTAAACGAAAGACCTATACGAGTTTACACAATAAACCTGATAATAGAATAAAAACTGTATGAAATAAAACTTTTTATAGCACAAATTAGACTCGCGAAATAACTGCGTTTTCTGGGTCAAGGAGAACGTGTGACTTTTGAAAATTACTCTTGACTTACTACCTCAGAAAAGCTATTCTTTTAAATTTCAAGAGGGGCGACAGTTAAAGATTTCAAGCCCAACAACACGCTGTCAGAATGTGAGTTGATCGAAATTATAATTATATTTCGTAAAACCTATAATACAGCTCCGAAAACAATTTTGTTGCTTTATGAACATTTTAATATGGTATTTGTTCCAAATTACAATTTATTTACCTACGAATACTATATGTTTTAGTTAAAATAAAATTTATTCGTGTGCTTATCTACCCTTACAGAAAATGGAAAGCAATAAAACTTGAATCATAGACAAAATATAAGTTTCGGACTGCTAAAATTATATTCGTTAAAATACAAAGGGATATATAATAATAATAATTGCTATAACCCATTACCTGGCTATATCACTATTTCAATAGTCGTAGGCCAATACATTATTTTTAAATAAGATCTGTACGTGCTTTTTGACCAAAACGAGGCTCATTATTTTATTATGTAGCAAGATTATTAAAAAATTCGTTTACAAAAACGATTTCACCGGTGAGAACTGAATTGAAGGTTTTAGCAACCTAAACTCTTTACAACTTTCATTGCAGCTGTCTGTAAATATACTGAAACGAACGCAAATTTAACGTGGGAAATGAATGCAAATCCAATCCAGTCAGAATATCTTGATATTATACAGGGCCATAGTAGGATTATTATTATTATTAAATAATAATTCTTAAATGCATATTCAAATTTATAAATTGAAGTTTCTTATTATTTTCTGCACGTTACAAATGACAGCTGACTTTATTAAATTTTTGTACCCAAATTGTAGCCGTTTATTAATATAAGTAAACATTATATATGTATTCGCATTTTGCTTGCAATATTATTTTTTGTATATATTTTGTACTTCGCTATATATTCTTATAAGGGTTAGAATGCTACATCAATGTATTTATTTAATTTCTTTTAGTTTCCTAATATTTTGGTTATACAGTGTATATTTATTTTGTCTCTAAATTTTTCAATTATACTTGTATATTGAGTGCCACCAATGGATTGAGCCAGTACCCAAAGCTTGCGCTATGCGCGAAGACTCAAATTGAGAGGGCTGTTGCGAAGACGTTTCCCGGCGAGACTCTTCTGTTTTTCCAGTGCATGTACCTGTTAGACGCGCTTTCGCTTTTGCTTTTCGAGTGCTTACAATACAGTACACACGTAACGCAGAATCGCTGAAGGTAAGTGCTCAATCGCATACGCTTTTTATATTATATATACTGTTGCTTTACGCAACAATATGTATTAGATAAAATTGAGAGTTTGACAAGATTCATCAAATGTAAGAATTTGAAGTTGTTTTAAGGTGTCATTAGGTGGTTCTGTTCCAAGAGGTGTTTGGCGTAATTAAATTTTTCTGGGTATTTATTTTTATAACAGCGTACGTGTTTTTTGTATGTTATATCGAAATTTCGAAGTGTTTGTACAGTATAAACTGAATTACAAAAAGTTATATAATATGTAGTTTGATGATTTGTTATAACGAATTAGAAAGTATTTAGTGGCAGTTAAGTTAAGATTATTATCTGTATTCCATTTAAATGTAAATTAATCTACATCTGTCTGCAGTTGAATGCAGTCATCAATGGTTCTTATGTTCAGAAAGCTCTTTAAGTCATCAGCAAAGAGCAAATTGTCAAAATACTGCAAGTAGTTTTACTTTTATCAGTATTATGTGTAGAAGTGGGCACATGTTCGCACCTTGAGGTACTCTCGAAAATATCTTAAGGAGATTATGAATTAATGGATACTAATCGCAATCTTAAACAGAATTTTAATTTTTATTAATTGAATTAATTAATTAAATTTCTTATTTTTAATTGTGATTTTATAACATAATATTCGTGATCAATGATCTTAAAAACCTTATTTTAACACCTTTTTATGAATTTTCCATGATTTTGATAATTCAATAGCTCGTATTGAAACTGTCATTATGAATTTTAAATTGCCAGTATCAAATATGTGATCAAAAACTGTAAGTTCAATTCAAAAAAACTGTAATTGTAGGTTCATTATTTTTAGTAATATTTTTACATTTTTTCATGAATTTAGCATGATATATGTATGTATATTTAAACCATCCATATTAAATTTGAGTTTTTTAACAATTTGAATGTCAATGACATTTTCTGAATGCTAAAATCAGAATGGTTATTAAAAGTTTCGCATAGCAAGTTCTCTCCGCTAAAATTCTTAAATCCTTGCAGTTTTCAATATAATTATTCAATAGAAAATGTTTTTTTACGTTTTTGCAAAATTCAGTTAGCTCGAAAGTTTACGGAGAAATAAAATTTGTTCTTCGGAAATTGATTCTGAAACAAGGCATCCTTTGTAGTCTAACTTTATTCCACTATTATTTTCAAGCATTTATGTAATAAAGAAAATTTCTCTTTGTAATTATGCATGAAAGAATTTAAAATAAGCACAGAAATGCTTACAACGTTTTTTTTTCTAACTTGTGTTAACTTAATGTTTTCCTAACTAAAATTTCAAATTAAACAGTTTCAAATTTCAAACAGTTACTTTTAGAGAAGAAGTAAAGAATTGTTAGGGTCATATTTATTTTAAATCATCTTGGTTTTTAAATCCTATCTGCTTTAATCCAATATTATGTTAGACTTCATATATTTTAGCATAGGTATTACATACAATTATTTAACTTTATTTCTTTTATTTGCCAAAAGATGTAAGTTTTCGTTTGTAATTCACCTTATTTTGGTGTGCAAATGAGAAAACATTTATGACGAAGTATATTAGATATAGAGTAGCCTGGTAGCTACTAGGATTATCAACCTCGAAGTCCAGGGTTCGATCCCCAAAATCGCCATAACGTCCAAGCATTTTTAAGAATATGCGTGGCTTTCAAGTCGACTCAGACAGCAAAAATAACTACTTGTGAGTTATTTTCTGGGGTAATGATAAGCGGTCGGTAAATCTAACCACTTCGCCACCCCTATGTATCGTACGACTTTAAGAAATAGCAAATAGCCTGCTATACTCCAATGGGTCTTGATGTCCTAACAGCGAAAACTTCAATAATATATCTCAACAGAGTTGGAGATGACAACAGCGTCCGCGAGCTAGTGTCGGGACCCGCGGGCCAGAATGGCGAAGCGATGCGTTTGAGAATGGGCGCAAATGTCTAAAGACGCTAATACATGCATTCGCAAGGCATTCTACACTGCACACATAATTTTTCTCTCTTTTGGTGAAATTCAAATTTCAATGCAGCACTCTCAAGCTTGACTGAACAAATTAAAATATATCAAATTTCAATATTCCACATGTTGTGCTAACACTTGAGTTTGTAATGTGTCGTGTCTTTCAAAGAAGGTCTTTCCCAAACTGCGGACTTCCCGTCATTATAAAAAAATAATGTAACATCTATTCAGTTTGGTGGCGCCCTCTATTTTTTATATGTTCCTGAATTTATTATCAAATCAGAAACTTTGTGATTAACACCCATGCCGCCTGAGTATAATTTGACTTAATAAGGTGCCTCGGCCGAACCATTAAGTTCTTTAGTAAGTATAAGTAAGTAAGTAAGTATAGTAACGTAAGTAAATATTATACATTTATGGTTTTGTTTGATTTTATTGATTGATTTTAACGTAATTTGCTTACCGAGTAAAAACATAGTTTTTTGTTAATCACAAATTGACGCCCATATGTGGGACTGATTTTTGAGGAAGTTACAAACCGAATTTAAACCACATTACAATTACTGAGAAATTCAATTAAGAAAATATTATACAACGCCATCCACTACCATATTATTAAAAAAGAGAGTTAAATACATATCTATCAAAAATAAAATTTGTGTAGTTTACCAAAATTCGCAAGATTTACCTTTCTGTAGTTCAGATTACGCCAGACGAATATTTTTTAATATTAATTAAAAGATTCAAACATAATAATTAGATCCTACTATAAGAGACAACAAAGTTTTTTGAAGTTAATTTGCCACTTAGGACCCGCAATAACTTATTAGCAGTAATGATTTTTTAGCTTACAGGAAAACTTTGAATTAAATTTATTTAGATAAAAATATTAAATTCTAACATTGCCTACACAACTGCTACAAAGTTACAAGTAGTTTTTTTTATGGAATCTGAATAATAGTAGGTTAAAGTGGTAGACACGACTGTATCGCGATGGATGTGTAGCAAGAGAGATTAAAAGAGAAAGACAACTCGATGCTGTCGAGAAACTTCCACAGACAACCTTTACTGTCACAAGATCAGACCATAATCAATAATATTTCATAATGGGAAAGAAAAAGGATAAAAAGATCTAAAGGAAAGAAAAACAGAGATATATAAATAGTAGTGTAAGTAAAGTAGTCTTCAGTAGTTCAAAAGGAGACATCCATACATAAATAAAGGACAGTAAATAAGTGTGATGTAAGAATAATGTTTAATAATTGTGGTAATTAAAGAAATGACTAGCTCGTTGCTCAAGAAAGAATTTGCTTATATTATATATGAAACTATTTTGATACGTTGCTTTAAAATTTTTAAATTCTGTTTCTGATTAATTTCCGGTTGTATGGTTAGAAGCATATCACATCATCTTCGCTGCTATAATTGAAGCTCAACCATCAATCTGGCAATAAAACTGTTTATAAACAAATATATAAAATTTTCGGAACTAAGGCTAAGGCTAAGAATTTATACCGCTATAATTTTACTAAAATTGCAGTAACGTTCAAAAGCTGTTAATATTATGTAAACATCAGGTTAGTTAAGTAACCGCAATTTATTTTTAAAGATATATTCCGTTATTTAATTTAAGTCGTTGTAAATTAAACTTAAATTGCAAAATATTTAAATTGAATTACATTGATTTTTATGCTGAAGTCTACATGTAAAACATTTCATTTGCCAAAATAATTAAATGTTAAATTAGAACCAGGAGAGAATGAAGTGAAAATAACAGTCTTTGTCGGCTTAGACATATTTATGTGGTTTACAAAACGCAACGAAGGGAAATTATCTAACCTCAAAGAATATTTTATACTTACACAGTGAAACCAATTAAAAATCAATTTGTTAAACGGCATTGCAAATAGTGTTAATTATTTTTAATTGTTTATGTATTTATCTTGCTAATTAACAGTTAATTTTTTAAGGAAAATAATCCCTCAAAGCCCAACTGCATCAGTTTATGTAAACGCTTTTCAAAATTTCTTATTCCACACTAAAGTTAATCAAAATAATTTCAGTTTGGCATACACCTATTATTCATGATGTAAAAATGGCTTTCATATTTTGAGAATGAGATTGTCTGTATAACACACAATTAAGTAGAGATGAAATTCGACATTCATAAGAACAAGAAACGTCTTGTCCTTTAATCTTGGCTTCTATACTTACAGTAATTTCGAGAAATTCGCATTGCCAGAGAAAATGGAACACTTTAATCAACCACTCGCTATTTTGCTCGTCTTGTTATTATTACCTACCTAAATTATGTAACTGAAAATATGATTTACAAATTTTAATCCTGTTGGGTTATAAAAGAGAAAGAGGACTGACTCATTTAAAAGCTTCATTACAGCTGGTATCTGATTGATTTAAGGAAAACTTTCCGATAACAACGTATTTTTTTAATCTTATTTTGTTTTGATAGAAGTGACGGCATTAAATTATACCTTCTATTTTCCCAGGTCGATGATAAAACATTTAAGAGAAAAGTTATATAACGATAAGGAAAATATTTTTCTTGGGAAGAGTTTAACGAGATAACCAATCAATAATTAAACTTTTAATTGTTTACAGTCTGGGTTTGAATTCTTTTTTGTCGTTCTAGTTAATTGAAAATTAGGGGGATGTTAGAACTTATTTGTGTTCCTGCTTTAATAAATGTTTATTGAAGGGTGAAATTTTATTAACACGGAATGTTTGATAACTTGCATTGTACGGTTCAACAGTTATTAAAGGATACCTTCATCTAAATGTTATCTTAATTGGTAACATAATCAAAAGAAACAGGCTGATTGTTAATTTACTGAAATACTCAATTTTAATTAGTTATTAGTTTTAGCATGTTTTTGCTTTTTCAATCAAAATGGCCGTTAGATACGTTTCAATCATTACCTTTCTGTATATTGCTATAAAAATATAGGGTGGGGTGGGGCTATTGTAAAATGTGATATATCTTTACCGTTAAATTGATTTAAATTAATTTTCTAATTGAGACATATACCAAATATAAACCACCTACCTTTACCATAAAAATGCTCTGGCTATTATTAAATTAATTGTGAACCTAGACTCTAGACACAATAAGGCTCTACCAGGCGAGTCGCTCTAATAGGGCAATTAATAAATATGGATCTATAAAACATTATTAACTACACACACAAATAAATAATAAACCGGAGACTGCTTTTAAAATATTTAAATGACAAAATGTATTTATTTAAATAATAATACATTAATAATAAATTTATTTGAACACAAAATAAACAAGCAAAATTAAAATTGAAATGCTAAAAATTATTAAAAATTACAGGTAATTTTGATATCTCCAATAAAAGAAAAATTAGTTCTAACACACTATAATTCATTTTACGTTTAAAATTAATATTTCTATTATTTGTATTACTAACTTTAAATAATTACCTTAAATTATTTACAAAGATCAAATTTTCTGGAGCCTTTTAAAATTATCGGCTGAAATTAGTAGTAACCTGTAAATGGTCTTGCTGCCACATGATTGAATGTCAAAATGGTTGAAATGTACCAAAATTTTCGCCTCCCTTTATGAAAAAGTTTTGTATTACTGGATAAAATTGAAATTATAAACAATAGCTGTATTTCAAACATAAGGTTCCAATATTAATCTGATAATCAAAAACAAATTTCCTTTCCACAAAAAAAGTCATTATTAAATCCACAGCACTGTTATCCAATTAAGTTAAATTGTTTACTATTATAATCACTGACTAAATTCAAAACTTTCAGAAATAATAAACATGTTGACGTAATATCAAAATATAACCTCAAAATTGTAACGTTTAGTTATCGCTGACATTTCTAACTCATTAAATAGCCTTAATTTTTTAAAAATATTATGCTCCGAACACGCGTGGTTTGTACAACTAAATTTACAAAGAGAGAGTCAACAAATTATTTCTTATATTGATATGCTTTCAAAAAAAAAGATAAAATTTGTTATTTTCCTAGGGTTTAGTGTGTTACCCACGTGTGTTAGTAATTTCTTTAGTGGAAAACGTTTAAAGCGGACTTCCGTTCAAGGGCTGGTCCGAAAGACTTGCTTTCAGTTGGTGGTCCGAGACGCACTTCAGTTTTAAGTTCTGACATAGTATAATTGCCGATATCGGATGCCGTGCATGGTTATTTAAGAAAATTTACAGTTAATAATAATATCATTTAATTAAGTTTCCGGATATTAATCAAGAATTTGCGGTTGATAAAGTACCGTTATACAGTTAAATACTTTTCCGGATGTTTGTGTTTTTTGAAGAATGGGAAATCTAGTTTTTCCTAATAAAGTGTACCGTATCGTTTATCGTTTAAACAATTCTCGTACCGAAATACCGATAAAAAAATTAATAAATACAGACTTTATCTTCAGTGATCGAAATCTCGATTAATAATAAAATTTGAGTTATGTGCCTTATAAATCCAGTTCAGATTTAAATAATAAGTGGGTTGTTTTAATGAAAACAGCGAACATTTTCCGATGGTTATCAAAACTAAATTAATAACCAAATCTTATGAAAGTTTATGGTTGCATTCAGTTATTTTATTTTGGGCGAATTCGTAAATAATGGTTCACCACATACAGACATTACAAGGATTAATTCATTGCATCTTTGAATAATGAAAAGCAGAAATCCATGAACAATCCAGTTTCTCCATTCATCCTGCAGTAATTATTTTGATGCGTGCAGGAGTTATATTTGTGCAGTTTATCGTTGGTTTTATTTGCGAATTATTGACAACTACAGGTACAGTGATTTATGTATTTCTTTGAGTGTTAAATATTTATGTAAATTCTCTTTGAATCTTTGAAATATTTTTACAGTTTGTTTTTCATTTATATGTAATTTAATATACAATTTTTATTCATTAAAATTTTATTAGTCAAGAGCTCGTAGGTAGGGAATTATTATTTAAATTTTTGTGTTTAAAATTTGTAATCTTTTTATATTTTTCCTTGTGTTTTCTCAAATAAATATGATTTTAAATTTAATTAAAACCAGTAAGACTGAACCACATAATTATGAAAGTTTTTATTCATACCTTCATTAAACTAAATTTTTGACTTTGTTGAAATTAACTAATATTTTGCACTAAATTTATATCGGTCTGATTTCATTTTCTAATTAGTGATTTCAGACAGATTTATTAGTTTTATTTAATCTATTCGATCTATTTAATTATCACTATTAAGCTTCATAATCAGATGGCGCCCTTCTTGTGTATGGTTTTGTGTTTTTTGAAACCTTTATACATCTTTTATAAATTAGACAAATGCAGAACCAATACCTACGACCTGAAATTAAAAATTTGTAGGATAGAGCTAAATCACAAGCCGTGGTAATCTTGAGCATCTTTTAACGTAAGTATAAATTTTTATTGTTTAATATTGTTTATTTTGCCGTACAGAAAAACGAGCGTTTTAGTCGATTGAATCAATTTTCAAATGCATTCAATTATACACTAAAATATGAATTAAGTAATCAATATCTTTGTTTTACCTCTTTTCATGATTACAGAAACCTTTCTTAGATCCTATAGAATACTATTTACACAAATTTAGGTATCCAAACTACAAAATAACAAACTAAATCACATAATTTTAGCTAAATAAGGCAAACCGCAGAAATATGTGTTTTAAACCCATAGATCTTCTATAAGAAATCATCCCCATATTTGCATATATGTCTCGGTTGTACCCAAGGAACTGCTTGACAACATAATAATAAAATATTTAAGCCCACAGACTGTTTACTTTTGAAAAACAATAAAATTATAATAAAACTGCACAGATCGTTGACTGTCAATAAAATCTTTAGAAATGTTATAAACTAAACCAGCAGGTAAGGTGATAAGTACTTGCATACATCTCTACTAACATGCACCTTATCTGTTTTAGGTCAAAATATGTCTTGAAACGGCTTCAATACTTATTTATTTTCTAAAATCAAGTAACAATCGTAAATCGTCAGCTGACCAAGTAAATTTACCAAAATTCAGAGAAAATCAACTTTAAGATTTATTCTTTTTCTATTTAGTGTGTTATAGAGTGTTTCTTTAACAACATGAAACATAATTATTTTTTTTATTAAAATTTGTCTTATAAAAAAATCATTTCCCTTGGAAGTTATACAACCCAACTAACATGTTTGTATATCGTGATGCCTATAATCATAACAATACGTATAAAATATTTTATTATTTCTTATAGTTGTTAATCAACCCTAGTACCCAAAATAAGATACGCGAATATTGTTACTAGTCTGTAAATAAGCATTACAAAGATGCCTTTCATATATTGCAAGTACATATATGATATATACGTTAGAAATATAATACACATTAGGGTGATTTTTATTTGGGTCATATTGGAATTTCGGTTTTGCCGGGTTCCCGTTTGATTCTAAAAATAAACTGAAAATTTTAAGACCAATACGAACTTCCTATCTCTATTCTAATCATTCGCTGTAACAATGAGAAGTTTCCGATTTAAAATGCACGCTTTTTTCCACTTCTTATGTATATATTTGTCCACTGGGACAAATTGTTGAGAAAAAATTTAAAAATTAATTTTTTTGGAATTAACAGTGTTCGATACTACTTTTAGGCATAAAAGAATTATATGAAGCATTCGATTTTTTCCAACGATTTACAAAATAAATTTACAAAATAAATAATGCACAGTTCAATTACGGTTGAAGTGATGTAGAATGACCCATATAATTTTTTTTCACCTAAAAGTAGATCCATGCTCGTTAATTCTATAAAATCAATTTTCAAATTTTTTTCAAAAATTTGTCCCAGTGGTCAAATACATGCATAAGAATTGAAAAAACCCATGTATTTTAAATGGGAAACTTCTCCTCGTTACAGCGAATGATTAGAATAGAGATAGGAAGTTCGTATTGGTCTTAAAATTTTCAGTTCTTTTTTTGGAATCAAATGGGCACTCGGCAAAACCAAAATTCCAACATGACCCAAATAAGAATCACCCTAATACACATGTTACATTTAATACACATTTTCTTCGCTCAATTACCAAAACTGTTTTACATGATTAGTCTGATTTAGGTTTCTTTCCAGTATTTTTAAGTTATTGCATTAATTTGTATGGGATTTCTCCGAACCGTGTATTTCTCTGTGCACCTGTAAAGAATTCCTCTTGTATCTACAGTTTAATTTTTATTTAATTCACTTTCTGTTGGATTTGAGGCATGCTATCTCTAGTCTAGCAGCAAAAGGTATTTGCTGTTGCGTAATATTATAACATCCAGGCACATTGAATCTTCATCGAACTAGATTCAAGGTTTTTCGTCCCAAATTATGCTCCTGCTTGGCTGACGTGTGATATTGGCAAAGCAAGTTGTAGGACCACAGATAGTCCATTGGGGTTTTCACACTTCCAATGCAGTAGGTCATCGCGTCAGCACAGAACATTCAATTGAGCCCAGTGTTTCTTGGTCGTTGCACACCTAAATACTTCTTACCAGGAAGATATAACTGCATTCTTTGGCCATCTTCTAACAATCTTCAAGTCTTCGTCCTTCTTTTGACGTTTTTGTAATTTCTCTTATAACGTCCTCTATGATGAATTACTTGAAAGTGGCATTGTTAAAGTCTTTCTATCTGCTTGAAACTTACTAACTTATTGACAAATTGTCTCCTATAGAGGTATGTGAATATGTTTAACGGCTTTCACGATGACTAGAGGTGTTATTCTTGACGCGGTATTTTATTCGGTGCAGTTGGTCTTCTCCGGAGGTCTAGGTCAACTCTTTATTATCAATTATTAAAATGGTTTTTTGGAGACTTGTGAATACTTTTTCTTACTACGCAGTTTTTACAATTTTTACTACCCGTTGCTTGTAATACCACTATGCATATTGTAGTGTTCCAGAACTTTTATTTGAAAATATTGTTTTAATTACTGCACACAAACATAATAAAAAATATATATCTCGGGTCAAATAGTGGACCTTCAATTGTGTTATAACCTTTTTTGAGACTTAAAAGATGACTAATAAATCTCCGACTGGGCTCTTTATTACAAATTCACAAATGTATATAAAAAGGATTTTTTTTAGCTAATGGTACTTGTATTTAAATGTTTGTGTATCATTTTTTGCTGGGGTTTGACCCTGGTTTATGAAAAAATGTGAAGAAGAAATCCTGGTTGTGTTGGTGTAAAAAGTTGTTTAGCAGAGCTGATGCGATTCCAGCAAGTTTCAACCCTTGATTGAATTGAGGAACATTAATTATTGTAAGTTGTATGATGTCTTCACTTGCCACTACACAATGAGTTACTTTGTGAACCCGAGATGAGTTATTTTAACTATTAGGTCATTCTTATCTGCCTTTGATAATGACATTTAATGTTGAAACAATTGTCAAGACAAGAATTTAATAAAACTTGTGAAACTTTTAATTAATCTTTTAATTTTATTATATTTCATATATGGAGTTCCACAAAGTAACGCTGTAGACAGTAAACTCAGTTAAAAGATCCCTTATTACTCTTGTAACTCTGCACACTGCACACAGGTGTAATAATTCGTCGGAATTAAATATGAACGAGGTTCGCATGAATCCGCGTACTTACGCACGTAACAGACTTACTACTTTTCTACAATTTCTTATTTATAATTTACTTAAATTTTCTCTCTAGCTTTGTCTTGCTTTCTTCCGCGTCTTTCCTCTTCTCTTTCTGCATACTCCCTCAATATTAAATTTCTTAATGTTCTTAACGTTACATTAATGTTACATTCATACATTACAAAAATTCAAAAAGGATTTCAAAGCAAGATTAATTAGGATTCTATTTTTAAAACAACACTAACTTACTAGAGATCATGGGTAAAGACGTGTGTCTTTCAAAGGTTTCATAATAATCATTTGACAAAATAACTTACAGTATGTACATTAGTTATCCAAATTAATCTGAAGTAATAACACCATGTATACCTTGCCTCTTTTGAAGTTCAATAGAAAAACTTTCACAAGTTAAAGCGGCAGCTTGAAGGTGAACAAAGTACTTACAGGTAATTTAAACTCTAAACTATGTTGGTATTCGAACTCTTATGTCTTTCTGCATTAAATAAATTTTAAAACACTTGAACCACCTATTAATTGTTTTGTTGTTAGAAAAGAAAAATGATATTTATTCGCGTTAGAGATTACTAAAACTTATCTTTTACTATAAGTTCTTTACGCAGAACTTTTATAAAATATACTTAGATTCACTAAATTATTATCAGGAAAAATAATTGCATACATAACGGAGTTAAGAATCTTTAAAGCGTCCAATTTCATCTTTAATTAACCTGAACTAACACCTCTTATCTAACCAAACTAATTGACGTCAAATTTCAGACATAAAACAAAAAGTTTTTTCCATTCGAAGGTTTAGGCCATAAGCACAACGATGCGGTAAGGTCACAACTATAGCAGCATAAAAACTAAAATCACGTTCACATTCCCCTGTGTAAAAATTACACTATTCGGACTGAGGTCCGCTTTGGCTGTGTGGCCACGCGGCCTAACCGTGCTAGTTAGAGCGAAGGCCTGTAACGGAATGACTGTCGTATCCTGTGTCGATCAAGCTGAAACTACCACTTCTAAATTTTTAGGAGATGAAATATATACCCCATAACATGCTGCTTAACAAAAAAATAAAATTATCCAGGTTTTGAGAACATTTTATCAATTTCGCTTTAAACCAATCCAAAATACACAAGATTTACCCTTAATATTTTTTCGAGAAACACAAACAGTAAAGTCAATTCTTTTGAGGACATCTGAAAGATTTGACTTAAAATTATTATATGCCACTTGAATTTAATACTTTATCTAAAATATATTCTCAGAAGTAAGACCGGTTTGTTCTCAACCATAAAATCTGCTTTTCTTCTTGGTATCACAAAGCATATATACAGTAATTCTATTCCATACCAATCATAAACAAGCCCAGAAAACAGATTTATTTTATATTTCAACCAAGAATACAAGAAATGAGTCATCACAAGGACGTGGGCGAAAATGTAAAATGCATCTATAATTACGCGAAGGCCACGCTGTAATCTAAATGATAAAATAAACAATAAATGAGCTAGAAAAATTCAGTAGCGGAACAAACCCCTTTTTAATTAAAAATAAATGTAAAACAGCAATGAAAGTCTGTTGGTTCTAGCGTACGTCACTGAATTCTTAGCAACGTGAAATTTGCACTCTTATACGATAAGGGTCGTATTTCTCTCTCACCTCACTCACCTCTCTACTCACCTCGGGTCGTATTTCTTTATTCCGGTGTGATTACGAAAGTGACTCATTTCTTGTATTCTTGGTTGAACTATAGTACGTGATTATTACATTACAGAGTCGTATTCAGTTTTAAGAAATAAAACCATCTGAAAAATGAAATTTAAATATTTGATACAATATGAGTATCATGTTACATGAAGTTATCCTGCTTCAATGTAATTGTTCAAATATGAACTATTTACAAGATCAACTTTTTTATGTTCGTATTACATATTATGTTTTTATGTCTTAATGTTCAAATATGTATCCAAACATTCCTTCGTATGCTATATTCGAACCTCTTAAATTCCATTACAATCGATTTATAAATGAAAATTTTACGTAGGTGTGAACATGGCGTGGAATACCAGGCATGTAAGATAAGAAAATAATTTAAGTAAAATACTAAGTGTCTTATATAAGAAATAAATGGAAGAAAAGGAAACCAAAACATAACTTCCATAGAAAGCTGGGCAGGCAACATCAAAAACAATAACGATGCTAACAATTCTCAATTCAATTCAAGAATGACCCCGTTAATAATTATTGACAATAGGTACAGGCATATATACTGTTATTTTGTGGACTGTTTATACAACACCTCATAGACCTCATATACAAATGGTACAGCGGTGCATGAAAATTGTTACTGAAAGAATGCATTAAAAGTTTTCCGTCAATCATGCACTTAAGCATGACGGTGACATATAGTGAATTAATGTCAAGCATATATGTAGGTACATAACTTCCTGTTATAATTTTAATAATAGTCTTGTATTTATTAGTACTTATTTTTATTATAAACATCCAAACAAAATATTCATAAAATAAAACAGAATGAATATTTAAAAACGGATTAATGAACGACAATATACTTGATGGCAAAATAAAACATCACTCTCATTTATTAAAAATGTGACACCGACACACCAGTTCAAGTGGAAAACATTACTCTCGTACGTTTCAGGACTCATATTGTATCCAGTCAATATAGACATTAATTTCACATATCGAATCTATTCACTTGATGCAGACATTAATTTAAAACACATGTCGACACGTACTACCCGCTTTAAAAAAAAACAACAGGCGGAAGATATATGGCACAAAATGAAAATAACGTTATTTTCTGTCTTTCATCTGAATTGTTGGAAGTTACAGCGAAATAATTGTTAGAGTATAGTGTAAAAATTTCTATTGACGTTTTATTTTGTTAGAAAGAATTTTGTAAACATTTTGAAATAAAAGTTTGTAACTAATGAATCTAATGATCCATATTACTTCAAATGTTTAATGACAAAATTTACATTTACAGTAAATAATAATTTTAATAAGATTATATACTCTATACTATTATCATGTATACACGATAATTCAGAGTTCAAAGTAAAAACTCTAAAGAATTTAAAAGTTAATTAGAGAGGGCTTTCTTTTTTGATTTTTGATCTCAAACCTTGCCGGAGTGCATTTATTTATGATGAAAACTGCAACTCTTGGTTTATTAAATAAAATTTAAAAATATTATTTTTTTCATATATATCTTACCTTATCAATAAATAATTAAAAAATGTATTTTCATGTTAACGAGATTCCTCAGTTGTATAAGATTATTATATTTCAACATTCTACAGCTCTTGGTTAAATAATTTTGGTCCGAGGATTGTAAAGCTGCTTCATTACCACATAATTGTAACTATCTTAAATGTACGGGATGCTTCTTACTAATGATATCAGATAAACATGTTCATTGAAATACTGCAATTGAGTTATTTGAATTCTTTGCTATCTAAAAACATGTAAATAATGTTATTAAGATCATATTGTTTAAATTAATGAAGTTAGGAAGGTGTAAAAAAGTATTTTTGGCTAATAAAGTTCACTTGCAAGGTTAATTTTGGTTGTTCATACAACTATTATATATCAATGAATTCGGAATTTAATTTTCTATAAGTTTATCTAATTAGTTAAGTGTTAATTAAGATTTATGTCTAAAAATAAGTTTAAGAATATTTAGAAATATCAACAGGCATTTGTTTTCATGCAAAAGTTGTATTGCATTCAATTGTGTACCAAAATCATATATAATCATAGCCATTTTTGTAACAAATTCTCTTACAATTTCATCTTTCAAGTGCATAAATAAATTTAAGGTTATGTTTATAAAAAATATAAAGAAATCAATTTCAAGATTTTGTGGTTAGTGATATTTTTGAGAAGCGTCAGTGTTTAAAATTAAAAAAAATATATAAATCAAAATGCTGAATTAACAAGTGCTTCAAGTTAAACAAGTGTTTAATTTATTCTTCTATAGACATATATTATTATAAAGAAGAAACTTATGAAACATTTAACTGGAATATAAATGGATTTGGACTTCAATAAAAATTGATTTACGTACCACAATTGTACAATTAAATGGACTTGGAATTCCAATTAGTAGAGCCTTTTGTTTGGAAATATTTGAAAGAGGTCTATGACACAGTTTCTTGATTTCTTTATCGAAACTAATAAAAGCAGCCAAGCAGACACAAGGGGAGTTAATAAAACTAAAGTTGTGGCGTCAATTTAAAAACGGAATTGAATTATAAACGTGAGATTTAATAGTAGTTAGTTTTATTTTTAGTAATTAAGAAACATGATGATACCAAAGGAATTAATCTCCAAATAAAGAAAACTGAACTATTTTGGGATTAATTCAAAATTAATGATTAAGAATTAGAAGGATAGGATTTAGTAATCAGATTTTTTTTGTTGTTGCATTTAAATATTTAAAGATAATTAAGAATTAAGAAGTGTTTCTATATTTTACTCACATAAAAGTAAATCTATTTTTCTTTTTGTTATTTTATTCAAAAATAAAATTGTGTTTTTATTATTTTGAAAATTACTTTGTGTATGAGTTTTTGTGTAACTATTCCCGAAACATGAGAATTTAGTTATCCATTGAAGCGACCCGCCTGAAAGAATCTCAATTTGTGGAGAGTTAGACTTTTCACAACCTTATATTTAGCAGGAGCATTTATTTCAACTAAAGGTAAGCAAGTAGTGAGTTGTGTATTTCTTCTTTGTTACGATAGCATCTATGTCTGTGTCTAATAGCATTTAAAAGATAATATAATAAATAATTATTATCCTAACATTATGTTTTGTTCAATTAGTTCAATATTAAAGATTAAATTATTTGTTTTATTTAGTAATATTCCAGCACTAATATTATTTAACTTTATAAAATATATGTGTACGTTTGCTTTGCTTTATTTGTGTTAAATAAATAGCAGGCTAGTCATCTGGTAATATTAAGTACAGTAATACTATTTTTAACAGATTTCCAACCAGTTCCAGTTGCAGTTCAAAGTTGCGGCAATTACTTTATTATACGTTATAAGCGTAAAGGCATATACTTTAAAGCGGTCTACAGACAAGTCAGGATTTGCTATTTTTTACAAATTTTTTATTCATTCACTAAAATACTTCGTTCAAACATTTTTATTTAAATTGCTTTTAAATAAGTATATTTTTAAAGTTAGTCAATTTAAATGACTTATATCATTATTTATTTATTATTCAATAGTGATAAATAATATTTATAGCGTTTAGCAAGCCTTAGTAGTATAAAAATAATCATGTATATTTACTATCTAGATGATACGATGCTAGTTTCTTTGAAATTGTTATGAATTCTTCAACTAGCACAGATTGGTGGATACTTAGGCTTAGTTGCGATTTTAAGCAAAATAAATTAATTTTCCTGGCCAAAAAAAATCCAAATCTAAAAACACTTTTTGAGTCAATCACTGTTGATTCTAAGATCTAAGATCTTTTAGAATTATGAATAACAAATCAAATATCCGTTGAGCCCTCCTAGAATTTATAAATAAAATCGGACTGTAAAAGCGAACAAACGCATAACAATATGCACCGTAGCGACAGAACGCATCTATCCTAGCAATTAACAGCTGAATTATAAATAACATGATATTTTGTGAATTAAATTTGCAAACTAATCTTAATGTCTGTACAACAGCAGTAAATTATAAATTCCTAATTTTATTGTTGTTTCTTACTTATATTGGGATGTTACCTTAATAAATAAAGATAAATAAAGGTGATGTAAACAAAATAAATAAATATCAGAAAAGATTTTTTATAAAATACTAATAATTAAATAAATTCGGCTAGCTTTAATAATTGTAAATTATAACATTCCAATAATTTTTCCTTGACCTAGTGGGTTAACTCATCTTTAAAACGGTTGATCATGAGATTAACGCCAACGACAAAATTGTTTTTACTAATCCTTGTACCTGGAAAGAACAACAAACCACACCTGGAGCACTGCATCTAGACGGAAAATAATCTTAAACTCTATATATAAAAAAATATGAACACATGTATATAAACACTTTTAAAAAAATACAGATTTTATTTTATTTATAAAAAGAAAATGTATTTAAAAAGAAATGAATTCAAAATCGAAATCATAGAGGAAATCCTTTCCTAAGTTTGTTCAAATGAATTATTGTTTGTTGATAACCTGACGTGTGGGTTACAACTAATTTCATTTGAACGGACCAACATAAAAACAAATTTATCAAAGAAACTTATTTTCTGTTAAAAGAAAAATTTAAGTATAATTAAAAACAAATAAATTTAGTTCTTAACGAACTTCTTAGAATTTACAAGATTAATTTATAAAAATTGTTTCATATATGTTTCATATCAGAAAACAAAATTTTAAAAACAACCCACCTTCTACATGTAATTAAACCCTTTTATTGGTGTTTAATTATTGTTAACTCTTACACACAACTTTTGGCTTTTCCGATTTTTAAATAAAAACAGTGTTAATATTTTATGATTTTAAATGTTTATTACATTAAATAATTGAATTATTACAAGAAAATTATTAGAATTATATGAGCGATGATTTTTGTTTTAGACCTTGTATAGTACTACTTTATTGTTCGCAATGTAACCACTTTTATTATAACTATATGTAAATATCTACAATATTACAAAACAAGTTAATAGGAATTGACTTAACTAATATTGTAAACAGTGATTAATATCATGTTTGCAATCATGACTCGATGGACATAGAAAATTACATATTCTGTTTGAATATAACAAAGTCCATTGATAAACACATTAACAACCATTTGTCTAATAATTGCTTAATAAATATAACAATCATCTTATTCTAATATGAACTTAAGATTAATGAGATGAGTAAATCCTGCGCTATTTTATGAAGATTAAAATAAATAAAGAAAATATTTTATTGAGGTTTATTACACTTTCCTCCTTAAGTTGAAAGTTGAGGTTTTATTAAACCTTATCTTTCAATTTAGCGATTCTAAGGCTTTTACGCAATGGTGTTTGGACATTTGCGTCAGCGTTAGGAATATCATCTAATTCAATATCTAAGTTAGCTGAACTTATTTCAGTCTTTGATTTTTTAAAGAAATTTAATGTAAGGCAATTATTTAAATTTGTGCAAGCTAGTAATTTATGATCATGATGCGAATGACTATTTTTTTGTTTCCTAAGCTTAATTATAATACAAATAGTAAGTCTATATAATACATATATAATTATTATGATACCTTTAATAATGATTACATAATATGATGACAATCTTTCAGATTAAATTTTATTATTGGATAAATTTTCTGATAGTTTTCGTATATGTTCGAGTTTATGACTTGCTATCTTTAGTTCTTCTAAATTTAATTTATTGCTTGAATGAATTTGAATAAAATCAATATTTGAAATATTTTCTAATCTTTTATTGCAACAGTCATCTTCTAAAATATCAAAATCGCGTAAGAATGAATAAACTTTACTTTCTAAATCTACTTCCTTTGTTACAATAACGGTTTATGCTGTGTAAGCTTTACAGCCTGATTTTAAGGACAGTTTTCCAGTGCCAATCAACGTGACATCAATAGGTGAAGATGAATTTTGACAAGGCAATGTGACTTCTGTAGGTTTTGATAAAACATAAATCCATTCATTAGTATTGTATAATTTGAACCAAATTTCTTCATGAATGAGTGATACGCGTGTATCACAATTATCCGGGATTTGAGCGTGAGAATGGAATAATTTGACTTCACATGTAGGTTTTGCGTGACTTGTATATATAGGTTCAATCTGTTCGCAAACTAAGTTCGCGGGTTACATGTTTGCAATTTTGAAGGTTATTCATGGTAGTAGTAGTATTTTAATTTAGTTGTTGAAATTGCCAAATATTCTGAACTAGGTAAAATAAAGATATAATTATTATGTTGAGAGAGTATTGGTAGAGCTATTAAGTGGTACAAATTAAATTTTGAGTCAGATATTAATGGAATTTTTAATACGCATATGAGTTTCGTTTTTGAATAGTAAATTGATAAACTGATTAAGTTCAATAATTTGTAAGTATTTTGAATATCAAGTGCCAATGGATAGTCTAAAGAGTTTGGTAAATGTATAGCAGTTTTACTCAATTTGGTTATTAGTTGTGAAGGTGTAATTATGATTGGATGTACTATGTTTAGTCTAGCTAATAATATAGCGTCGATTAGAGTAGAATACTCTTTATCTACTTCTGAGGTAACCAAAGTAAGTAATGCTAGATGTTCTTCAATTTTTTGGTTTATACCTAACTGAGTAATTTTACTGGAGGTACTTTTTGCAAAATTTTCGAGGAGTAGTAAGTTATAATTGAATATCTTTTCATTATTATATAAATTTGCAATTGTGTTATTAAAATTGGAGATAGTGGTTTGAACTACTTGCGTTTGGTCTTTTAACAAATTTAGAGTAGCTTTTTCGTTCGTATTAATAGTTTCTATGACTTTATCATAATGAGCTGACTTAATCTGTAACAAATGCTTTTTTTTCAGGGTCAAACCATTTATTTACAGCATGCTCCATTACAAAATATTATGTAACACTACATGCTTAACTATGCATAGAAATTATTTGAAACATAATAAATACTAATACAAACAAATCAATACAAATGAAGAACATAAACAAGGAACGAGAATCTAGAAATAATGATAACTATAACTGCTATATACCTATATATTAATATTGAATGCGTCTTTATATTATATTAAATGAATCTTCTAATAGCTTTAAAGATATTCTAAATTTCGCATAATTTTTCAAAGTTAATCAATTTTATAAAATCCAAAAATGTTTTCAAATGTTTATACACAAGTTCGTCTTTTGTTATCGGCCATTGATCGTCACTTAAAATTATATCATTAATAAGTTGTCTTCTTGCACTATGTAATTTGGAACATTGGAAAATTATATGGTCTACTGTCTGTTCATTTTGTTCACAAACGCACGTAGGATCTTCAATGATATGAAATCTGTAAAAATAACTTCTTATTCTACCATGCCCTGTCAGTAAAGTTGTTAAGGTTTGACTAATTGGTAATTTCTTCTTCATTCTTCTTCTTACAGTTGGAAAAAATTCTTTTGTCTGTGATCCGTTAGTTGTGGTGTTCCATTCTTCTTCCCAATCATTTATACTTAGTTTTCTAGCTTCGTAAATTATTAAACTTTTTGGATATTTTCTGTAGACAACTCTACCATCTTCATTTTCTGCGGCTTGTTTTGCTAAATTGTCAGCTAATTCATTTCCCTCTATTCCACAATGTCCATTTAAATTGAATCTTCCAATTTGGATCTTCCATTTTCACAATTTGTTTCCTAATCTTAGAGATTAAATCACTATGAATTTTTCTATTTTTTAATGAATCCAAAGATATCTTGCTGTCTGTAAAAATCTTTGCTGTTTTGTCATTATTCTGAATGTTAGTAATTTCTTGTAATTTTTCTAATGCTTTCAATATCGCTAGCTGTTCAGCCTGGTTGTTAGAACATTTCTCGTCTAATTTATATTTTAATTGGTACATCAGTTGTAAATTTTGGTAATTAACTATCCCACATCCCACCTTATTTTCAATTTTACTTCCGACCGTATACACATTAAAATTCTGTTGGTGAACTTCATTATCATCCATATTTATTACTGGGAATCTTGCTGGGTACGGCCATTTGGTATAATTCATTGGTGCATCATAATCTGAATCTTCTAAAAGTGCTTTTGTTCTATTATGTATATAAACAATTTCTTTCAATTTCAACATAATAGGTATTGTACCAGCTACTATGCACGATATCTCATATGAGATGGTTCGAAATCCTTTTATTATTTTGATATTGATTAGTCGTTGCACTCTTTTATACTTGATTTGGTTAGTCTTTGTGTCCATTGCTTTAATCCACACAGATGCAGCGTGTGTTAATATAGGAACGATTGCTCCATTATATATGGTTTTTAAGGCTTTATATCCTTGACCCCAGGTTATCTTTGCAGACCGTGACAGTGAATGAATTAGCGTGATGCATTTTTTACTCGTATACTCTATGTGTTTGTTAAAGTTAAACCTGGAATCTATGTGTATGCCAAGATATTTAAATTCATTGACTTGTTCTAACATTTTATTATTAAGGTAAACATACATACATACATAATCTTTAACCCCTTATACCTTTCGGTGTCGAGGCGTCAAACACACCGAGCCACAGAGTGAATATGTGCGTGTGAGACGAGGCGGTGGAGCCATATAAGCAAGTACACTGCGCTCGTGGTTACCCATCCAAGTCTTGTACGACGCAAACTCGACTTAACTATGTTAAGCGAGAGAAATCCACTATAACCACTTTGCCGACTGCTGACTAGGTAAACATTTAGTCTAATATTATTTGCATGGTGTTTTCTCGAAATGACCATTACCTTTGATTTTTTATCATTGAATAGAATTTTATTATTTTTGGCCCATGTGGAAACCTTGTATAAATCCGAATTCATATAATTTTCTGCTTCTTGTATGATGGCACTTTTTGTAAGAATTATCAAATCATCTACAAAAGCTAATACTTTGGTACACATTGAAAATGGAATGTCTAAAAGTGAGTTATACTGTATATTCCAAAATCTGGGCCCACAACATGACCCGTCCTCAAGGGTCATCCTTTGGTAACTATCATTTCAGTACAAAAATTATTAATTGTAAAAGTTGCCTTTCTGTCGCTAAAATAATTTTGAGTTAAATTATATAAATTCTTTGGACACTGGAATTTCTTTAACGCATATAGAATGCTCGGCCACCATGCAGCATCAAATGCCCCTTGAACATCTAAACTGCACGCTATTATTATCTACGCAGACGTTATTATTATTTCGTTGTTTTAAACCTTCCTCTACGAAATTCTTAAGAGCTATGAGAGCGTCTTCTGTACTATGTTGAGGTATAAATCGAAATTGATTTTTGTTTAATAAATTTTTTGAATAGACATGAAACATTATTCTATCAATTAATAATTTTTCTAGTATTTTACCACTAACATCCAAAAGACTTATAGGACGAAATTTACCAACTTCTACACTATTATATTTGTCTGGCTTTACTATTGGCACGATTCAAGATTGTTTCCATTCTATTGGAAAATAGTTTCTTTTTAGGCACTCATTATACATTGCTGTAAAGAAGAGTGGTAATTGTTGAAAAATCCTAGAAATTATGTTGCTAGTTATTCCATCTTTTCCAGGGGCCTTTTTAGGATTAAATTTGTTTATTACTGTGAAACACTAGTTTTTCTGTCAGACTAAATGACAATAAACTAACTATAAAAACTATAAAATTATATAAAATAATTCATACTTACTGTAACTGAAAACTCAAAATATCTGCCACAGCTTGAGATTTAAACTCTCTCTTACAAATTAATTAGTCAAGTCGTAGGTATTGGTTCCACAGCTGTATAAATTGTGAAAAGGAATAGATAAAGGTTTAAACACAAATAAAAACTTAAAAGGGCGCCATCTGGTTATGAAGCTTAAGTTATTAATTATAAATAACCAATCAAAGATGTAAATTGAATAAGCATTAAAAATGATTAAATTCATTAACCAGAAAATGAATAAAATATTTAGTTGAATCAAAAAAATTTTGTTAATTTAAAATTTTGAAGTAAAATGAAGCAGAGCATTCATAACTAATATGGTTCCGTTTTCTAGATCCTTAGTTTTGAATTAATAACATTTATTTAATAATGAGAAAAAATGGTAACGACATAACTTTGCATATATATAAGAAATAAAACACACCTCATACATTTATTACAATTCCAATCTAAGTTCATTAGATTATAACTAAAACAGAATAAATCAATAAAAATTCATCTAGAACTTTTCATTAGATAACGGAAATAAACAAAAAGTTTATTAGATCAAACACAAAAATTGTTCAAACACATTAATTCAAATATTAAAATTTGTATTGACTGGTCTTTTTCTGGACAAAATTTATAAACAAATATCTAAATGAGATTAGACAAATTAAATCAATTCGACAGTATCAATATAAATGATTTGTAATTAAATTAAAGTTTAAAGATTTTTTTAATAACGAAGAGAGCTCTCCACTAAGAAAAATTCTTAACTGTGAGATTCTTAGTTAACTGAATTATAAACAAATCCTTAAAACTACAGTACCTTGAATATTATCGCTCAAATTCGTGGAATACCATACATATAGTCCAGTAGAAATTGGATATTCGGCCTTTCATTTGGGGAAATTGTCGTTGAACTCGGCGTTGTATTGAAGTGTTGATTCTCCGTACCAAAAATGCGATAATATTTAGTTATTGTCATTCGCCCATATGATTTCATGAACAAACGGGATTTTCACTTGGAAAATAACGATAATGTTTCAGAAACTTAGGTTGTTTTTTAATCACGTGTAGCACCAAATGCGTTTAAATTCATTAAGCGGGGTTTTAATTTATAAAAGCACTAGAGTCGATCGTTAAATTCGAGATCGCTTTATATGGTTTTGCTTTAAAAAAACTGCACTGGTCTTAAACCCAAACGAAGCAAAATAATTGTTGGTTGTTTTTTTAGTTCTTCACTATAGCGTGAAACACATTTATTTACCCGCGTTACAAAATTATAAAAATTCTTCTAACACGAATTAACGAGACGGAAATTCTTTTAAAACTTGCACTCTACACAAAACAGCATTAAAACTGTACTGTACTGTATTTAGGATTATCTTTCAAATCTCATAGCACTTAAGCTAAACGGCATCTTTAACACAATATCGACCGCTTACAAACATGGTGCAGTGTCGAGTCTCTCACGTCAAAACCAGCGAAGGCATTTTATGAACTCGGATCCCGTAGTTACACGTGGATACATCTGTTTTTATGCGGCAAGGGCGCTTTTATTTGGCCTTCTATAGGATTCTCGACTCTAAGTGTAAAAAGTAGCACTTAAAATTGCGCGCCAAGCTAGTGTGGAATGCTACAGCATCTGCCTTGTAGACAAGATTCCTACGCTATAAACAGACTTAAAATTTAAAACGCAATTTACGAACAAAGGAAACTTCATTTTCGAATCCGGTATACTCAGAATGTTAACAAAATATTTCTATAAAATTGATGATCAAGTACTTCTCACAGTTTCTTAGCAAGGTCTCTCCCTAAAATAATTGATATTATTTTAAAATGCAATTTAGCAGGATACGAAAAAACAACATCATTATGACGCTACATTCTTTAATTACAGCAAATATGAAACAATCTTTTCTTAAAAGTGCTTTCAGTAGGAATTATTTACATGATGAAATGCTGATTTAAACAAAACGAAGCTCACAGGACCGAGCTTAAGATTTTTAATAAGAATAAATGCTAAATTCTGCGTACAAAATGCTGTTGGAAAATCTACCCGTTACACTCGCCCACTCGTCGAAGAAAAAGAAAAAACAATAAAAAAAGAAAAGCTGTGAAGCCCGTCTTATGCTATACTAAAACTAACAAAATGCCGAAAGCATACGAAGATACCATACTAATATCAGAACCAATGCACACCCAAAAGTGTCTAACGCCCAAATCTATAAGACCCTAAGTGTCTAAACATTCAAAAAGGAAAGAGGAAAGGAAAGGGACTATCCGGCTAGGAAAATAGAAGGGACCAAAGGTAAGGAACGCCGAATAGAGCTGAAAGGAGCCACCCTAAAACAAATGTCCTAACAGAACATTCAAACAAAACCGAAGGTGTTGGAGAAGCCAGACGCACCAACGGGGACCCCAATAGTCATGTACTAGGAAAATCAAAAACGTAATCATACTCAGAAACACCCACCAACATCATAATCTAAAACGAAATCTAGTACGCACACAAGAGAGTGCAACAGCAAGGTGCCGCATAGGGTACCAAAAGGCAACACCCCGTGATCTCCGGTTTACAGTAGCCCGATATGGTGCTAACTGAGCCTTCACAGATCGAGAAGAAAGAAGGAAGAGAAAGAAATAAAAGAATAGTAAACAAAACTGGAAAAAGTAAAACTTCACAGATAGTACTTCACTTCAGCAGAAGCCCGAACAAGAACCAATCACCCACTAAACACCCACCGTCCAGCATTAGGACCTCCTTCTACCGTCAGAAAAGGTTCAAACCCTAACCACTACCAAAACAAAGCACTAATCGCCACCAGAAGAACGTCACTAAACTAAAAAGTAGTCAACACTACCCATTGGTCACCTCATTCACTCAAAATACCTATACAAGGTAAGTGTATACCAAACGGTATACCAAAAATAAAATTCAAGATCAATACTTGAACGAAATGACTTCCAAAACGTAAACCATAACTGAAAATCAAACGATATAGAGTTACTAAAACTCCTTTTAAATTCTAACCTATAATAGGTTACCTATAACTATAAACTAAGTAACTTAAGGTTGATAAAACCTCTCCAAATTACACACCTAAGGTTATATAGAAACCTCATCTTATAATTACAAAAACCCGTTAAAAAGTCATCAGACTGTACTACAAGCTAAAGGAGTTAAGGTTAACAAACCTTTTCATATAATTCAATAACTGCAAGCTAAAGGAGTTAAGGTTAATAAACCTCCTCGAAATTAAATATTTACAAGTAGATAAATTAAGGTTAGTAAACCCCTATTATATTTACCAGTGAAATATGCTAAATCTTAACAAACGATTGGACGACTTAAAGTTACTAGAACCTTTTTAAATAGTCTCCGAAGTATA
Source organism: Agrypnus murinus (assembly GCA_929113105.1). Classification (NCBI taxonomy): domain Eukaryota; kingdom Metazoa; phylum Arthropoda; class Insecta; order Coleoptera; family Elateridae; genus Agrypnus; species Agrypnus murinus. The sequence goes on along the minus strand of OV816026.1, from coordinate 181,671,139 downwards.
TTGGGTCGTAGCTATTAACTGAAAGACATAAGGTTAATAAACCTATTCATATTAACTGAAGTCCGTTAACCGCAACGAATAACTATATAACTGAAGGTTAATAAACCTTTTCATAGAGCACACTGACTATAACTACAAAGTAGATGATTCAAGGTTATTAAACCTTTCCCTATTATCTGGCTCAAAATTGTATAAGCCTCTCTAAAACATTATGTCACCAGACAAAGGAAGCTCTATAGAAACGGAGAAAGAAGGACGCACACTAGTGCTTTGTTCTAAAAAGAACAGATTCCAACATTACTAGTTCGTTCGTTAAAACAACGATAGAATAGTGCGCCGCACGCACCAAAACGCAGGACGTTACAAGGAACTGTAACACTAAAATCCCACAAAAGGGCTCGGTAGTGGGTCAATATCCCAATAAAACGAAACTCCAAAGAACGACACAAAACGGCACGAACGACGGTAACCCTGAAAGGGAATGATCTGCCCCTAAAAGGACACACTGAACAAGGTGATCTATACAGATTAATAGATCGAGGGTACCTTATAACTGCACAAAGCAAAAAAATCTCACAAAGAGCATGGTTCCCAAAAAGAACCGACAAATTGAATGGTCAACATAGACCAATACGACAAAAAGTCCTCAAAGAAGGTAGTCGAAGGATGGTAGGAAAGAACTACCTCAGCTTTACCAGACTTTTACTGGAACCCGACATCGGTGAAGGAATTTCTAAAGCGCATCCCACCGCGCTATAATAGACAAAGTCTAAACAAAAGGTCTAAAGAAATATAAAATTCTATAAGGGGGGGAACAGTTTCAAAAAGAAACATCAAATTTAAATTGGTCAACAAAGTGACCCGAAGGACCAGAAGTCCTTAGGAGAAAAGTGGCCAAAGGATGGTAGGAAAAGGACCACAAATGCTTTACCGGACTCTTACCGGAACCCGTCATCGGTGAAGGAATTTCTAAAGCGCATCCAACCGCGCTATAATAGACAAAGTCTAAAATTCAAAAGAAGTCAGAACCCGAAGGCTTGTTCTGAAAAGAACACGACCTCAAAACTCGATACGATAACACAAATCTGAACGCAAAACTATCTCAAAATTCGCAGACCCTAGGTCAAATACTAATATCTAAATAGGACTTTGTGAATAGCCAAACTATACCACCACGCAATTCTCTAATACGCACTGAAACTGGACACCATAAGGTCACTAAGACCTTCTCAAATTCTCAAATGTCAAACAAATTCCAACACAGGAACATTCATACTGGATTGTCACAACAAACTGTAACGCTACTGAACGGTATATACGAAACACCCTGCATTTCAAAAAGCAAAACGACAATCGTGGTGATCAAAATCACCAAACGGTACGGAACAGAGACCAAAATGCCTCCAAAAACGCAGTACTAAACTATACTGCAAAACGATACGATACGATATTGCCGGAACGGCACGGAACAGTAAATAACTTACCAACTGTACGATACGATATTGCCTGAACGGCACGGAACGGTATATGGCACTTGCCAACGGTACGGTACACAACTGTACTGCAAAACAATACTGTAAAGGGACCAAACAGGTCGCCCCAAAAAGCACAATTCAAAACTGTACTGCAAACTGTATCACTAACGATACACAAGTCGGTAAATGGTAGATGCCAACGGTACAAATGAAAACTGAACGACATCACCAAAACCTCACACACTCTAACTTCAAAAATGGTTCAAAACCACAAGACCTAATAGATCTCAAACAGATTTATAATTTAGCTTTTAGAAAAAGTTCATGGAAGTTCAACGAACTTAAAATGCACAAGGACATAAAATCCCAACAAATTATTATGTTTTCTGAATATTCAAAATGAAGTAATAACTTCACACAGATTTCTATATAGACAGAACTGTCAAAATCGGTAAATATTTACTGGACACAATCGGGAAAATTGTCTTACACCCTGCGTGCGTTCCGACCAACCTACCAAGAAACACCCAAGGGATAAAATATCCCTGCTATATTCCATGCCAACACAAATCCAAACAAGATTTCCAAGAAGATATTCAGTCACTCAAATAGGAAGAGGGCACTCAACAAATCACGCCATCATTGTTTTATGTAACTCTCACAACTAAAAGGAGGATAAGAACACAACAGTACTGACCTGACAGGACCATGAAGGAATATTATACCAACAGAGGATTAGTAAATATTATTTTAGAAAGAACTTAAACCCACTCGAAAATGAGTTAAAATTCAGGAACCAAAGATCTTAGAAAATCTTAATATAAAGAGTATTTGATATTTATTAGAATGGCGAAAAGACTCCTCTTACGTACTAAAGAAATCATTTATCAGCTTTCAGTGCCACATTCACATTTAATCACACCGAGTGTATTCACCAAACCAAGAATAAGGTTAAAACATGTATTTAGAGAAGATGGCAAAAATAAACATGAGAAAGGTCGTAAGTTGAATAAGACCTACATTATTATTTAAGAATTAGAATTTTATTGCTTAGAAAAATCACAATGATTTTCCTTTAAATCTTTAATATGGAAATTGCCAACAGGATGTCCATCTAAATCTTGTAAATGATAAACAAGTGGGGACAAAACTTTGGTAACTTTACAGGGAATATATTTAGGGGCTAACTTCTTAGAGTAATCTTTAGAAGCATCAGACAAAGTAAAATTTCGCTTCCAGACTATATCTCCAACAGAAAATTTGAGCGGACGTTTTCGTAAATTATACTGACGGGAATTTTGCTCATAAGCTTTATGTAATCTGGACTTAACATCCTCATACAATTCGGGAAGCTGGGTTAGCTCACGGGTCCAAAAGAGTTTGTTGGCAATCTCTAAAGGTTTATCAGGGTCAATAGGACTATAGAAATCTCCACTAACTGGAACATGTCGACCAAAGACCATGAAAGAGGGGGAAACTTGAGTCGAATCGTGACTAGCAAGACGTATTGCCTGGGCAATATCGAAAATATGTTTATCCCATTCACGATGAGAGTCTTTAATATATGACGAAATAGCTGTAACAAGAACTCGATTAATTGTAATTGTCATTAAATTCGAAATTCAGAGATTTCATTGGCTGAGATTCGAGAGACCTGAAATTTTATCCACTTATATTTCTAGAATTCAAATTTGATCACAATTGAGTTAATCAGAATTTAATCAAGCTTTATAAAACCGTTTATATGTCTGCTAAAGTAATTTATGACTTGGGGCTTATTTTAGTAAAATAATCACGGAGATAAATTCTGTCGTTTTGCTATTTGTAAAAGTGGACATCATTCTGGTTTCATATAGGTACATTAGAATGACCTTTTTCTTAAAAATGTTAAATGCCATAAAAGTTTGCACCCGGAGGAGGCAGTCCCCTCTTGGGCCAATAAGTCGGCCACGTCGCCGGTGTAGTTGTCTGTTCTTATTGTCATATCATTAATATAAAAATTGGTATGAATCTTTTTGAGTGCTCCGTATTACAGAATAGGTTAATACAAAATTAATTCAACGATAACAATTAATAATAAATTCAGTATTGTGAATTGTTTTCGGCACCAGTTGGTGTAAATCTGTTTTACCGTTTTTTCTCGTTCAGTACAATCTAATTATAGATTAACCGTTTTGTTATGTGGAAAATTAGTTTTGTTTCGGTATAACTTATTGAGAATAAGGCTTAGTGTTAAAGTTCTCTAATTTGAACACTGTAATGGCTTAAACGCTTAAAGAATCAGTTTAAAGTTAGTTAACAGTGACTTTGTGTTAAATCAACGCGTTTTATTAATAATCATAACACGCACTATGTTGTACAAGGACTCGTCAATAATACATTCAAGCAACATTCTAGTTAGGTTTACGTATCGGTCAGTTTGAAGTTAGTTTTTAGTATTGTTAATATTAATAGTTACAACGAATTTATCCAGAATTGGAAATTATTGCAAAGTTTAAAGTCTGTCGTTGAATGTGAAAAACAGTTGAAAACACAGACGGTGTATTTTCCGCAACTTTAGTTCCAGTCAGCAGTTTTTATGTGAAGTCTTGTGTTATGGTTTGAGCCATTTTAAGTGTTAAGGATAACTTACTGTATGCAGAATTTTGATCATTTGCTTATATAAGTTTTAAAAATAATGTTTGATTAATAATGTCTTGGTACTTTCTTATTGTTTAAAATTAAATATGCTATTGGTTTAAATTTTATTTGGTTTGGGATGCCGAGATTTAAAGTAAATCTTAGTAGGAATGATTTTTGTTTTTAGGAATCTTTCTATGAATTTCATTAGTTATAATTTTTTTGTATTTTAAGTTTTTTATAAATTTTTATTCAATATACACTTCAAATTTAATTGTCGTTTATTTAGTTTGACTCAACAAACTGCTGTTTTTCTTGTATTATTAAAATTCTTTATTATTGAAAATATGTTTTAATAAAATTTAATGTCAATCTTAAAAGGGAGGTCTATTCTCAGACTGGGGATCACCCGGCTTTGCAGCAAAATGAAATCGATAAAGACAACATCTTATGTATGTTATTTGTTCCTGTGTTGCTATTTTCTAATCAGAAGCTTTTGTAATGGACACCCACGACGACTGAGTAGAATTCGATTTAATAAGATGTCTCTGCCGGGGCAAACAAATCTATTAAGGTAGGTATTTGTAGTGAAAGTTTAAGCATTTTCGTTAAATCCGTCCGTACTTTAAATAAGTACGGACCTGTTCATATTTTAAAAAGAGTAATAAAGTATGCTACAATTGGATCTCATATGTGGAACTTTTGTGTTTGACAAAATAACGTGTGTTACAGGTCTGAAATGCAGGGCAAGATATAATGAAACGATTCCTTTTGCATAAAGACTCTCAACGAGAAAAATAACGAAATGGCGCGAAACATTGGCCGCCAGCCACCGTTAACAGAACCAGAAAAAGGTACTTTTCCAAAGTATAAATTTTTTACTTATGCCCTTATCACACGCAGAATGCTGTTAAGCTGACGTAAATGGTCCAGGTGGCTAGTGTTGACCCAAAGTCATAACAGGCCTTAACCTATGCCTTTAGTAACGATACATGTTCTTAATATGCTAAACTTGGCATTGATACGTAGTCGACAGTTTGACTTCCTTGACCAAAAAGAAGGGACGATTTAATTTTTCTGAAGATGTGTGAAGATTTACCTGCTTAGACCAATCACTAAAATCTACTTTTTGCGTAGTGTTTTATTTATCTTACTTAACTTGCCTCTTGTCTCTGTATTTCTGTATTAAATACGTGTTTATGATAAATGTTTAAGTCAGTGAAATCTATTATTTTTTAGTGAGTCAATTACTTCAGTTTCCCAGAAGTCATCTAGGCATCTTTAAGGGTCTACCCAAGCAGCATTTAAGTAGCAGTAACTGAGATCGGAACTTTGATTGAGTAGTTGTTACGTAACTGCAACTAAATTTATGACTTTATAGGTATAATTTCTTCAATTCGGAATATTTTAGTAATTGTGTAGTTGTTTCTACTATTTATTGGAACTATGTAGTTTCATTACTTCTGAGTAACTATTAAAGTATGTGGAACGGTATTGCCACTTAGTATACTTACTTTAAAGTCGTTGCAACTTCAAAGTGGTATTATGATTGTAGCAGTAACTTGCCCGAAGCTACTTTAAAGTTTTTAAAACCTTACAGTAGTATTGAATGTAACACTTACGTTTTTGCTACCCAGGAGAATCACATTAAAGTAATTTTTCGTAAACTACTCCATCTCCATATTTACTTGTAAAATCTTGGATTAATCATTAATCATTAATCAATTTGGAATTTGTTATGATTGTTAATAGATGTTTTACTATATAACCTTCAATAAAAATAACAAATTGGTGCCAAATTGTGCCTTAGGGATTGTTATGTATGTAGCTTGAAGTTGGCAACATTTATTTGTAGTGATGTAACTACAAATGCCAATCCTGGCATCCTGGCCCGTTCCCTGGGCGAGCGTCACTCAGTGTCAGTAACACTGGAGCCGGCTTGGAGGATACACGTCTTCTATAGTTTATGCATTGTGTATGTAAATCGCCCTGCTCACTCAATATTAATAAAGTTAATTAATGACAATAATTGAGTATCTTTTATTTAAACACATAAAAGAACATAACAGGAATAATATAAAAATGGTTTCTATCATGTGTATCAACTTATAAGTATTTCGTGTATATTTATCATGTTTTATTAAAGACATTTTTTTACTAAAAAATATATTTAAAGAAGGCGCGTTGTTATTTTTCGATCTATCATCATCATATTTAACAGAAAAGTTGCAATGGTTTATAATTTTGGTGTACTGCAATGACAAAATAATCAAACATTTCATAGCTCTTTGTATTAAGTACGCATTACAAATAAATGGTAATTCATTTTGTGACACGATTCAGCATTATATAGTATAGAATATGATAGAATATTTGTTAAGTTGCAAGAGCAAGAGAGAGCAGCCACGCGACATGATGTGTCAAAGAGAAAAGAAGTTCCACGAAAGTAGCAATTACTACCACGCCACGTACCTGCTACCCAAAAATTGTTCCCCATTTTGGTTCCAGGCACGTAACAAAACCGTGGCAATTACGTGATTGTGACTAGTGGCTAAAACTTAATAGTTGCACCGGTAGTTGCTGGTACGTAGCGACGACTAAAAATGCTGCTTGGGTACTGTTTCCCACCTCTACTGTACTCTGCTGTACATTCATATTATAAATTTAATTTATTATCAATTAAATGCGCAGAAACACAACACAGGCCAAATAAATTAATTAAAAAAATACATCAAACACAATTTTAATATAAAATTAATTTAAAACTTAATATTACAGAAAAGCACCCCTTTACGCAAATATACATATATCACAAAGAAGAATAATTATTATGTTATGTCCGACATGAACCGTATATTATTTGAACCTGTGTTTTAATAAAGCATGTAAATGGCGTAAATTTCAAAAGAATCCTAAAAATAAAATATTTTTATGTTTGTAACGTTACAAAATAGCCCCAGGGACATAAAACGAAATAAAAAGTGATGTCCATGTTACAAATAATTATTTTTACTTATATAAATATATATATATATATATAAAACACACAATACAATGAATTATTAAGCAATTTTGGTTTATGTATATTCCAAAAAGGACATTGATAAAACTATAAATAAAAAGTAATTTTTCCACTTGATTTCATTTTTATATGAAAAATAGCGCTCATATTAAAACTAAGCTGTGCACTATAAAATTTTTATATTAAATATAATATATTCCTCTCAGGTTTGCTGTTGTTCATTTTTCATTAAATTAAACACTGTAGCGTTTTACATTTTCAGTTTTTATTATTTTTGTTCTTGCAGAATGTCGCGAGATTGCAGTTTTTTTAAATGGCTGCAAGAGCGGTGCTTCTCGGGTTCTTTAAATATAATTATACGATTTATAATCTCAACATGTGTGTTTAAGTAGTTGAACGTGCACACTGTTGTCTTTAAGCTACAGTAGCTGTTTAGTGGTTGCAGCACAAATTCGCCTATCTGCATAGTAATGAGGTTTACTAATTTCTATCTCCTGAGAAAATTAATATCCGATATTCCGTTAGGCTTTACTTAATATTCAAACTGTATGAATATTTAAAAGTTTCAGTTACAGTTTTGACATTTTCCGAACTGAAAAAGATATCCTTGTAAGAAACAGTCACTCAGATTTATCGACATTTCAGTAACCTACTAAGAAAATTACTAAATAAGCCTCAAGCATATAAGATTAATAAGTGTATCCATGTGTATCAACTATATTTATTATTTAAGGATAATACCGAAAGGAAATTCGGTTAGAAAAGTTTAGGAAAAAAGGTCAGAGTTAATAAATAACGCAAACATCCTGATATAACCGTCGAAAACTGTTATTTACTCTATAAAGCGCACGCAACTTCCCTTTAACAAGCAGACTACGATGTAATTATAGTCGTTATGAAAATTACACCAAAAAGAGAAAATAAGGTTGTTCCAAAAATAACAGATTTGTTCAATAGCAGATGGTTTCAAGGATAGGAGGGTCTTTGGTGTAATTTCCTTTTATTTGCTTTTTTTCTCTTCGTTTATTATTATTGAGACCAAAAAGCAATATTAATTCTAAAAATAATAAACAAGGTATTTGTAATAAAAGCAAATTGATTTGATTGTGTCTTTTATTGTGTTTACATACAAGCACTTTACATTCAATAATAATTTAATAATTCAGCGAATAAATAAATAGCGTGTAACGGTTATTTTTGTCTTCTCAAGGGTTCCTTATAATATTCTTTTCAAGAAAAATATTTTTTAAACACAATTGCTTGCTTATTTATTTACGCTTATGGAACGTAAGTATACTTCTTCTGTACATCTTGTGCATATTCACATCGAAAAGGTGGTATGTCTTTTCAGGAAACAGTGCTATTTTTGAAATTTCAAATAAATTTGTAGGTGATTCACAAATTTCCAAAATATTTCATATAAAAACAGATGTATCGAATTTTGCGTTGGAAGCTGGTTTTTCATCATGTGCAATTTAAATCGCATCTTAGATCTAACTGAAATTACTACACTACACAACCACACCTTAGAAAAAGAATATTTAGCTATCATTTTAGCCGTTTTAGATTTTAGTCATTTTGGCATTTTAGACACGCGCTTTGAAAGAACATCACTGGTCATAAACCCCTCATATAACTATTTAACCTTAAAGGACCTAACTCTAGCTATCAAGGTAAGGCAGGAAACTATTTAACAAGTGCGCGAAACCAGCTCGATTCCATTCTATCGTTGAGTGAAGAGTTTTAAAGAGGCGCAATCGCCTAACCAAGAACCGTGACCGAAAGTATAGCCGACAGCGCTGTGTGTATTTTTGTACCGAGAAAGTCGACATCCGTATAGGTACCGAGATCTCAGTATCTTGTTTGCAGTTGGAGAGTACATATCGCAGTTCCCCGCTTCCGTTTCAGTATAAATTGATTTGAAAAAAAAATCCACGTAGAACCAGATCAGACTTATAGGTTTTATAAAGTAAACAATTCTACATACGAAACGGTTATTTACAACATTTTATTACAATTCATTCGTTTTCTATTTCAAAAAACGTCAACAATTGATCATTTTTAAAAATCGTGCTTTTTAACTTTAAAATCGTTATATCTTCAAAAGTAACCGAGCTATCGGATTGAATTTTTTTTTAATTGAAGAACACACGTGAGCGCATCTAGCGGTATCCGTACCGTTACCGAATATTGTTTATTGATATCCTTAAATAGCAGTTAAAGTTAGCACTTCATCATGAATGTATTCATATTTTGACTATGCTAGAAAAATTTTTATTTGTTTGAACAAGCAATTGAAGACAAGAGAATGCAGAAATTTTTAGAAACAAAAATATTTGATCTAGAACCTATAGTTTTATAGTTATGAATAGTTTTGTGACGCACTAAACTGACAGCGGGTGATACTTTCGCAATGCAGGCACGCGACTACCATTCGATAATCAATAATTTACAGGCAAAAGGTAGTTTTTTTAATTAAATGCCGTGCTGACACAAATATTTATTGTTTTATTAAGTCTTAAAACTGCCAATTGATAAGCCAATATGTATAGGTATTTATTGCATACGTGCCATAGTAATCTTTTTTGCTAGTTAAAAATTCTAGAACTAAATAATGTTTGTCATGTGCTGACAAAGCTCGGAAAGTTGCTTTTGTTTTTATAATGCTATATTAAATTTTTGCATTTTTGGATAAAGGTTTTTTATTACAATACATTACAATGCATTACATATACATTATGAGTTACTTTTTTGTTTTGCCGAATTGTTAAATTATTCATTTTTGAAACGAGTGCTTTGGAAACAAAATTGCCAATAATAGTAGATTATTGATCGATTGGTAATGTAGGCAATAACTCACGTGAATGAAGTTTGCAGCGCCAGCCGCAGACTAGTGTAGTAATCATCCAAGTGAGTTATTGCGATTACAGCCAGTTGAATACTATACTTTATCTACGACTATAACAATTTTCAAAAAGAAGCGAGTGACAATGAGTATTTAAATGCCATTAAACATTTAATGCTATTTAACACACCTTAATACTAGGTATTTCTTGGGCATCACTTTTATTAATAAAAATTAATTGAAGGCGAGCAATTTGTGATCTTTATGGAAGGTGTAGAATTATGTGTAATTTATTTATCAAGTAGCAGATTAAGCATTGTTACTGTGACGGCTTCTCTCACTTTCTCTTCTGGCGATGTGCACATTTCTGATTTACTCTCCGAACTAACTTAAGTATTTTACTCACTTTAAATATTATTTCTCGCTGTTCAAGAATTGCGCCATGAAATTAACAATAATTGTTAAACATTAGTCATAGAATATCGGCTAATTGGATACCATTGCTTCGGTAGTGACTATGGCAACCTCAAGGCAGTAGAATAGTGAATATATAACCCAATAGGAGTAGATAATAGTATATTATGCAATGAGCATTTAATGATATAGCTATTAAGGCACGAATGTGAAAATTATGTAATGAATACGAGTGTCTTAATAGGCATTAAATATGAGTTGCATACATTATTTTTTCTACCGACCACTCATAATAATGAAAAACAAGCATTTTCAAATGTTATTAAACTTTTTATTATTAAAAATTATGAGTTATAACTACGGGAAAATTTATGGAAACTTTATAACAAACAAAACATGGACACGTCACAAATTTTAGAATCATTCTATTTGTTTTATAGTTATATCTTGAATGGTACAGCTATTAAAATGCAACTGCGACGCTTTTGTCGAAATTGTAACAGCATTGGTGGATGGCATTTTGTTGATGTTGATGGGGTAATGGGGTCAAATTGAATTATTGGTTTGGCTGTACTCAATTTTTGGATATTTAACTAGGTAAACACTACCTCTGAACTGTCAAAATTGATAAATTTCATATGTGTCAGATGGTCATGGCAATATTTGATATTGACCAAATATTATCATGATTGTGCATTTCTATTGGCCATAAACTTCTATCTTAATGAAAAATCTGCATATTAATATATCTCATTATAGTATAAGTAGTAAGTGTCTAATAAATCAATCAAAATGCGCCAGTAGAAATAGTATATTATATACCCAGGGACTAAAGTGCATCAAAGCCCGAATGTGAGTTGCACGTAACAAAAATATTTTTTACGTCCTATATATATATAAGGCTCTGCTTTAGTCCACCAAAAGATGGAGTAAAGTAGCACTTTTACTTAGAGTCACTGTATCTAGTCACCTAGGCCAGCTGGTCGATCAGAGTAACGCAAACCGCCGTCATATTGGGGCAGAGAAGGGTGATTTTTAATAATGGACAAATTAAAACCACGTTTTACGTGTTGGACATATTAGAGGTTTGATCTTTCAGAATAAGAAAAACGTTTTAAAGTAAACGTGGATTTGATTAAATTCAATACAGAACAAATAATGAACAATTTCGTGCTTCGTTTGCCCCAATATGGCGGCGGTTTGCGGTACTCTGGTCGACCAGCTGGCCTAGGTAACTAGATGCAGTGACTCTACTTTTACTCCCTGAGGGAGTAAAGTGTTTCCATGACAACAACAACAAGTAAACAACAAAAAAAAGTAATCGCGGTACATGCTAGGATTTATTATCCTGAAACTATGTGATTTTGGCGTTTGCAGAATTCAATTGTCAGAATGACATGTAACGAAATTTTCGGAAAAATTTTTCGAAATTTTGAATTTTTGCGATTAAGTCCTTTAGGACGTGCAAAAAATAGCGTATACCACTGGACTAAAGTGCCTTTTAATCCCTCATGTGTTTATTTTCCTCGCTAACGCTCGGAAAATAAACCCTCATTCGGGATTAAAAGATGCACCTTAGTCCCTGGGTATATAATATACTATTTTATATTTGCGTGTTCTAATGAAATTTTTTAAAATATTGTAAACAGTAACATTTTATTTTTTAAAGTTGATATCATTGTTGGACAGCTGTTCTTAGAATGTCAAACTTATCTTATTTACGCAGTGAACTCTTATAACTGGAAAGCAACGCTTGCAAAACTAGTCTTGCAGGCATCATAATTGCGCCGAATAATAAATAGCCCTGCAAGGGCGTAACGGTTTTTACTTTATTATTAACGAAATTGTAAATTTTGATACTGTCATCATATGTATTGTGTTTTGCTATAATAGCTCACGATAAACTTAACGTAATAAAATTCAGTTTTATAAAATTATATATCTTTACCTTATAAGTTATAATATCCAAAAGATCTAATGAATAATTATTTTTGTTAACAAAAATCATTCTTTGCTGAAAATACTATTGCATTTATACCTCATTAATTTCTTTAACAAACAAGCTATTTATTCTATGAAATGAAATATAATTATTCTTATTTCATCCAAGTTTTTAATTCATTAAGTAGCAATTATTTATGTCACAAATATATTGGCATCCATTCTACTTTGAATTTATAATCATTTTCAACAGTACAGTTACAGTCAAAAAAATCTGGGCAAGAGGTTTAGATTATTGTTATTCAATGGATCATAATGAAAATTCAGAATCTTAGATTCAAAGCCTCATTGGAAATTATAAGGTAGGCGACACTTCTGTGTATCGATAGTATATTAGTAGATCAAAAGCCTGATGTATAAATAAAAAAATTTACAAAAAAAGTTATGTAACCTCAAATAAGCGCCCAGATTTGTTTGGCCCGAACTGTACGTATAATACAACTGGCAAATTTGAACGAGATCCTGCTGCTTAGTAGCGGCCCGCTACTAGCGGTATTTGTGTATATGAGATAAGAATGAGAATTTCTACGTCGCGCGGATTAAGTGAGGTTATCTAAAAACAATTCAATAATTTCTAGTGTTGCCAACTGTTATGCTACTTACCAAAATATCCCTAACAAATTTTATTTAAAACTAAGTAGTTTTTTTAATTATTTAATAACAAACTAACGCAAATAGAAAAAATAGTATAAAGTATTCTTTTTATAAGACGTTTTAGAGCACTTGTCCTCTTTAGAAAACTCCACGCTACGCGGGTCGTTTTCTAAACTCGGACGTGTGCGCTAAAAACGTGTCTTATGAAACTAATACTCTAATATACTATTATGTGCAACCGTACGCGAAATGGGCACATCGCATACGCCATGTAGAGGACGCTAAATGCAACTTCGCGGCAGTTACGAAGGGTAACGGTCTTTAAAAATTTTAATGGACGTTACTCTTAGTAACGTCCTTTAAACTAAAAGTCCTTTATTATTTGACAATTGAAAGGTTGAGAAACAATTTAAATTGTTCTTTTTGTAGTGCGGTATGTATTGGTCAAACACGAAATTTTGACATAAGATATAAAGGGCACGTGCGTTGCTACAGAAATACACATTCTGAGAAATTAATGATGCCAAGACCGTTTAGAACAAAATCACGCTATGACTCGTCAAAATAATATTAAATTCCTACATTTTTGTAATAACAAACGCAAATTAGACATTTGAGAAGGTTTTGAGATATACAAACACAAACTCTGGGTACCTTTAATGAATGAACAGATTGAGCTCAGTAATTCTCCGTTACTGAAAGTGTTAGATATTTAATTATTATTATATTATTAATAATAATATGATATTATTTAATAATATTGTCAGGTTATATTTTAATAAAACTGTGAAACTTTTACTAATCTTTATTTATTTCATGATTATGGAGTTCCACAAAGTAAGGTTGGAAACAATAAACAATATTTTGTTAAGGTTAACAAATACTTTTCGTGCTGTTTGAGTAATGTAATTTAAGCAAAATGGTTATTTAAAACACGTTTGAATTTTAAATGTTGTTGAAATACTGCAGAAATTTACCGTATCGTTCGGACATGCACATAATAAAGGTGGGCGCTGAAACTTTTTAAGTCCACGTTCTGCGGCAATTGCAACTGCTAATACAAAGAAAATTCAACTAGCCAGAGGGACATTGGATTTTAGGTGGTCAGAGCTGCAGACAAACGCTTCAACATAAAAACAACGATTTACATATTTTGGGCGCTCAGCCGTGGTGTTGTATACTACGAGAGTAAAGTTCATTACCATATTTGTTGTACACTTGGGAGTGATTTTGTACTTGCACATGAATTATATTGACTTACTAAATACGTACATTGTTATCTCTAAAAGGTAGATTTCCGTAAAATAGATGTACGGTAGTTATATTAGCATTTTTATATTTTGGTATAAACTACTGAATATAACATAAAAGAGACGATATTGAATGTACTTGAATTTTCCTGTTCAGTAGTGAATAACCTCATTGATGGGTACTCACTAAATTGGTAAACACTAGAAAATAGGTAACTATTAGAAAAAAACAACATAAAAATTTACAGTATACAATTTCATCTTCGTTGCTCTACTTTCAGCATCATAAGGCCATAAACAACTTTCATAATGCAAGAAGCACTTTCCGGGAATGTTTCTGTGAATAGTGCGACATGTCCTGCGGTAAACTTAACAGAGAATTACATTCAGCTTTATAGAATATTTTATATTTATAGCCAACTCCTGGTCATAAATATGCAAGCATTTGTACGACCGAAAATGCTTACAGAATCATTTTAGAGTTTTCCTTATATAATAATCTACCTTTTGCAGATCTACCTATTTTATTTCAAAATGAAAATTAAATTACCCTTCCTTTGAGAAGAGCTGAACTTCTTGAGCTGAAAGGAAATCAAATACTAGTCGGATTAAGATAAAAAGGCCATGTAAAAACAGTGTATTTGTTTGGAAGGGAAATGACTGTTCACGATTCTCACAGTTTCACACATCGACAAACGTCCGGAAGGGACAAGTCACTTAAAAGGGGATATTTCCCTCAAATACGTGGAGAATCGGTTAGGAGATCAAGAAGGTATCGTGCTCGTCGTAGATGGTAACTGCCGAGATCCTTGTCGATGCTGGGAATAAGTAGGTTAATAGGGTTGAGTTTTCTTCATGAAGCCCTTCGGGTTACTGAAATGAACGTATACACACATGTAATTTGTATTATAGACTTTGGCATTTCGATGTGCGCGTGTTAGGACTTCTAGTTCCTAGGAGTTCGTTAAGTTTTACCAAATTACGCAGTTTAGGTAGGTTAATAGGATATTAGCATACATAAGGATATGGAAAATGGTGACGCAGATATCAAAGAAGCATTTTGATCGTCGCTTTGTACGTCCTGAGATTTTCGTAATATTATTTTATTATGGTGGCAACTCAATAAAAAATATAAGAAAACACAACCAATAGCCTTCTCTGCATCCGTAGGAAATATTTAAAAAATAAAAGTTGAACATTACAAATTCAGAAAAGTTTTAAAAAATAATTTTTTTAAACACTTATATACGTGGGGTCAATTTTTAAAGTTGAAATAGCTCGTAACTTGCAAAGGTATTTTTAATGTAAAATTACTTAAAGCCGTTTGGAGGATTTCCAGGGAGTTGCAGGTTGATATACCGGGTGACAACGGGGCCGACCTTATATTTACTTTATGTGAACGGATTTATGTGAAATTTGCTACAAAGCTAATAGAGGCCGATTTCCAGTTTCAACGGAAACAGCAATAACTTTGATTTCTTAAATAGAATACCCTGCATGTAGTATTACATCTTACCGAGTTTTCAAATTTGCTTGCTGGTTTTTTTACAAAACAGCATGTGTTAACTAAACATTAAAATATTAATTTGTAAGGTTATAATATACATAAATATGTTTGTAAAAAAATTAAAATAGTGAGTTGCAATTTGATTTGTTGATTTCAAAAAATGTAAAATATACAGGGTATCATTTAGAAAATTCAAGTTAGTATTTCCAGTAAACTTAACAGAGAATTACATCAATTACATAACAGAGCGAAATCGGAAGTTTTTGACTATACCTGCCAATAAGTCCTAGATTGCATCTAATATCCCTGTACTAAATTTTACATAAATTGGTTCATAAATAAAAGAGATAAGCTTAGCTCTAGTTCATTTGTCACTCGATATTCCACACTGTGCGTTGGCCAACACTGCTTCTTAAATTGTACCCAAGCAGCATCTAAGTAGCGGTAACTGAGATCGGAACTTTTATTGAGTAGCTTAAGTAACTACAACTAAATTTATGACTTTATAAGTTTAATTACTTCAATTTGGAATATTTTAGTAATTATGTAGTTACTTCTACTATTTATTAGAACTATGTAGTTCCATTACTTCTAAGTAGCTTTTTAAAGTATGTGGAACGGTATTGCTACTTAGTATAATTACTTTAATGTTGTTGCAACTTCAAGTTATATTATGATTGTAGCAGTAACTTGCTCGAAGCTACTTTAAAGTTTTTAAAACTTTAAAGTAGCACCGAAAGTTCCGGTCTGAAACCATTGTTTAACCTTTAAAGTAACTGAACTATACAGTAGTATTGAAAGTAAAACTGACGTTTATGCTACCCAGGAGAATCACTTGAAAGTAATTTTCACTACCTATTTTGAATCAGAATTACTAGAACGTTCCAGTTACTATTAAAAAATTACAATGAAGTGACAGTAACTTCTAAAGAGGCATATCTCCTGTAGGTTAGTTTGGAATTTGGAGGTTAACTGTGTTTTTGCAATGGTAGTAGTTTTGCCAGTTTTTAATAAAAATGTCAAAGGCAAAGGCAATAAGAAAAAAGAAGAATTTTAGATATACGTCCACATTTTATAAAAATTAAAACAGCAATTAGGTGAAATCAGTGGAAACAAAATCAACTCTTTACAATACAAAATAGAAAAAATAGGGATGAGATCACTGGTAAACCATCATGTAGTAAACAAGGGTGAAATGTATTCCCCTTTTTTCTTTCGTCGTTACAACTTTAAAATAAGCCATAATTAAATAATAATTGTTATTAAGTAGCAATCAGTATAAAAATATTGGTTGTTTGTTTACGATTGACGTTTAAATTTGAGGTTAAGTTCCAATGGGAATTCTGCAGTGACATTAGGAGCTAGAAAGTGGCTACGGAAACGTTGACGTCATTTTATAGTAAGAGTCACTTGAAAGTTCCAGAATTTTTTAACTTATTTTATACTTCGTGGTAACAACAACCTAGAAGTATTATTTGTTTAGTTCCCGTTACTGTTTATAAAGTGACACAACTTTAGACGCACATTTTACAGTTAATACTACTTTAAGGTAACTTTTTCAAAACTACTCCATATTTACTTGTAAAATGTTGAAGGCTATTAATCAATTTGCAATTTGTTGCAATTGTTAAAAAGTGTTTTACTATAACTCTCAATAAAGATAACAAGTCGATGCCAAATTGTGCCTTAGGAATAAAATAAAATGGTTTCTATCATGGTTATCAATTTATAAGTATTTTTGTCATATTTTATTCAAAACATTTTTTATTAAAAAATATATTTAAAGAATTTGTTGGTTGTTATTTTTCGATCTATCAACATCGCATTTAACAGAAAAGTTGCGATGGTTTATAATTTTGGTATCGTAGATTGACAAAATAACGAAACATTTCATCTCTTTATGTATTATGTACGTATTACAAATAAAATAGTGATCCATTTTGTGATACGACCGCAGCATTAGTAGAGAAAGTGAAAGAATATTTGTTAAGTTGCAAGAGTAAGAGAGAGCAACTACGCGCCACGATGTGTCAAAGAGAAAAAAAGTTCCACGAAAGTAGCAATTACTACGTCGCCACGTTCCCACTACGTAGCCTAAAGGTAGCTGGACAAGTTCCGGAGAGGTTACTGCAACGTATCTGCTACCCGAGAATTGTTCCCCATTTTGGTTCCAGGCACGTAGCTATACAGTTCTTGTGACTAACGACAAAAACTTTATAGTTCCACCGGTGGTTGCTGGTACGTAGCGATGACTAAAAATGCTGCTTGGGTACCCTCCGTTTTGTGACACCTCGTTGAATAGCTCTTAAAAATGAAATTAGACAGTACCAAGCTTTTTTGATTGTTTTTGAAACTTTTAATTACAAAAAAGGTTAAAAACAAAATAACTTAATTATAACTTTTTTTATTCATTAATCTAGTTGGTAGGTCCGGGACATCGTGGCATCTGTTTGAAAATTTATAACTGTTCAATAATTTTAGAATTATTGTTTAACAGCTTTACCAAATACCTGTTGATTTTAGATTTTTTAAACTGGTGTACTTTGTAGCTGAACGCGTGGAAGATTGGACTGGGTGCCTCAGGATTTTTTTAAGGAATGTTTGAAAAAGCTCTTGAAGGAGATATTTTAAGAAGACGAGTTTGTTTTAAAAAATATGAGGTTGTTTTTTTAATGGCAACATTTGCAATTATAAGCTAAGGGCTATTAAAGCGATGAGTTTATAAAAAAGTCCTATTTATTAAATTCAGACAGGTTTTTAACTAATAAAAGAATTTTCACGTTTTATTTTGTGATCGGAATCTGTGTAGATAGCTTTTATAATATTAGAGATCCTCATAATAGAGCTAAATCTCTTTAGAAAGAAATTTTTGTAAAGAGATTTTTCAGAAACTGAAGACTTTTTAGAATAGAAAGATTGAAAAATCGACCAATTATGATAGTAAGCTTTTAAGTGTGCCTAATTGAAATGACCTTTACAGCAATTTAAACTTTTGAGTTATTTAGGAAAGAGCAACTCTACAACAATAATTATATCGAAATTGCTCTATAAAAGGAAGCATTCGAAAAAAGAGCTTTACAGAAATTCAACTTTTAAATAATGGCATAAAACGCTTGAACGCATTTACCAATCTTCCCAGCAAGTAACAAGCATTCTAAGAACAAGACTTTTGAATATGAGATTTCTAAAAAGTAAAAGTTTTTTAAATAGGATTGATCTAGTAGCTTCCTAAGAATTAGCCTAAATTAAAATTAATACATTAGAAAGTCGAACTTTTAAGTTAAGCTTATGTGGCAAGGAATTAGGAAAATATATTTGAAAATAAAGTGATAATCAGGCTATAAGAGCAGTGGACTGTTGGTATTTAAGCTAATATCCCAAGCAGCTTTTTTAGTGATCGATACGTACCAGCAACTACCAGTGGAACTATTAAGTTTTTGCCAATAGTCACAAGCACGTAACTGCTACGGTTTCATTACGTGCCTGGAACCAAAATGGGGAACAACTTTTGGGTAGCAAATACGTGGCGGCGTAGTAATTGCTACTTTCGTGGAACTTCTTTTCTCTTTTCTTCTTCTCTTTTCTCTTTGACACATCGCGTCGCGTGGTAACTCTCTCTTATTCTTACAACTTAACAAATATTCTATTATTTTCTATACTAATGCTGCGATCGTGTCACAAAATGAATTACTGTTTTATTTGTAATACGTACTTAATAATACAAAGAGCGATGAATTGTTTGATTATTTTGTCACTCCAGTAAACCAAAATTATAAACCATTGCAATTTTTCTGTTGAATGTGATGATGATATGTCGAAAAATAGCTACGCGAAGACTTTCTTTAAATAAATTTTTTAATAAAAAATGTCGGCAATAAAATATGACAAATTTATTTATAAGTTGATACACATGATAGCAACCATTTTTATATTATTCCTGTTATCTTCTTTTATGTGTTTAAATAAAAGATACTCAATTATTGCCATTAATTAACTTTATTAATATTGAGTGAGCAGGAAGCATTACATACACAATGCGTACACTGTACCAGTTGTACTTTCAATACTACTGTAAGGTTCCGTTACTTTAAATGGTTAAGCGATGGTTCCAAGCAGGTGGCAGGACCTTTCAGTACTACTTTAAAGTTTTAAAAACCTTAAAGCAGCTTCGGACAAGTTACTGCTACAATCATAATACCACTTTGAAGTTGCAACGCTTTAAAGTAATTATACTAAGTGGCAATACCGTTCCACACACTTTAAAAGTTACTTAGAAGTAATGGAACTACATAGTTCCAATAAATAGTAGAAACAACTACATAATTACTAAAATATTCCGAATTGAAGTAACTGTTCCGTAGTCGCGTAAGTAATCGTGATTGTATCAAAAGATCTGAAGCAATCGAATATAAAGGGATCAAGTTAATTGTGAAATGAAATATATGAGTGATTGTTATATATGTATTTGTCAATTTCAACCCTTAAAAATTGTAACCATTTTGTTTCTGTAAAAATTAATTACACTGCATTGCTTTGTAAAACCCGCATTATTAATGAACCCGCATATCTTAAGAAACCCGCATTTTTATGGAAAATTGAACAGCTTTTTTGTTGAACACCGCTTCGCATTATTTAGAAGATTTTGACTGACACAACGCTCGCTATATTTTGAAACTAAGAAGATTATCCACCATTATACCAATAAGTGGCAGTTTATGCAGAACCAGCAACAAAAGGCAAGATTTCCACCGTCAGACTGTTTAGTCCTTACATCCTGATTGTGGGTTCAGTTTTGCTGCAACATCGAAGACCCGACCAGCGTAATAAATTCAGCATATGCAGTCCACTGCTCCACGACAGTAATTAAACCTATAAAGTCATAAATTTACTTGTTTTATGTAACAACTACTCAATCCGTTTCCGATCCAAGTTACTGCTACTTAGATACTGCTTGAGACATAACCCGTTAAGAAAATATACTTCTTAAAGATACCCCAAAAAGAAGTTTGGCGTTTTTTACCACACCAATTTTTTTCATCTTTTTGATATATTTACAGTGCTATCTACCACTGCAAATTTTACAGGCCGATTTAAATTGATGTTTGGCATTGGAATTTCGGGAATCGTAAGACATACGAGGTCGGTTAATACTGTACAATAATATTTGTACAAAAAAAAATCCAAAATGTCCTCTTCAGTTTTTGAGAACAATTTTTTAATTTAAATTGATTACTGGGTTCATTATTAAACATATTAAAAAAACAAAGGGTGTAACGGGTACATTTTCCACTGGCATTTAGTATACAGAATTTGGTAGTAATTCTTGTTAAAAATCCTAAGTTCGGTCCTGTGGACCTCGCTTAATTTAAACTAGCCTGTCATCAAATAAACATCTTAAATAAAAGGCACCTTTTAAGAAAGGATTGGTTCGTATTTGCTATAATGAAATAATGTAACGTCATATTGATGTCGTTTTTCGTATCTTGCGACCTGGCATTCTAAAGATAATATCAATTTCTTCAAAAAGAAACCTTGAAAAGAAACCATGAGAAGCGCTTAGTCAACTCATTTATTGAAATATTTTGGTAAACACTTTGAGTGTATACGATTCTAAATACACTTTCCTTTGTCTGTTATTTTGCGCTTCAAATTTTAAGTCAATGCAGTGTATGAATATCGTCTACAGCCAGCGTGTTTTAGTTCACACGTGTGTTTTCAGCGGGAAAGAACGGGTACTGCTTTTTACACGTAAGGTCGTGAATCCTATAGTAGGGCAGGCAATAAGCACCCTTGCCGCCTAAAAACAGATGTCTATACGCGGAGCAACGTTGAGCAGAGCTAATAAAAGCGCGAGATGATGTAGAGACGAGGCCTGTCTTCCAAAATCGCACGCCGAGAGCGTACGTTCGATCTTGTGTTAAAAATGCCATTTTGTTGTAGTAAAATGGAGTTTGAAAGAAAACTCTAAATTTAGTTTTTCATATTGTTTGAACAATTACCGACTTTCGGATGGTCGGTGCATTTAATTAAAATCAACATGTAATAGTTATCGTTTAAATAAGTGTTCGGAAAATAACCAATAATTCGTGGTTAACAAAAGTTACAGTTATTCCGTTAAATATTTTCGCGGACATTTGTGCTTCAGAAAAGTGGGAAATTCAGTTTCCCTTATTACTGTGTAACAAAGTTACGACAGCCTACAGTACCGTACTCTCGTCTAAATAATTAGTGTACAGAAATAAGTTAATATTTACAGACGCTTTCTCTATAATCGAAATTTCGGTTAAATAATAATTCGTGCTGTGTGCCTTTTAAATTCAGTTCAGAATTAATGGTTATGTGCATTGTTTTATTGAAAACAATGAAATTATAAAATGGTTATCAAAACTAATAGCCAAATCTTTTATGGAACTCTTTGGTTGCATTTTGTTACTGCCGTTTGGAGTGAATTTGCAAATTATAATTCGCCATATCCAGTTTCTACGAGGGTTATCTCGTACATCTTTAATGTATGAAAGAAAAATCCCAATATTCCAGTTTCCATTTGCTGAGACGTTGTCGTCAAATTTTATGCAGTTTATCGTTGATTTTGGTTTGTGACTTACCAAAAATAAAAGGTATTGTGACTATTGTTTTTAGTTTTATTCATTTAGGTAAATTTCTTGCTTGAATTTGCAGTCATTTTTGTTAT
Source organism: Agrypnus murinus (assembly GCA_929113105.1). Classification (NCBI taxonomy): domain Eukaryota; kingdom Metazoa; phylum Arthropoda; class Insecta; order Coleoptera; family Elateridae; genus Agrypnus; species Agrypnus murinus. The sequence continues at coordinate 181,648,721 of OV816026.1, read as the reverse complement.
TGTTTCTCAATTAATAGAAGTTCATTATAAATTTTTGCTCATTAAATTCTATTATCAATAGAACTCTCGTCAGTTGTTAAAAAGCTTTAAACTTTAATGTAATTACAAATCATTTGTATTGATACTGTCGAATTGATTTAATTTGTCTAATCTCATTTAGATATTTGTGTATAAATTTTTGTCCAGAAAAAGACCAGTCAATATAAATTTTAATATTTGTGTTAATGCTTTTGAACATTATTTGTGGTCGATTTAATCAAATCTTTTTGAGTTATTTTCATAATTTAATGAAAAGTTCTAGGTGAATTTTTATTGATTAACTTTGATATAATTATAACCTACTAAATGTAGGGTGGACTTGTAATAAATATACGATGTGTGTTTTACTTTTATTTAGGCAAAGTTGTGTTATTATTATTTTCCTGCTAATAAATGTTATTAATTCAAAACTGAACGATCTGAAAAACGGAACCATATTGGTTATGGATGCTTAAGTTCATTTCTTCAACAATTTTAAGTAAACAAAATGTTGTTTTAATTGAATATTCTATTCATTTTCTGGTTAATGAATTTAATAAATTTTAATGCTTATTCAATCAACATCTTTGAATGGTTAATAAATCATTAACTAAGCTCAGAACCAGATGGCGCCCTTTTAAGTTTTTATTTGTGTTTGAACCCTTATCTATTCCTTTTCACAATTTATACAGCTGTGGAACCAATACCTACGACTTGATTAATTAATTTGTAAGAGAGAGTTTAAATCTCAAGCTGTGGCAGATATTTTTTGAGTTTTCAGTTACAGTAAGTATGATGTATTTTTATAGCTTTTATAGTTATTTTTGTTGTTTTATCTTGGCGAAAAAAGCTTTGTTTCAAGGGAACATTCTAACACCACTTTTTAGACTTTATATATGACGTTTCACGACGCCACAAAACCATCACTAACATCACCAATCATTAACTTTTAAATACGGACCTGAATTTTTTACGTTATTTTTGGGAAGCATTTTACAATCTAACATTAGTGATATGTCACACTTAGTCATTTTTCGACGTTTCATTTTAATTAAACCATTTTCAGTTTTACCTATAATTTAATTACTTAGTAGGCTTAGTGATAAATAACTCATTGGAATACAATAGATAACCATTTTATTTTTGCTAGTTATTGAAATTATACTTTCTCGGTAACATTAATTAATCTAAAATCTAATCAAATAATAACCAATTTAATGAATCTGTAACCATACTGACGTTATATGCATGCATGCATGATGGCCAGTCTACTTCTAACAGAACGTCTGCATATGTAAAACTTATATTTTCTTTTTCGGCTTTTCTCCAGTTTAATCTCACCTCTAGTGTTTAACCTAAAAGTTCTTTTAGTTCTTAATAATTATTTTTAATTTGACCAGGCTTTTAACCAGACATTCCTCTTAATTTTACTATATTTGGAATCCTGGATTAGTGAATTCTTATCATTGTTTTCTGAAAATTGTTGTAAAAGAGAATTCTTCCTTTTACCAGTTTGGTTGTTATTTCACTTGGAACATGTAGTAGTGTGCATTGCATTCACTTGTGAAGTTTTAAATATAATTTTTCTCTTTGAGGTCTTTAAGATCCAAGTGTACCCAAAAACGTGTGTTATTTGTTTTATAAATAATATAATAATGTGATAACTTTGGTTTTAAGTTAATAGTCTAGGAATGTTAAAAACTTGCTTATCTAACTTGTTTTGGAAAAAAATTTTTTTATTTAAATTATTTCACATGTTATACGTGAAAAATTAATTTTAGAAAAACTGTATATTCAAAATTAACCAAAATAATACCACTTATATTTCATAGTATTTGAACTATTTTCTCAGTATTTTAAGAAAATCGTATGTCTAGCGACTAAATTATTGCCAAAAAACCTGCTTTTTGCCAAAAAAAACTGCTTTTTTTGGCAAAAAGGAGGTAATAGTTTAGTCCCAAGACATACGATTTTCTTAAAATTTTGGGAAAATAGTTCAAATACTATGAAACTTAAGTGGTATTATTTTGATTAATTTTGAATGTACAGTTTCTCCAAAATTAATTTTTCACGTATAACATGTGAAATAATTTTATTAAAAAAAAATCTTTTCCAAAACAAGTTAACAGTAACAAGTTATCACATTATTATATTATTTATTAAATAAACAACACACGTTTTTTGGGTACACTTGGACCTTAAGATGCTGGTTTTTTAAGTTTAAAAATGTCCTGTGAATTTTGCTTAAAGTAGGTAAACTTTTAATACATTGGAAATTGCATTTCGATTTGGATTTCAGGCATTTCAAAGTAATCCTCTAAACTAAAATTTATTTTACAAGATTTACTATCAATTCCTTGGTACGAAATCATAACTAAAATGCAAAAAAACAATTCGTACCAATTCGGACATTTGTGTTTGAAGCCGCAGCCATCTATTAGGTAGGCCTTATAGTTTATGATGAACACTTTTTAACTAGTTGTAGAATTTCCCTTTATGGATTCTTCGTTGTATGCACTACCCTCAGAAAACTACTGCAGGAGCACCTAAAACATCAAGTGTTCATTAACTAGTCTAAGATAACATCAGGGAAAGAACTCTTGATCCATAAACTACTGTTGCCTATTGTTTCCTGAAACTAAAACTTTTATCAATTTGAAAATTTCTTCTCTTATAACTTTTAGTTATGTGTTAAACATACAAACTTTGTTATTAAATTGGTTTGATATAATTGAACATTTACACGTTTGCAAGATTTAATTTAATAATGCTACTTTTTCTGCAAAAATCGTATCACATTTTGGAAATGTTGAATATGCCGGAGTTTCGCCCAAGCGGCCCGGGGTCGATTCCCGGAGGCGGCAGATCTGGTTAAGGTTTTCTGTAGTTTTCCTTAGCTGTGACACAAATATGGGATTTGCGCTGTTCCATCTGTAAGTCGGCTGCAGCCGCACTTAGGGCCTACGTAATAATAATAATAATCGCCCCATCCCTCCCGCACAAGCATATAGCTTCTGGGGCCTGCTTTGCAGGTTATGGGTTGTAGTAATTATTATTATTATTATATGTTTGATGGTTTAGTACTGATTGATTTTACTCCTTAAGGAAGTATTAAATAATATTTATAAAGTACTGATTGATACTGACAAAGGCCTTATGATAAATATAGCACCACCCTCTAAAATTACTTCAGATTTCTTAGACTTAAATGTGTATAAAGGAAGTGCAGAATCAACCTGTGGAATGTAAAATAAAAACTTCTATTTCTAAAATATGCTACTATTAGTCCCATTCTGGATAAGCTTAGTTTTTCAATTAGTTACCAAAAGAATGTTAAAAAAAGACCCAGAAAGATTTTACAACCTCTTTTTACAGGTAGTATATCTCAAAAACTAATTAGGTCTTATTAAAACATTTCCATTCCGCTCACTTTCGAATTGTTAATTTCATTAAATTCGAAATTCCTAAAATTTATCATTTTCCGCCTTCCTAAAAAAAGAGAAGGGAGCAACGTAATGTGACTTGAATTTTAATTAATCTGAGTCGAGGAGCCGACTGAAAAGATATTGTTAATGTTTAATCAATAATCTTTTTGAATCTTATGTGTGCAAGAAAGCTTTGTTTGTGTCTGTACTATGGAAGTTCCTTCTAGATTTATCGCTTAATGAGGAAACACAGGAGTATAGACGATACTTTGTGTAATTTAGGTCAAACACCCCATTTACGAAAATTTCTCTTTAACATAGGACGGATTCTACTAAATCTCATCTTCAATAGACTAACTGAACAAACACAAAGGACCACTCGACTTCGCTGACCAATTCTTCCGACCTTTTTAACTTTAATTTGTTAAATGTGAATTTCAGTCAATAAATAACTTTTAATGGACTGCAACTTTGTAGGAAACTCTCTTGTTCTCTTACATTTCGGTGTTATTTTTGTATAAAGCACCGAGGAAGGCAAACAAAAGAGCGTTATATATTGCTGTAACACTTTAATTCAGTTAAGCACTTTTGTTTTCTTTTCAAAGATTATTTTACGACACACTAGGGTGATTTTTAAGCATAACACGAGAAAAGTTATTATAGATTTTGTTAGAGAAGGTATGAGCCCTTTTCCTTCTAAATCGTGTTATCTAGTAAGAAATCCGAATAAAAAAGTAAACACATGAGATAACTGCGTTTATATTTTCATTATTGACAGTCCCCTTCAGAAAAAAGAGGAAAATCGAATAACAGCTCTCTTAATTTAAAAACCTAATACCGATATTAATCTTTTCCTTTTTTTGTAGAGGATTCCCCTTTTGCTGCTTGCTTGTATACAATTTTGGAAATTTAGATTTTAATGGAAAAAGTTTTTTTATTGGCAAGGAAGATCGAGAAACTTTGATCCTCAATAGTCCTGAAAAAAATAAAAAGTTTAAGCTCCGAAATCAGATAGTAAATAGAAAATACTGTTAAAATCAATTTAAAGACTAGCAAACACAACCAATATAAGTTCTTTGCACTCCTTATCACGTACCAGATCGAGAATAAAAGCAGGAACGAAGACGATGCATCACCGAAAAGAAGCTGGTGACAACTACAGATCCCTATAAGCGATACAAACTACCACTATATTTGATGATACGTTGCAGCTGTCCCGATAACAGTACAATTTACGATTTCTGTTTTCGAAAAGATTCGGGTTCGAAGTATGACAACGTAGATGTGTTTTATAAGAAATGGGTCAAGAGTTATGGCACCCTGTAATCGAGTTCCAGTTCGTATATTTCGTTTTCGTACTGATAGAAACGCCACGCTATAAAAATAGAAAACGACCGGCTATACGTGTGTATTCCGTAATAAAAAATAAATTTTAAAATAGTTCGGAGATGGAAAAAGTGCTGTTATGGATAAACTACACGCATGCAATACAAAAAAAAAATTATGTTCTGGGGAATTAAAAACAGACAGACAGATAAAGCCAGTTAAGTTCATGAAATATTTGCGTACATCAGAACATTTAGACTAAATTTAACCACAATGTAGAAAGAATATAACCAACGGATTTATTTATGGTTAATTTTATGCATTATATAATTTTTTTAAATATAGCAGAAACTTCTTAACTGGCTGGCTCGCGGTGTTAATGAGTCTTGCTATGTTTAAATTTATGAAACAAAACATTAATCTGAATTTATTGCTAATTCTGGGTGGGATAAATGTCTGCTACAAAAAGCCACCATTTTTTTCAAAACTAAGCATAAGCAAAAATAAAAATAAAAGACACAAAGGAAAACTGAAACAGATTCATTTACCAAGTAATAAACAGCAAAATCAAGCAATCAAAAGTTAAATCTACTCAATACATTATACCAAAGATTTTTGTACCCCCTTTAATAATAAATCAATATAAGAAATAATAATTATTTAGTTCCTAAATTTCTGAAAACATCTTTTAAATCGTTTAATAAATTATTTAATTGAAATCAAACCAATCGATAGTTTTTAACAATAATTAAACAGTTTTTAAATTACGAAAATCAATAACTACCAATCAGTCAACCCAATTTTAAAGTTAATTAGAAAAATCTCAAAAGGTACTTACACGCTATGATTTATGTAGAAAAAGTAGGATTTAAATTAAATCTTGCAACTGTGTAAATGTTCAATTATACAAAACCAAACGTAATAACAAAGTTTGTATATTTAACACAGAATTTTATAGTTTCAATAAGAAACAACAGTTGACAGTATGCTGTTTTAAAAGCTCCTTCAGTGGCTTTCAATAAAGTTGCTTTTGATATTACATTTTTATAATTTTTCTTCACAGACGTTTTCAGCACACCTGGGAGCACTATACTCGTCGTAAACAAATAGAAGCTTTCAACGAAGTGTATAGTACCTACTGTTAAACGTGGAGATGACAGTATAGTAGATAAGGGATATATGTCGTCAGAAGGAGTTGAGCAGCTCTTTATCTGCAAACCTTTTCCTGGGACATCTCAGAAAGAAATATATTTTCACATGACAATACCACATGCGACACAGGTTATATATAAGGGTTGCTCCAGATATAAAATACCCTTATTTCGTTATAATTATTGTTAGACATGTTATATCTATGTATTTCCTTCTCTTTACGCAATATTTACATATCGTAGGCTTTCAATAGTTCTAATATATAATTAATTTATATATAGATATCCTTTTTAGATATTATAATCATTAAAGGGTAATCAAATTTATTCCTTTTTATGTAAATGTTATTTTATTAAGGCCGCCAAAGTACCCTTGAAACTAAGAACAAGCTATTTATAGCATCTTATCAGGCCACGTTCGCTATGCATTTCTTCTCAGAACGTTTGGAAGTTAAACTAAGGACGAAATCAAACAAAGAAACTCTCATCTGGTCACACCCTGGAAGCACAAGCTATAAATACAGCATCGAGCTGGAACAGTCAGAGTTAATATAGCATCGAAGCAGTAACATACTTGACCACCAAGCAAAGAAAGTGTAGTGTAGTTTGCATTTTGTAATACTGTAGAAGTCAGATTTCTCGAGGAATTTTGTATTTAACAATAAATACTTTATTAAATTCTGGTTTCCAAACAGTTTAAATTTAATTCACATCCCAACAACAAAGTAAAGTTTTAGACTGGCCTTTTCAGTCCCCTGATTTAAATCCACAGTAGATTTCTGGAGTTGTTTAAAGGAAAGGATAGGAGAACATAATGTTCTTTAAAATTACATCTAATGCAACAAATAAAAGAGACGTGGAACCATATGTCTTCCTCATCATATTCGAAATTAGTGAACAATATGCCAAAATTGTGCAAAAGAAGTGATCAGAGCTAACGAAAAACATACAATATACTAATGTTTGTAATAAAAATGTATATGACTAATATTTGTTTCAACTTGTATTGTAAACCTTATAAACCTTATTGTGCTCCGTTTTCTGGCTTTTACAGAGAAACCCTTAGCTTCAAATCTGAGATAAAATGTGTGTTGTGTTCAGAAGTAAATGTTAAAAAACAATTTTTATATTTCGTATTTTTGTTATATTATTTTGATAATATAAAATAAAAGTTACCTTTTAAGCTTAATCTAAGGTAATAAAATCAAACTATCGCAGATTTAACTGAACATTATTGTATATTTCCAGTTATACTTACCCTGCATTCATACCTAAATGTCTATTTCGTTCAAGTGTAAAGGTGTGACTTGGGCTACATAAATTATTTAGGATTTAATAAAACTTAATGCAGCTCTTTATTTATTATATTACCTGGAATTTATTTTTCGCTAGTTAAAATAAAATTTAACACGACCCTGTACTATACTGTTTTCGAATTCATTTCTCGCTAGTAATAATAATTTTAACAAATTGTATGTAATATTTCAAATTTATTCTTTGCTTGTTAAAACAAATGTAAGATTTAAGTTTTAGATGTATTTATGATCTCACTTGACAAATGAAGAATGAAAGAAGATTAACAACCCGAGAGAAGTATATTCTAAACTGAAGGTAAAACTCGAAAAATACCAAGTACAGTGGTGATATTCATCTTTTTATCATTAGTTTTTTAGACATTTCTTTCTTAGCGGATTTAAGTTGAATTTTGGATTAATTTGTGCCCCAATTCACAAATAAAGAATATATTTCGTCTTGCCTATAATTCCTATACAGATTTAATAGCCCGAAAAAGAAATAGTTTAGCTAAAGCATAATATAATAGCATTTTGGTTTGACACAAGAAATACCAAATTATAGAAGCAAACCTTGTATATTTATTGGATAGTAAATTATAATTTACTATAAGATTTGTTTCCCTTGGTAAATCATTTGACATATGTATAGGCAACAAAATTTATAATGTAGTTGTGTGTAAACACCGTGCTACTAAAAGTAAAGTACTTAATTAATGAGTTTTAACATTACCCAATAACTAAATAAAAATTAAGGGTATTTTACAATTTTGGTCCATAGAGTCCATAGAGCTTGTGGTACTGTTATTATACTTCGGACTAGTCTGATGTTGACATCAATCGATTGGAGATTTTTTAAAATACATACCCAGTGAGAAAACTAAGTTTTGCCCAAAAGTGAACTTCGCCAATTTTTACACAAATACCCACATCGCGTTGTGGGTATTTCTATTCGGTCATTGTCCGAAACAAAATAGTTGTGGGTAGACGCAATTGCTGAATAGCCGATTTAGAGTCTTACTTCGGTCTTTGCAAAAAGTGGTTTTATCCACAACGAGTTGTAGACAAACGCTTTTGTGGGTATCTTGTATTGCTCAAAAACCGAAATGTTTCGAAATGTAGGAAATAAAAGAAACAATGATAGTTTCATCATCGATCTAGGGAAGAGTGTGTAAAGTGTGTTTGCAAAAAAAACTGTTAATGCAAATCATGTAACTGTTTTAAAATCAACTTAAAATGTAGTTAGAAATGCCACAGTAACATCAATTGTGCCAATAAGTTGGTACGGCCAATAAAGGTATGTAAACTATAAATGTAAATACCATACTAATATTATTATTGCACGTTTTTGAGCGCACATAATGGATTCTTTTGAATTTAAGGCTAGAACTTTTCCTTAAGAAAAATAACATAATTCCTTTTTTGGTATGCTTGAGGTTGAGCAAATACAAAATGCTCACAACGAATTTTGGTCAAAAGCGTTCTACTACTAGATTAAGTTGTTAAGCACAAAAACTCTTTACCGTGCTTATACCAAGGACCAGCGAGTAGTGGGCAAAACACCCTCGCTTAAGGCTTGAATAACCGCTGTCAGACTGCTGAACGAAACGAACTTTGATGACATTTAACATTTAATAAACGAGTGGTTTTTTAAACGGTCCAAACAAACCAAACTTAACATTTTAACCAATGAGAAAAATAACCGAAATTTAAATTATAATAAATATCTTAGAAAAGCGCTATCAGCTCTATAAAAAGTGCCATCTATAAAATCCTACACCTAAACACATGAAACTGAATTTATTATTTTGCTGACTACTAAAAAATTTTTATTCGTTGCTGTAGGCCCATGAATTGTTTTTATATGAAATCTGTACGTGCTTTTCGACCAAAAGAAGCTCGATATCTTTATTACTTCAACAGATGTTCGTAGCTATATTCGACAAGAATGCATATTGATCGTCGGAATTAAATTTCAACATAACCCAAACGAAATATCTCACTATACACAGGGCCGTAGTAGGATTATTTTTATTAAATGCATATCCAAGTTTATAAATTGAATCTTTGAATTTTCTGCAAATTACAATCGAAAAGTGGTGGTTATTCACCAGGGTACAAGAACTTCATTTAAGGTTGTAGTGTGCGTTTTCATTATCAGTTTCAACTATTTAAAATAAATTGAATATTTTTTTTATTGGAACAATTGTGGCAATGAAAATTATTTTCTTATCTGTTTCAACAAAGAAGGTTTATTTTAGTATATTAAGTATCAAGAACAGCAAGGGCAGTTTACCGATCGACGACAATGTTCGCTTCGCTCAGTCGCCAATATTGGAGGAGATTGGTAAACTCCTTACTGTTTGAGATGCTTATACTATTTTTTGTACGAACATTTTGAATACAAAGGTATACAGTTCTGGTACAGAACGGTAAGTAATTACTTACCGACGCGTTTTTGCTTAGCAACCAGTAAATATAACCTACTGTTCTAAAACAAGAATGGTAAACAATCCGAAATAGCATGGTTGTACAAAAACCATTTTAGAATCATCCTGATTTGTAAAGTAAGTTTTTAGATCCATAAGGATTAAATTAAACTATTCTAAAATAAAATAGAATTATTTTGTTGACAATGTAGGTGAGATTTTGAAACATTTTAATTTTTGGCAGCTTTTTTTTTTGTTTTGTTCATAATTTGAAGTTTGAGGTTGTGTATTATTCTGTTTGACGCGAACTATTTAAAATGATTAACGATCGTTTTATTAAAACCGATTTTTTTTGTAGTACAAGTATTTTAAGAAGTAGTTTCCCATTTCCAAAGTACTTGTATATTCTTTAAGTTTATTATTCATAAAGAAACATAAATAAACAAAGATAGACAACTTATATGTAAGGTAATCTTTATTATTTAGTGCATCCAGTTTACATTATATGTAGAATGCTATTATGTTGCATCGTAAATAGTTATATAAAGATTTAGAGTCTTTTGAGCGCGGGTAAGTTATTGACCTGATATTGGTTTTATTGTAAATAATTATTATGAATTTATTTATTATAAAATATTCCTAAGAAAAGTCGCAAGGAGGAAAATAGGGCATTCTAAATTTATAATAAACATAAAGAAATTGCGTACAAGAAATTTGAATTAAAAATGTCCTTTATAAAAGTAAGATTAAGTTTAGGCCACTTCCACTACCTTCTTTTTCTAAATGCGACCGGAAATCATGACAACATTAATAAATTGTATTTTAATACTGTTTTCAATTTATAAAGACTGATTAAGATTTCATTAATTGCCCCAGAAAACTTAAACATAAATAATTTTTGAAATCAGATTTATGACAGACTGTATAGTCACATAAAGCATTTCTACAAAATGGTTTGAACATGTTCTCTCCATTACGGAAAAAGTTTTTGTTAATTTTTAAGTAAACAACGTAAATAAGGGAATGTTTTAAAAATCAAAACGAAATATGCTATCAAATTTAGAATAGGAAGGGAAGAAACAAAAATAATTTTAATTGAATAACTTGACCACTGCCGATAATGACTTTTTCGAAACACTTATAATTGTCACCTATCTTTCCCTGATCTTCGAAAATTATCAAAAAAACTTTATTCGGAACAAAGGAGAGAAACGTAAAATTTATAGCATGAATATAAAACCACAGTCACAATTTATTTGTTTGTCAGAATTTGATACAATAGGGAGACGGCGTGGTAAACTCTCTATCGGGATAGTATAACCCGATTGTGTTAGGTTTCTACCCCAGATAGCGCAAATACAGCGAAACTTGAGCAGTTCAATTGGCGCTATTCAGGACGAACTGAAACAGATCTCTCCTGAAGCGACGTTGTTACGAGTTGGCTGACTTTGCCTGCCTCTTTTGATTGCTAATGTTGCATTCCGGGCACGAAGCATTGCCGGAAACTTTGCGTTAGAATGCCAAAGAGAAGCTTCATAGATCAAACGTTTCTGTTTGTACAAATACCTGAGACACCGAACGGTCCCTTTTTAATTGTTAGTTGAACTATAGATTGATATAAATTCGACCATTATACAGGGTTATTTACCTGAAAAATTATAGTAGCTTTGTACTTGTGTTTAAAACTTAACTAGAATATCCGCCATGAGAATCGCGAGATGCGCAGTTATATTCTAATTACACTCGGAAATGCGTTTTCTCGAGTAAACATAGGGCATTTTAAATTTACTCTTTTCATTTTATTGGCCCTGAGGCACTAAAGAAAGAGGTTCGTACGCGTTTAATTTTGTAAATTGTGAATGTAAATATTCATTTTGTAGTCTAGCGCAATTTAAGTAAGGATAAGTAGAGCAAAGAGAAATAAGAGACGAGTTTTGCATGAAAAGTTTATTTTTAATTTTACATGCGAATTTTTCAAAACATAATATGAAGGTTAAGGTTTTTGTCTTTTAACAATAGTACCAGCAAAGTATTAAGCTTTTATTAAGTATTTACAGCAAATCTTTCATTGTGAAATTTCAAAATAGCTTCTAGAAGTTAAAGATGAAGCAGAAACAATAGAACGTTACCACATTCTGTTTATCTTGCGTATTATTTGAGTACCTAGAGTTTGAACTATACTAACTATACTATACTATTTTTCTTAAACTTAAATACACTATTGTGTAGTAGTTTTAATTACTTGGGACTTATTTATTTTCGACGATTACTTGTTGAGCAGCACATTAATGAATATCTATTAAAATCCTTTGAAAGTGATGTCAATATATTCGAAGTTGGTTGTACCCGTAAACTCAAACAATGCGTTAAAGTTAATATACTAATATTAATAAGTTACTTACGTAAAAGCCTTTTAATTTCCTAATAAGTATTGTGTAATGACAAAATTCAAAACCCCTCGTTTGGCCGACCCCCAAAATTATGTAACAACAAAGTCGAATAGCTCCACGATTGGGTTTGCCAAAATAATTAACACACAAAAACTGAGAATAAAATAAGAAACTGTAATACCTACTTTACGTGAGGTATCACCGGACGCGGCTTACGCTTCCAAAAAGGATCAGAGACTTTTCTTTAATTTGAAGAAATTACCTGTAGATTGTAGATGTTAATTGAAGAGCTTACAGATTTCAAATTTAGGAAGGAATAAGATTTACGTAAAAAGTATTGGACACCACTAAATTGTAAGTAAATTATCGTAATTAAAATGATGTTAAATTCGTATTCGCTCACAATTCATCGATCAATTCGGTCAGTTCGCCGAGGATTGCCGATTGTCATCGTCATTGTGTGTTTGGTAATAACGAATAGCAGATATAACAACATAACTATTGTTCCGTACTGGTTATTAGTATACTGTGGTACTGCAATTGGGCATTGTAACACGTATCTTTCATACTATCTTCTACTTACTTACAAAAGATATTAGCTCACGGCTGGGACTACTTTTTAATTTAAATTATGCTCAGATGTCGTAGATGTTCGTGTTACATACAGGAGTAATACAGGAGTGATGGAACAATACAGAGGAGACCGCTCAAATGTTTTAGTGTTATTACGAAAAACATAGTGACGCGAATGTACAATCTGCAAAATAATTTCATCGGATGCTGTTGCTGATGACGGACGACAGACAATTTGTCGTGCCAAGCTATAACAAGTGGTTATCTACTTTTAGTTTTTGTTTATTAAATCCAATTAAAAGTTTTTCAATATTGTATATAAAATGCACAAACTAATGCATGACAAATACACTTATTCTTATGGTTTGAAACTTCAAGAAACTTTAAAATATTTACACAGTAAGCTTACTTAGGGATCCCTTTTAAAATACAATATTAACGTTACGTAAATAACAACAAAAATTTAAATGTGAATGTTTTTGTTGAAATTCGAACATAATCATTTACAAAGTGACTTATGGTAATTTCGCTTTTCGCATTAATTCAAAAACACTTGTAGGCCATCATTTACACAACACAAGAAAAACATTTTTACACTTTAAAGATGCTGGAACCAGAACAGCTGTCATTAAACTCTGAACTTTCTGTATTAAATGATGCTTCACACGCTGCAATCATTTCTCGGTTTTTCACTTTTTGGCTGTTTTTATTATTTAATTAGCTCTTACTGCTTATTGAATTGAATTGATTTCAAAACAAATTTTAATTCACATTTATTAGTAACTTAAACTTTCGCATTTAAAACCAAATATAGCAGATTCCCTTTAGGAACTTTAATGACAAAACAAGAAACAAATTACATTGCTGATAACTAAACGGAAAAATCGATCAAAGAAGGCCACTGACACTCGGAAGTTGAGACTATTATAGACTAAAATCTAAGTTTAAATCCATTTTCTAGAATTTTTAAAGGGCCGATTATATTAATGACGAAATTAAATTAGGTATCCTCTCGGGTATATTAAAAGATAATAAGCAGCTAGAGAATTTACAGGGAAACATAGTTTTATCATACTGTAACCCTGTCTAAACTAGGTTTAGGTTAATTATATCTCCTAAAACGTAAATTATAGTTCCGAAAGCAATTTGTTCCTTTGTGAACATTTTAATACTAAATATTCTACTCAAGTAAACGATCTATTTGCCTAGAAAAGGGCAATAAAACACTATCAGTGGTGGCGAACCTATGACCCGCAGGTCAGACACTGACCCACGAAGACTTTTTAAATGACCCACGCGTTGATTTTTATAAATTTATTTTTTATATCATAAAAGAGAGAACAGACAATCAAAAATATTAAAAAATAATGTATAAATATCTGTCGAATTTATAAAAATAAATATTTCCAAGTGGACGTTGGCTAACTAATTTTCTATCATTTTTTAATATTAAGGAAGTATCTGAAAATAAGCAACATCAGATTTCACATTAAATATACTTTTATCAACTTTATTATACATACACCTATCTGTAACTATGTTTATTAATAAAGAATCATAATATATATGTGATTTTCTCCTTCCTTGTTCGTTCAAATACTCAGTGCAGAGGCGCCACTGGGCATGGTGTATTTTTGCTCTTCACTTGCAAAAGTAAAAGTTGTAAAACAAAAAGGAAACTTAAACCTTTTTAGAGGATTTGGAAAGTCAGAACCAAAAAAAAGGATAAACTGTCAAGTTTTTCAGTTGACAAATTTTCGGTGTTTCTAAATTATTGGTAACCTTCCCCCCCCCTTCCAAGTGACGCCACTGACTTAGTGACCCACGGATTAGTATTAAAACAAATACTCACCAGGTACTCAACAGGTACTCACCAGCTTGCTTGGAGATGTAGTGTTGGAGTCATTTTCACTGACTGAATTGTAAGCTTAAAGCAAGCTGGTTATATACTACTTAAAGCGGAAGAGATTAGCATAATAGCGGGAATCCGTAGGTTGGTGTTCCAAGTATGAAACCAAGGAAGCTCACGCTTCCTGGTTGCAGGCTGGTGAGTTGGAGCGGAAATTCTTCGAATAAATAGCCGGCTCGTGTGTGCAACTGGGCTGAGCGGAAGTGTGCTGATTTCTTTGAAGGAATTCGCAGCTGGTTGTGAATCGTAGGCGACTTGACTGCATTTAGACGAACGTGGGTTGTTCAGCATAGATGAAAGCAAAAATGTATTGGAATGCCAGACATGGGTGACGCGGCAGCAGCTGTAGTTGCGTTTCTTCGAATGGTTGACTAACGTGAGCAGTTGCTCACTCAGGCCACACTCAGTTGAGTGTGGCCTTGCACGATATTTGCGCAGGTTGTAGAACTTATAAAATTATTCAAGTGGATATAATTTCCGTTTGTGACATTATTTTGACATTGAAGTGTTTTTTCTGAAGAATACCACTTACACACTTTTAACAAAACTTTATGCTTTTCTTTGTGTTTGACCCTTATGTTTGTCAGCGTGGATATAAATTAAGTAAGTCCCATGTGTAAGATGAGTACAGATTTGTTAAATTAACAATATCAACCACACAAGATCGTCGTAGTATTCTAACATATCCTACACATCGGTCTTTGACAGGGTATGGAAAAATGTACTGTCGTGGAAACTACTAAAATACCTTTAAAGTGTAAGAAAAGAACACAACTGATCACACAGGGTTCTGTCCTTGCTCCTGTTTTGCTTGATCTGCACATTGCAGATCTGCGGTGACAACTTCAAGAAAATTCGGATACGTTGGTAGGTGATATATGCATTGCATATCAACTGCTGCAGTAAAGTCTTGACACAACTGTGATATTTTAATCTGAAATCTAACCTTTAGATTTGTTCTTAATAAAATGAAAAAGCTTAGTTAATCTTATGTGATGAGTTGGTTTCATGAACTAGTACTGTGAGTACTGGACCAACGGTATTTAGAGTTAAGTTACATTGGGCCGGGCCAGAATTTGGACGGGCGACGTTGTAGTAAGAACATCAGTCGGTGATATCTACTACTACTACTACTACTACTAAAAATTAGAGATACCCATTTTTACTGAAACTCATATCTGCTACTTGTAGCGGTACATTGTTTTAAATTTTGGACTTGGTGGTTATTTTATTTCTGGGATTCTGCATATAGAAAATAAACATAAAATTTATGCAGAATAAATCAAGGAACTTTACCATTTTATTCGATTCGCTATAGAAACATTCACTTAAGATGTTACTTCAACTATTTCGCCGACATTTTACTGAAAACAATAAACTTATTTTATAGCTGTCTGATCTAGGATGGCTTAATTACCGTACATAGCATTTTAGTTTTAAGATCAATGAAATTTGCAAGCGCAGCGAATCTTTATTTTCTATGTAAATGTATTTCCGGCATACTCATTCAAAGACTTTTACAAGGGTTTGGTGACGCCCTATCTGAATATGCCTGTATATTAGTTCAGGCAAGTGTAAGTAGCTATGAATAGAAAGTAATTATATTCTATTTTTTTATGAATTATTATTTAAATTCTGTCTAAAAAAAGATACGTTTGCAGTAAAAACGTTTAATTAAAAGTAATTGTTGAATTATCTTTAAAAACTATTTCCATTAAATGATGATTTAGAAAATTACAGCAAGGGTAGATTTTCAGTTTCAATTATCAAAATAAAAAAAAAACAAAAAGATGGAGGATTCAGTAAGTAGGAAAGTAATGTATTTTTATGTGTAAAGAGATTAACTGAGTTCTCGTTGCTTGACTTTAAAAATGCTTATTACAAAGTAAATATAAGCTCATGATGTGCTTTTTTCGGTTTTATCTCCTATCTAGACTGCTTTTAAAGATACTTTGGGCGCTGCTCGACTACCGTCTATTAGATTAAATACAATAATATAGAGCTGCAACTAAGATGAGCCGCCTTAGATATAATAATTGCTAGTACTCATTGGAGTTCGCTTCAGATTTTAATATCATGCTTTGCCAGGTACTGAACGACAAATAAGAATTTTTTTCTAATGCATTATTCAAAATCTAATTTACTAATTTATTAATCTTACTCCTTTTAAATAAAGAAGAAAGTTTACATCCAAGCTCGATTTTTCTTAAGATATACTGAAAAGCAATAAAAACCAGTAAAAATTCCTGAAAATTCATATACAATTCATGTTTGGATATAAATGTTTTTCTAATACCAATGTTTTTGGGTACATCTTATACGAATAAATACCATGATGCTTTATTAATTTCTATAATACATATAATTTATTCTTATCAAAATTAAAAACCATCGTAGAATTCACAGATTTTATTGCTTTAAATCCTGCTATACCAATGTTTAAAGCCATTCGGTTTAAAAAAGACTAAAATTATAGGTTTGTTAATGATAATAAATTAGCAGTTTTTCACTGACAAGACTTGTTATTTGCAATTTGCTACAATAAGAATAAGAAAATCAGATTGTGACAAATTAGGTATAGCACTTGTCATAACTGGTGAGTATTAAGAAATCAAAACTTATTCCGCATTCTGTCGATTAATGGCTAAACTAGATTGCTTTGCCCAAGAAGGAAAAAAAATATCTTTAACCCTCAGACTGCAACTATTGTTTCCCAGGTGGCGCTAGGAGCATTGGTTAATCTATACTTTGAGAATTTATGGTTTTATTTAAATTTTAGCCTAGCTACTCTGTTAAAAAATATAAATGATTAACTAAAATACAGGAAAGCTTATTTACATATTTTTATTTGCAGAATATTTTAAAAGGAAGTTTAATAACTTTTAATTATAATTGTTTTTGATACAAAATAACACTCATTTAGTTACAGAAAACTAGAATTGCCGAATTTAACATACTTAAGAAAAAATAACCATTCGTCCATTCCCTCACATATTTCAGTTAAACTTTTGATTTTTCTAAGGAATCGCATATATTTTTATTTTTGTCCACTTTCTCAAATTCAGAATCTTCATTAATATAAACTTAGATTTATAAGTCCAGTAGAATTCTAAAATTTCTAGTATGTATTAGCTTCTAAATCTTTTAGTTTCCAGTCATTCAAAGATTAAGAATCTGTATATTTTAAAATTTAATGACTCCGTTCAAATATGTCCTTCATATATTAAAAACTTAAACTAACATTCTCAAATGTCAATTTTTAATAAAAATAATTATTCATAATTTATATCTATGTCATTTGTTTGTTTAGATTTTGTCCAAAGTTGCACATCAGAAAAAATAATGGTATCCACTTTATATTTTTAGTTTGTTATTTCTTTATACAAAATTAAAATCGAAAGTTGGTCAAATTTTCTGTTTTGAATATTAAAGTGATAATAAGGAAGTGATATTTGATTTTCAAAAATATTATATTTATTTGAATATTAAAATAATTTGAAACATTATAAATATGCCAGCAACGAAAAGGACTGTTTTAAAATATATAATTATATACAACATAACAAAGGTGTTGTAAGAAGAAACGAGAATTTAAGAAAATTCATTAATGATCAATCAATGTCGGCTTTTTCATGATTACTTAAACTGCCAGATGTCTCAGTTGAAATATTGTATGCCATAAAAGTTGTTCCAAACTTTTCAGACAAGGGGTATGTAACATCCCATGTAGGAACTGCCAGTCTTGACAATAGGCCACAGCTTGGTTGAATATTGGATAACCAAATGTCGTTATTTCAACATTGGTCCGAGCCTAGGCCAACCTTCTAATCCCACTTCTCGGCTGCAAGGGTCAACCAACGCCTCGGTACCAATTCTGGGCTGTCTAATCTCTACCCAAGTCAGAGCCAACCTTCAGCGCCCTGTTCTCGGTTCCTTACTGTTTCCACAAGCTTTAACCCATTTTAGTGTTTCTAAACTTGGTGTCTTACCAAGTTAAACCAAGTTTGGGTCCATCTTAACATTTTCTACCAAATCAAGCTTGTGAAGTTTTCTGTCTTTATTATATCAGCTAGTAAATAATTAAGAGAAAAATGTAAGAAAAGTTAAACTAAAATACCTACATAGATTGTAACTATTGTTACTAAATATAAATTCAGCTTTCAAATTTTTGAGCGCTTCGTTTGAAACAAGCACACACACATGAAAAGTAAGTAACGCGGGAGCTGCAAGGGAAGCCTTTACCGGCTAAGTCACTGTTCATCCGCCTACATCAAAGTTATTTCAGACAAGTTGTAATAAGCTAGTACTCTATTAAATATTAGGTTGGTCTCATACTTAATGGCCAGTAATAACTCGGGGTCACCGTTGGGTTTCGATCCTTCACTATCACTAATTGTCAGCCTTGATACCATATTAATATTAAGAGTGGTCTAATATTGGTTATTTACCTTGCACCAAGACTGTATATTATCATCGGCACTATATAGGTCTTCACTATTGGGCCAAGATGTATCACTAATTTAGGGCCATGACTGATTAACAAGCTTGGCACGAAGTTATCATCCCGATTTTAGCCCAACCATGACAGTGATGCCATTAGATCGATGGACGTGGCATATTTTCAATGTGTGACTGAGTATCTGTTTGTATCAGTAGCGCTCGGCTAACCGCCGTGTCTCTGTCGCATATTCAATATGCGAGAGAGACAGAAACACAAAGATTCCGAGTTCTCAAAACAGAGGTGCGGTCTACGGGAAAGTTATCTGATTTAGTGCAGTAGCGAACGTGTTAAACGAAAAAAAAACAATTAAATATCAATTAAAATTGTGTGCAATAGTACAACAATTAAGTTGTTTAGTTACGTCAAAAGCTAAGTTAGTTTTGTTAAAATCCATTCGTCAGTTTAGGACTTCGCCGAGGGAGCCTACGAACAGCCAATGTATTTTACAGGTATACTAACAATTACGATAAATTATTCAACCTTTAGTTGAATTGATCAAACTGACAACCTTAAAAAGCTATGCACATAACTAAAACACACGCTTTTATGGTGGAGAAATAAAGAATTAGACAGGCAGAGAATACTTTTATAAATGTAAAATATTCATTAAATATTTGAAGTAATTTGAAAACAAATGAAAATGTAATAATTTTTATTGAATGTATTTAAATGTATGTATAAGTAAAACCCATCTGTAAGCAGGGATACATTTTCACTAAAAAAATAATTTAAAAAAATGTAATGCAGTTAGTGGGAAGCGAACGCAGGGCAACTCCTTGTAAAGCGACTACTCTACTATGCAGCCAGCGTATCTACTGCAGGCCGCCTTTTTATTACAAGTAAATACGTTGCGTCTTGTTTGTGTTCTTTTGTTATTTTGTTATTAAAATAAGTTGTATTAGATCAAATGCAAAAACTCGTATTCTCTTATTTTGAATTTACTTTTATTTAAAAAAAAAGTTGAAATCGGCCTCACGTTAGCTATAAGGTCCTCTTTTAGTAGAAAATATTAACCTTCCCAGAGTTAAAAATAAGAGTCAATTAGATCTTTACTCCTCTTAATCAAAGTTTTGTAAGACAATATTACTTGATATTGTATAGAATATTAATTGGCTCTGCTGTCACAAGATAGAATCTATTTGTAAATAATGGAAATTGTCTCACCACATATTCCTATTACCTTTATTTTAAAAGTATTTATTTTTATTATTGCAGGAAGGCAGCGGTGTGATCACATGGAATTCTTAAGTCGCAGTCCTGTTTATTGAAGAACCGCTCACATATAAATTGTTTCAGAGATGCCTGCTGTTCAATCAAAGCAGCAGCTCCTTGTCTTTTCTTCTTTAATTCTTTGTAAGTATCGTAAAGGTAGTTCTACAAATTTTAATCTTAATCCTGAGACCTAATCACTTGAAATTTACTGTATTTATTGATGTTAAATGCTTTGATTATAGTTTAAGAGCTAGGTTAATTTTTTCTACCAGTGTGTAATTGCCCAGTGCGGATCTATTATTTCAATTATCTCCTTTTTCTGAAATAAACGAGTCATTATTAGTTCAATTCAAAACATTTTAAACATTAGGAAATTCAAAAGTTTAAATGTTTCAAAGGCTTCGTTTTTTTATTAGCAATACCAATACTTATTTGAATACCTTTTAGATCTTCATCATTACAAATTAAGAACTTTGAGGTATTAAAATTTCTGTTAAACTTACAGTTTAGTGGCCAACTAGGTGCACATTTTCTTGCCGTGTAAGTAATCCAGAAGGAATGAAGCTCTATAATCTTCTTGAAACACATGTAATACAAATTTCTCCATCTGAACCAACATATTATCCTTATGGAGCTGATCAAATAATGGACATCCTTGATATCGTTTTAAACACTTTAATGGTCGGATTCTCGGATTAGTCAAACAATTCCTCCCGAATTACAGTCAGACAACCTATCTATATTTACGACATTCTAAGTCCAGACTTATTGCATCATAGGTTTCATATATTTATAAATAAACTAAAATCAAAATAATTTGAAATTGTTTATATTACTGATACCCTTCAATCTTTTCTTCAATCAGTGTCTACGAACCTAAACGCTTTTTAAAATTTAATGTGCATATTGTAACGAAGGATAAAATAGAAAAAGTTCATAACAAAATTGAATCAATTCATTATTCTAGAAATTTATTATTCGAAAAAGATATTACAACAATTATTACAAAACTCATTTTTAAATTATTTGACCCCAGTAATAAAGATAAACAAATGGATTTCAAGTATGATATGAAGCTACTCTGCAATTTGTAAAGTGTGCCATAATACTAGCACAGCATTATTGCTCACAAAAGTAGGTAATGCTGACTCTAGCATTATGACACTGCCCTGACTAATAGGGACATATTGGGCCATCCTTGATTGCAAAGCGGGATTGTGGTACGGATTAGGAGGTAAGATGGGAAGTAACAATCAAAAGGAATAGTTAGTTATACTGTGAACTTGAAGAAGTAAAAAGCCTTTTCGATTGTAACAACCAAAACAAGAGAAATGGCCCTACAAACTGTAATTAGTTAGTAAGTATAAATTATATTATTTATATGTAGAATTAGAGTCGTAGTTATAAGTTAGTTAAGTTTAAGTAATGAATAAAGTAGATTAGATAAAGAGTAAGTGTCCTTATTTAATGTAAAGCTACACGACTTGGCAACATGGTGAAGGTTAATACGAAGGAAGGTGAAGTACGTAACAGTACGTAATTAAAAATGTTGTAGTTACCTTACTTCTACAAAGATAATCCAAGAACTTATAAAAATTCGCATTACACTACGCTTCGCATATGCAAGGGTAATCGTATCTTTCATGTGTGCTGCTATAGCGCGATACTGAAACTAGATGATCCTGATTAGATTGTTAATAACTCCTCAAGTACAACTTTTTGCCAGCCACGCTTTGACCAACTTCACTTAATGAATGAAGTGAGAGTTGGTCATAGCATTTGTTAATAAACAAAAGTCGGTTTTGATATATTGGCTGTATCCGGTCTTATAACCGTTTTGGTTGCGGAGCTATCTATTAAAAAGGTAGATTGGCGTTCACACAGAGTATTAAAATTAATCCCTTGTCTCCTATTCTAACAGATTTTTCAATAGATTTCTAAAACACCCTAACATATCTTCTTACAGAACAGTTGAATTTATAGAAATTCGAAACTATAAAAAAGTAAAAAAAAACCTTAACACCTTAACGGTAAGAAAAATATAATTTAATTAACTTGTTAAATTAATTAACTAATAATAAGAAAGTTTACCAGATATAATTAATAAATGCTTGCGTGTTTATCATATTGTTCCCTCTTAGTTACAGAAAATAATATTAGTTAATTTTGTTTGAAAATTGTTATTCTGCATGATTAAGATAATTTTATTTTATTATTTATTACTTTATTGAAAGAAATGACAATTTGCCAGTAATATAATTCCACAAATAACTGCCACTGCCACAAATAACTCTTCTAAACTCTATCGTTTTTCTAAGTTTCAAGCTTTATCGTTGGCTGAGCTATGGCCTATTTTATTAACTATCTTCGTCATGCAGTTCTTCTTTGTTCTGTTCTGACACTAACCAAAGTCAGGAGGTGTGCTAGGTAGAACTGGGGTAAACTGCTGTGTCAGTTTAAAACAGTCACGTCGGCCGGAAAACGCGACGTTTTTCGTCTAAATATAGAGTTGTAGCATCGAGAAAAGTGTGATCTTGTATTCATGCTGAACATTATGAAAGTTTTATTAATATAACGTAAAATGATAGATAGGGAAAAATATATAAATGTATAATTATTACAATAAAAAATAAATGTGCCTATATGTTCTAAAGTATTGATTACATAACTTGCGTGTCAACAGTTTTTTAAAGTTTGAAGAAAAAAGCTGTTCTAGAGGCAATAGCAACAAGGATAAGAAAAAGTCAGAATGCAGCCGCAAGTAATCTAGACTACAAAACTAAATGTCAAAGGGTGCTTTGAATTATATAAAATTCATTTACATTAATAAAGGTACGTAAGTATTTTTTTAGTAAACGTGAACGTTTTGCAAACATTATTTTTACAGATAATAATAAAAAATTAATAAACTATGAAAAAATAATTAACTTGATCTGCTATGTAAGCATTAAGAAATATTCATCGATATTGAACAACTTTAACAAGCATTTGTTCAATCGAGAGATTATAATAACAGAAAATCCCAAAACGTCTTTTTGTATTGAAATAAAACTTTTAATTAAAATCAATCATCCTTAATTTATAGAAAAAGTTAAAAAAAGTGCTTAAACTACACAACTTAATTTAATTTTGAGTAATTAACAACAGAAGGTGTTTCTTGAAACTTTTTATCTGAAATTATAAATAATGATGTATTTATGTTGTATAATTTTAGCTTCACCTAAATTTGATTTATTAGTTCTGCTTGATTCGAAGATAACCAAAATGAAACGAATATTTTCGTTAATTTATAACTAGAATTTGTCTTAGTCAGAAAATACATTTTTATTAATTAAAATAAATCGGTTTAATCATTTGCATGGCATACATAAGTTACCAAAAATAAAACTACATACCTAATAAATAAATAGATTTGTGACGGATTTTTCTAGTATGGCAGCTCAGAAACATCTATTTGAAAGAGGAAGAATAACAATTAATTACTCTTTAGTATTTGGTTTATCACCAGTAGGTGTGATCAGAAGGGGCGAAACACTGAAGTTATGTAAAATAAAACTATATTATTTGATAAGTTGGGCATATATTTTTCTGTACGTTTTGTTTTATACCAAGATTTTATCTAAAGAATTCGAATACGTTGTAAAAATTGAGAATAGTGTGTATAAACTTTTGAACTTAGTAACTGACATGGGTAGATACTTTGGGGTTTTCATGGTCTATGGTGGTTTCTTTATATGCCGTGATTTAATGAAAACAGCATTCGAGAAATTATATGCAGCTGATACGACTTTGTACCGCATTGGTATAAGATTTTCCACCAGACAAGAAATATTATTTCAAGCGACTCAATTATTTTTACCTCCTCTAATTTTTATTATTTTAACGATATTAAAACCATCCAAACTTGTTCAAGGCAGTGAACCACAACATTTTGGGTTGGATACTATAGTCAAAATTATTGTTGAGTGCTTGAATTTAGCGATTGATTCACAATTTGTGCTGTTCGTTTCGGCTACTAATCGGTATTTCTCTTGCATAAACCATCAATTAAAGTGTTTTGAAACACATCAAGACAGTGTGGAAAATGGTAAATGTATATCTAAAACAAAAATTATTTTCGTTTAGAGTATATCCTTTCAGAGAAAATGAAGCTGAAGAAACTAAAACTATTGATGCATCTTCATACAGAAATTATTGAAGTTGTAAATTTAATTGTTAAAATGCATGGTTCAGCATTACTGACTCTTTTTACAGATGATTTTGGGTATTTGGTTATTAATGCCTTTTATGCTTACGAAGCGGTGAGTCAATGTATATAAGAAATTAAAGAATTTATGTAAATGTTAAAATTAATGTTACAGATTGGAAATCGAGATCATATGGGTGTTGTAGTAGGATATTTGTTGAGTACATTCTACTTATTGAAAGGAATGCGTAAATTATCTGCATGTCAGAGAACAACAAATCAGGTAGTACACTATTCATTTATTTTTGCAGTTAAATATAATAATTCTTTAACAGGGGTATGCAACAAAAATATTAGTGCACAAAGCTCTTAATAGAACCAAAAATAAACTACTTATCAAGGAGGTAAGTTTATTTTTATTTAGAATGAACTGAAATATCAAGTTTCAAAATAATGTAATAATAGTTGTAAAAACATGTTGGATTGTTGCAATCTGTCTAACTATAAAAGATCAAGCGTGTTACGAACAGCCTGAATTTTGCCCCCTGGTAAAAGTGGATGTCGGAGTATGTTACGTTCTATTACTTTGATTATTTTAAAAAAGGATATCTTTAATTAAATGAAATATAGAATAACAGTACGGACCAGCCCAGCCCGCAAAGGATTGCGGTGGGAGGTGGAAGTTATGATAGATTCCAAGGCATACACACAGCAAGGTCCTGGGTAAGGTACGGAAAAAAGGATAGATTTTGGATTAGATTCCTAGGCAGACATACAGAGATGTCTCGAGTAAGGTACGGAAAAGAGTGTGGATTTAGGATGTGTTGAAAATATAGCAGTTAAAAAAGAAGGCCCTGATGGTCCTGATCGACCTACCTAGATTTAAAAAAAACAATTAACATAACGTCAACTAATAATATGTATAGCAGTGTCATTGTACATAAAAACTTGTATCTATTTTTTCACTAAATTTTATGAACCAGGGAATCTGCTCGAGTTTCATTTAACGTCAACTTTTCAAATTGGTGCCGAAACCCGATAGCCTCTTTAGTAGAAAAACTCGCTCAGTTTTTTACGTACAACGCGGTGTAACGATTGTGCATATAAGTTGAAAAAGATATGGATTTTACTTTTCGTAGAACGTACCGTACACAACTTACGAAGGTAGTGAATAGCGCAGAGGAATATTTAACATTCGACCAAGTGGAAGCTGCAGAATTATCGGTGCTGATTGCTAGAGTAAAGGCCATCTCTACGAGTTTGAATGAAGTTGATCAACGACTTTCCTCTACATTTAACGCAGATCAGATGGAAGTTGAATGCCAGAAGATTGTTGGGTAATTATTCGATATACGGACCCCTATCGTACATGCATACATACGGAAATACCAAGCGCTACGAGTCTTCGTTCGAAAAACGTCATAAAAACAGGTAAAAATTATTAAATATTCTTATCAGATGACACAAACACCATGGTTAAGCCATTTTCACGTAAATACAGCCAACTTTCTTACTAACTGTAACCTAACATCATAACATTCTAACCTCAAAATATCCATTTTAACATTGTTTTTCATATTAATTACCGGCGACCGGCGCGATGTTTTTTCGGATTATTGTTCTCTAAGTTATCCTCCACAACTCAATATAATTGGTTTACCTGGGTTCAGAAGGGTCCGTATATCGAATAATTAATTATTGTTGAGTATAACGATAAAGCAGTGGAGATAGTAGTGCGCTTAGAGCAGCGATTACATGTAGTTAACCAACTTAATGAAGCACAACCTGAAACCAGACGTGAGCATCTACCGTTGCTATCGGATAACGAACAGAATGGACACGGTAGTTTTATTCCAATTAGTACATCTTCTAAACTCCAAGTAAGATTGCCCAAGCTAGAATTAATGAAATTTAACGGAAATACCGATGAATGGCCAGCTTTTTGGGATCAGTACAGTTCGGCAATTCATGATATCAACGATTTAGACGACAATGCCAAATTTATGTATCTAAGGTGCTGTCTGGTCAAGCCGCATTAACTATTTCAGGCCTAACTTCTCGATGTGCTTCTTACCAAGATGCGATCGACTTAATTAAGTCAGAGTATGGAAATACCAAAGGAATAGTGGAATCTTATATTCAAAAGCTGTTAACTATCACACCGGTTAAATACGATAGGGACATTCAATCACTTCGTAAATTATATAATACTGCCTCAACTATAACGAGATCTTTATTAACTCTTGGTGTATCAGCTGATCAGTATGGACTTATGGTCAAATCTCTTATTTTCAGGGCTTTGCCGTATAATATACGAGTCCAGTTTAATAAAATGAAAACAAAAACTGCATTGACGCTACATTTAGTGTTGGTTCTGAAACTGCCAACAATAGCGCGATAGACTACAATAAACAAATAAGGGCTTTGATACAATTTATTAAAATAGAAGTGGATTCTTTAGAACAGGCTTATATTGGAGAAAACAGTCAAAGTAAAGACTTTAATCGAGGTTCTTATAATGTACCAAAACGAAAAAATGAAACTTGCACAGCAGCCGGATTATTTACTAACGTAAGAAAGTGTTGTTTGTTTTGTAAAGCAAAAACTCATATAACTGAAGACTGTAATACTGTTATGAGTTTGGCCGAGAAAAAAAACATTTTAAAGCAAAATAATCGCTGTTTCAGGTGTACTTTATCTAACCACAATTCCAAGTTTTGTAAAACTAAAGATATTCGGTGTACCAAATGCAATTCACGACATGTCACTACCATGTGTGATCCTAACTATACTAGACGTCCTCCTAATGTTGAAGCTATGTCAACTAGTACTAACAGTATCAATTCTGACACTAAGCCAAGTCCTAATGGAAACGATACAACTAATTTATTCACTAACGGCCGAATTAATAATGCTTACCTCCAAACTGCTTGTGCATTTACACCTAACAATTCTTGTAATAAAAATTGCTTTATTCGTTTAGTATTGGATAAAGGGAGTCAACTTTCATTTATAAAGAAATGTGTTTCACGTCAGTTAAATTTATCAGTTATTGGGACACATAAAGTTTCTATTTTACCGTTTGGAAGTGCTGTTCGCTCCCCCGCCCGACTTTGCAATCGTGTGCAAGTACCTTTAAGAAGCCAGTTTAACGAAGACATAACTTTAATTAATGCTGTTGAAGTACCAGAAATATGTTTAGACTCTTTAGTACCTCCCTCGTTAAAAGATCCTGTGCTTAATAATTTTGCTTTGACATATCACTTGGCAGATACTAACGCTGATCTTTGTTTGACCAATAAAGGTATCACAATTTTAGTAGGAGCAGATAATTACGGGAAAATTGTGACAGGTGAGATACAACGTCTCTCTGAAAATCTAAAGGCCGTAAATTCAAAGTTCGGTTGCACTCTCCATGGTATAAGTGACTCAAACCTATCATGTGATTTTACAGTAAACTTTAACGTAGTTAATGTATTTAATACACAAGTTTCCTGTGATAATAGTAATCTCAGTTTCGATATTAAGAAATTCTGGGATTTAGAAACAGTTGGTGTTGTTTCAAATGAAAAGTCGGGCTGTATTACCGATAAATTTATTAACATTCAATTTAATAACGATCGTTACGAAGTGTCGCTACCATGGGAAACCGATGACAAAAATTTGGCCAATAACTATACAGGTTCTTTGGCACATGTGAAAAACTTAACATTTAAATTGAGTAAATATGGTAGACTTAACGAATATGAGTGTGCAATCCGCAAATATTTACAATACGATTGCGATGAAATCGTGGTAAATGACGTTGCTAGTGATTGCGTTTATTACATGCCACATAGGCCAGTATATTCCGAAGATAAAGAGACAACCAAGTTGCGTGTCGTATTTAACGCATCTGCGCATGCTCCTGGGTTTCCATCGCTTAACGAAAAGCTAATGCCAGGTGATAATCTAGTTCCGGATTTACTTGCAATTTTAATGAACTTTGGACTAGGTTCCGTAGCAATGATAGCTGATATTGAAAAAGCATTTCTGCAAATATCACTCGACAAACAAGATCGCGATACTCATCGTTTTTTATGGTATCAAGAACACATCGGAAAAAGAATTATCTCTATATCCGAATTGCCACCGTTAAAAACTTATAGAATGAAACGAGCAACTTTTGGTGTAACTTCTAGTTCATTTTTATTGGCAGTTACAATCAGAAAGCATCTTTTGGGACAACCTAGCCAACAAAGAAAAACTGCAAAAAGTTTTTTATCTAAATTCCTTTTATGTAGACGATTTAGTTGTGGCGTTAAAGTCTACCGAAGAAGCACTAGAGCTTTATGAACTATCGCACCAAATCATGACTTCAGCAATCCTGAATTTAAGAAAGTGGTACTCTAACGATACAAATATGTTAAAACGTTTTGCCGAAGGTTGTCAAAAGTCAAACGTATCTGAAAATAAAAAGGTGCTTTGGATTTATTGGCATACTGTTACTGATGATGTATCTATTGATGTATCTTCAATTATGAATGAAGATATTCACAAATTGTCAACGAAACGCAACGTTTTACAGATCATGGCTATCGATACAAAACTGTCTATAATCCAACGTAACGATATCCAGAACCAATGAAAAATTCGAGAACAAATTGTATTAAAGTTCTGGAATCGAGGGTGCGAAGATTACTTACAGCAATTACGATCAGAACATCATACTGAGATGTAATAAGTCCATCTCATTGAAAATTTTATTGAACGATAAGATCGTAAATGTGAAGACAATTATTTCACATCTCAAATTAAAATAAAAGATGGATATGCTAGGTGTTAGGCATAATTAATCTAAAGGCTACATATTTGGTCAAAATTAGGCTCATCAATATTTAATATAGGAATCAAGAATAAAATCATGCAAACATAACCTCAATTTTTGTATATGTAATAAAAGGTTTGATTTTTAGAAAAAGGATATCAATCATTTAGATTGTTTTATGATAATACAACCGAAGTTGCATATTGGGATGGTTTTATTCATTTGTAGAGAAGATGTAACCTTCTTATTTAAATCTAGAGTCTACGATCTTTAACGTAGGATGATTTTTCTATTTTCCAAGAGACTAACTTAGTTTCGGGCTGCCAGTTAACTAAAAACAAATAAATTAGGTCAATCTTGTAATGACCAATATAGCACAATAAGCTTTTAAACTCTTATATAATAATCCTGAGCATTTTTATTATTGATAGTTTTGATTTTGTTGCTATGCTTCAGTATGGTTGATATTGATTCTTATACTATTTTTTTCACCATTGTTTTAATGTAAACACTTGGAGGACTGTATGCTGGAAAATCTGACTATAAATTGACTTCATTTGAATTAATGTCAAAGTTGGAACTTGTAAATGCATCATTTGGTTGATTCGATGGTTGTAACGGATCGTATTTCATGTTTTTTTTAAATTGTAAAGATGTTCCTGTGGAAATTTAATATGTATTAGCTACATTGTGTAATTATGTATCTATCTTGTAAAGGATAAACCTGGATTTATTGAATTTTGTATGTAATTGGGTCATAATGAGATTTGTTCATTGTCAATCGCTTTTGCCTAATATTTTCGTTACGATGCATTTTAGGACATGAGTGTGTTATATTGTTTTAATCCTTGTTTTACTAGCAATAATCTTGTATTTATAGAACCAAGATTTGTGAGAAGATTGAACAGCTGAGTGAAATTATGACGTCATAAAAATCCTTCGCGACGTGTTTGTTTTGAAAAGTGTCAGTGTCGGCATTTGTTTCCACAAAACCTATAAAAGCTGGAGCCAAATTTAACAAAGTCACTCGATTAAAAGCATCGGGCGAATCAATGCTTGACTCCGGATTGAAAATCTGTAAACTAAGTTGGGTTATGTTATTATCATATGTTTGACCGTGTGTCATGTCAATAAACAAAACATAAAGAAGATTGAAATAATTTCTAAGTGTTTACCTGAACAATTAAAAAAGTTAAAGAAGATTTTATTATTGTTCAACAACTACATGGAAGTGTGATCGTGTTATTTTTAAATAAATTCTGGGAGAATTTATTTTCCTTTATCGATTTCTTGAATTGACGTTTTCATAATAAGAAATCATCTGACAGATGTAAATGCAGTGATACCAATAGCGAATAAAATTTGAAGGAAATTCTATTTACATTATATACCAGGTTGGTTGAAATAAAAGGTTTTTAATTTGATTTGCCAATAATAAAATTTATAAAGTTTATCTGAATAATCTCAGAATCATATTGTTTAACCTTAAAGGTTTTTAAGAGAATTTATTTTTCATAAATAAAGTATTTGAACATTTGTGAATATTTTTATCTGATTTTTGATTTGTGTTAGTTTGTTCAAGTGAAGAACTGTAATAGCCCTATGTCAGGTTATTACTACTATTTAACACACTTGAGCAAGCTTGGGAATTAATTTCCTAATTGATTCATTGTTCTATTTTGAATAATTTTCCTTTTTACTTCCTTTTAATTTGAATTTCCATTTATTTTCTTAAATTAAATAAAGATTGTGTTTTTCAAGTTATTCATGTGTTTAATTGATATACATACAAGCATCCATTTCTTTTTCTCTTCATATTTAGAGTTTAGCCAGTGGTTGTCTAGTTGCAGAAGCCAAAGTGTCTGCAATATAAGTTTTTCTTTTCTTTCAGGTATAATAATCAATAAGATTTTAATAATTCAAACAATTCATGCTCTATCGAATAAACCCTGAGTTAGCCGATTGGGAAAAGGAAAAATATTTGGGGTGTATTTTTATTTTGTTTTATTTTAATTCACCGCATATATTTTGTTTGCCTTGAACGTGTGGCATATTATTTATCAAGTTAAATACACCGCAATACAGAAGCCACCAGGTCTAGCAAATTTAAGATCGGAGATATAGTCTTGGTCCATGACGAAAAGCACCCACAACTGCTATGGAAAATGGCTCGAATTACTAGCTTATATCAAGGACGCGATAAACGCATAAGAGCGTTTGAAGTACAAGTCAGTAATGGAGATCGACTGAGACGACCGGTACAATTGTTGCATGCTCTTGAAATCGACCAATTTCCGCCCGGGGAGGATGTTAAAAATACAGCAGTTAAAAAAAAGGCGAATATGGTCCTGATCGACCTACCTAGATTAAAAAAAACAATTAACGTAACGTCAACTAATATATGTATAGCAGTGTCATTGTACATAAAAACTTGTATCTATTTTTTCACTAAAGTTTATGAACCAGGAAATCTGCTTGAGTTTCATTTAACGTCAACTTTTCAAAGGATGAAACCCCAGTCATATACACAGCGAGATCTCGGGTAAGGTATGGCAAAGGGTGGAAACGAACCGGGGTTTTGGCGGGGCGCAAAAGGAATTGCAACTACGATTGAGAGTCCTTATTCTAATAATCCTGCCTGCTGGTTGGCTGTCTCGATGGCTGCTTGCTGGTTCTGGCTGATTGTCCTGTTGGAGATGAGTCCTGGACGGGGACTAAATAAAACGGCTTGCGCATCTTTGTATATAGGTGCTTTCGGAGTATGGGGGAAATGATAGAAGTAAAACGGACCGTCTCACGACAAATAAACGGTTAGGGAAGTAATCTTTTTGAGTCGGATGCTTATCCGAGCGGCGACTTATCTCACTAATGATAAGCTTATAATTCTCTTACACCAAAAATAGTTAACAAAATATAGTAACTTCGTTACAAGCATAGCTATTAAGACTAAATAGTAAATAAGGTCATTTCGTGCAAGCAAACCTTACCTGTATATTCAAACATTACAAACAGAAATAGCTATCTGTGTATTTATAGCGTAGCGACAGATCGAAAGAGAAAGTCAACTCGTGAGTAGCAACGCCATTTTTTGTTAAAAATACACACAAGATTATTTCTACGACAGCATATATAAAATTTTAAAGAAATATCATGTTTATTTTATCTAAATGCAGTACAATAATAGCAACCTAATAAAATCAACATTTGAAGCAAGCGGAAAACTAACAATTCTGCTAGAGTCACTGATAGTTAGTCAAAATAGTCACTAATCTTAGAAAGCAAGACTTTACTAAATTAAAGCCTTTGAAAACTTTTTATGTAGCTATCCTTTATTTGCCTGATAGTTGTCTTAACCTCCATTGCACCACTTTTACATAACTATTAGATATAATTTAAAAGTCTCAAGCTTCATCTATTAATTTTTACGATTCACAGAAATAGGATGCATAGGAATGTCTATGGCAACTAATCCATGTTCATTTTTCAGTTAACGATATTTTCTAAACAACTTTTACACACTCGTATACAGTTTACAGTTGGAGGATTGTGTTGTTTAGACTGTACATCTTTGTATTTGGTAGATAACTCAAAATAAACAGCGATTGATCATTTATTTTAAACGAGATCTTTTTAAATTGCAGATAATAGGACTTACACCAAATGTACTGTTAGCTTTCTTGCAACATCACAACAGCTTAACACCACTTCAGTGCATATCGTACATTCATCAAGAAATGAACTCTACGAAAACGTAAATTATGACAACATGGAAAATGTTTTCAGATTTTTTTAAAATATACTTAGTTAATACATATTTAATTATATTATGTTTTGTTATTTTAATGTATTGTGTATCTCTTGCATTGTCAATAAAGGAGTAGAAAAAGTTAAATATATAAAAGATAAAATCGATTGATATTTTTAAAAGAACAGTGAACAAACAATAATCAAAACCATGTATAATTTAGTGTGTGTTCATTGAAATAGAAATGATTCCACGCAGCATGCCCCTATGCCTATATAAGCATGATAAAAAAAAATTAAACATTTTGAAGCACAGTCTACTTGGACTTACTGAACGCTAGAGATTATCATCATATTAGATTTTCCAAGCAAATTAAAAATCAATTCTAAAACTAAATATGTGGTAAAATCTTCGGAGAATTCAATAGCCAAATACAAGAAAAAAATTAACATCAAAATTAAGTAAAATGAAATTAAACTAAAGATGATGGAAAATAAAAATTCTAAAATAAATAATAAATAAAACTTCATTATAATCAGATCACAAATAATTAGTTAGGATAATAAAACTTTTATTGATATAGATGAAGTTTAGAAATACTCGGAACAAGATGACTTTAACGATGCATCTTGCCTTTATCTTGCAACACACTTTATCACGGATACGGACCCGAGTTTATCGATATGTTATCAAGCATACATACTGTCGTCACAGTATATATAACAATCAGTAGGATTACTTCCATGCAACACCATTCATTTTATTAATCCACCTTCGAATATCACGCCCATAAACGAAGTAGTGGACCGACGTTTATCGGCCGGCATCGCCGGTAAACAAAACGCAGGGCCGCATTCAATAAAATATGTCGAACAAATATGTAAACAAAATCTCTTGTTATATGATAGTATAGTAAAATATGAAATAGAATTATGTGTAGTGAACCATTTGATTGAAGTTGTTTTACTTATAGAATCTAATAAATAAAACTATAATCAATTTAGATATTTAAAACATTTATTAAACTAAGTTAGAAGAGTTGTTTCTTGTTACATCGTTAATTACCAACTAAAGTTACATTATTCTTTCAAGCCATTAACCATATTCTTGCGCTGCAATAGTCATTTCATTTTATTTAGAAATAATTACGAACAAATGCATAGCTGTATACAATTTGAATACCTGTTCAACAAACAAAGTGAGAATCTAGGTCACCGAAATCACATACGTACAAAATAGGGGAGATGAAATCAATTTACACTGTAATAATAATAATTAATAATAATAAAATTTATTTTCATTCATATTAAATTAAAGACACAATGACAAACGAAATGCTAAAAAGTACAATCCTAACGCACGCTTTGACTTTTTTTAACAGTTGTGAGTAACAAAAGACGCTATAGTTCACACCTGTTGATAAGGCGTTGACCTAGATTCTTTATTGTTGAACTCTGTTAATAAATCAGTATAAAAAATTTTATTAGGTAGGATTTCGTAATCGCTTGTTTGTTCTATTATGTGTTAGTAATTAAATTTTAAGCAATGGGTAAATATATACAAAAGTGAATTCTTAAATACGGCATTGTTCTTACGAGCGTATTTATTAAAAAATAATAGTATATAGGAAAAAATAACACTTACCGGTGATTATCCATCGGAAACCTGAAAAAACTAATTGTAGTTCTTTCAGAGGTATTTTTACAGCCTTTGGCGGCACAACGACTAACACTACGCATTGTTTACTGGCACTATTACTGCATAAATGTGGGTTTATACGGCCCTGGTAGTTTTGATAAGTTCTGTCGCGTGTTTGAGACAGAACTGCTGTCTGCATACTGCCGATCGTGTCAGCATGTGGTGTGGTGGATAGAAATTATTTGCGACAGTCACATTACTGTATGTTATATATACTGTGCTGTCGTGATATTTTGACATACAAAATAAGGAATTCACACACTCAACAGTTTTAGTGAACTTAGATATGCAATTTCAGAGGGACAAGTTAGATTGGTTGCTTAGCCTCACTTTCTAAATTATAATTTTGAAAAATTTTTCTTTTAAGAAGCTAGAAATGGTTAATTCTAATTAACATGCACACTAATACACATAGTGAGATATTTGTAAAACTGATGTTCCATAGAATTTAGTTAATTTTCCTTGATTCAGTAACAATGTGAGAGACAACGACCTGATATAGCATTTAGATTAAGTTTAGGCCAAAGTTAATGCAAGATTTAACCTAAAAGAGACAAGGTGTGTTGTAATAGGAAGGTATACAAGCATTGACCACCTGACCTGAGCATTTAGTAAGAAAAAATGTACATTTCATTGTTCGACCATATGAAACCTGAGGGGAGATACCGGGAAATGTATCACAATACAGTTAGCAAGCTGGTGACCCCAAAGATTTAAATATTTCTAAACGTGAGTGTTTCAACAGTAGTTATAGTTAAATATAGTAGGTAAGAAATATGTTGATGCAAGAGATATTAATCCCCAAATAAAGAGAATTCGACTATTTTGAGATTGATATTAAATAGAATTATGGAATCCAAATTTAAATTTTCTTTTTATTTCTTTATTTTGTTCTTTGTTAAATTTATTAAGTAAATTTGTGTTGTATTGATGAAGTATTGCTTTATATTTGTTGTATATTACTGTATTTCTAGATTCATATATTCATTTAGTGCCCTATATTTCAAAAATATATTTTGAAATATACAGACATAAACGCACAGTACCTTTAATGAATGAACAAACTGAGCTTAGTAATTCTCCTTTATTAGAAGTGTTAGATATTTAGTTTTTGTTATGTATTGTATCTAGTTACCTATTTTCTGTATGTATTTATCTTTAGCAACGTGTTTGTTTATCAATCTTATCTATCTTTGATAATGACACAAAGTGTCGAAACCATATTGTCAGATTAAGATATTAATAAAACTTGTGAAACTTTAACTAATCTATGTATTTATATTATATTTCATGATTATGGAGTTTCACAAAGTAAGGCTGGAGACAGTAAACGCTAATATTTAATTACTCCAGCACAACAAACGGACATGTGATTTGCCAAGAACTATCTAAACTATACTACACAAAAATACACTCGTGTATTTAATTGCCACCGGAAAACTGCAGAAAACTGGCGCGGCGGAGGAAGCCATCATATAAACTTGAACAGTGTGACTGGCATAGGTGCGGTAGAATATTTAATTGCTCCAGCACAACACACTAAAATGTGTTCTGCCAAGTACTATCAACTCTAGAATACTCAAAAATACTCTCTTTGATATAATTGCTACACTAAAACTGCAGAAAAACGGCGGATAAAGCCGTCATATAAGGTTGAACAGTGCGACTGGCATAGGTGCGGTAGAATAATTAATTGCTTCAGCACAACACACTAAAATGTAATCTGCCAAATACTATCAACTCTAGAATACTCAAAAATACACTTTTTGATTTAATTGCTACATGAGAACTGCATAAAAACGTCGGATAGTTCAGTGTGTTGTGCTGGAGCAATTAATTATTCTACTGCACCTATGCTAGTCGCACTGTTGAACCTCATATGACGGCATTATCCGCAGTTTTTCTGCAGTTTTCTTGTAGCAATTAAATCGAAGATTATATTTTTAAGTATTCTAGAGTTGGTAGTACTTGGTAGAACACATTTTAGTGTGTTGTGCTGGAGCAATTAATTATTCTACTGCACCTATGCCAGTCGCACTGTTCAACCTTATATGACGGCTTTATCCGCCGTTTTTCTGCATTTTTCCGGTGGCAATTAAATAGAAGACTGTGTTTTTGAGTATTCTGGAGGTGTTAGTACTGTTCAACCTTATATGACGGCTTCCTCCGCCGGTTTTCTGCAGTTTTCCGGTGGCAATTAAATACAATAATGTATTTTTGTATATTGTAGATTAGATAGTTTTTGGAAAATCACATATCAGTATGTTGTGCTGGAGTAATTAAATATTCTATGCATTTAACGTTTCGAACTCAAGAATTCGGAGCATTTAATGTTAATTGTTGATGAGCTTTATTGTAGTTGATCTATTGTTGTTTCATCACAATTTTTTCATTTTTGTTAAATATTAAGTGAACAAATGGATAGCACACAATCGAGGTACCTTTATTCTACTGTAGGTTCCATGATTTGCTTGTTGCTATTTTTACCAGCTCAACCACTTGTGTTTAATTATGCTATTACACCTTTAAAATATGTAGTTTTATATTAAGGTATGTAGTATTATTTTGGCAATTAATTATCACCGAATCAGTATGCATCTCCTTTTTTTCATATAAGAGCAATACAATTTTATTTAGCGCAATCAATTAGCAATTAATTCTTACTTAATCAAAAAATACGTATTTCTGTTTTTTCTTGATTGATCCAGCATGTTGTTTTTGTCAGCTAATCCTTGATTTTTTTTTAAATAAGAGTTATACACTTTTATTTAGCGCAATTAGTTTGCAAAATTACTTCTTCTGCTAATTTGAGCTTTTAAAAAAAAATTATTTCATTTATATTTGTTTGCTGTAGTCAGAATAGTTTTTTATTTAACAAACGTTTAAGATATTCCAAAATATGTCTATTAGATACATTTTGTGCCGAGGATTCGATAACTAACTAGGTATTGCATTGCATTGGTAATTTGTTTGTCTTTACTGAGCATTATGTTCGATCAGTGCCTACGATATTTGGTAGTACGGCATCTTGGTGTAGCCAGATCTATCTAGGCACATTTAGAAGCCAACAATTGTGCGTTACATATTAGAACATTTATTTGGGTTACTTTTGTTTAAGGTCCAATTGATGATAATTAGCAAAACATTTGATTACACCTATTGCTGGCCAGTCATTAATGCACCGTACGGAACAACTGATTGTGAACTGAAGATAAACAAATTAATATCTTTTTCGGATAATTACCAGAGCTTGCATTAATTCTACAATTCAAGTAAAAACATGATCAAGCTGATTGTTATATAATTACTTAATTAAGTTAGCCAATGGTTGCTATCGTTGAGTAATCTAGTGATATTGTATTCTTGAATTTTTTTTGTAATAAAGCATTTTGTATATTATTGGTCTGTTATATGTATTTATAAAAATTTTGCTCTTAGGTGTACAAGTAAGTTTTATTGGCAAATAGCAGATGTGTTTTAATTTTTATTGGTATTGTTGGTGTTAAATTAAAGTGCCTTCCAAGTTAACACGTGACACATATTGTAAAGATCTCGTGAAACACCGACCTCACGATTAGTCAAGCAAAAGAATTGATTGCGATTAATAGTTGTTTATCGATACCTTGGATAATAGCAAGATACTCCCGATTTACGGATTGTTATTGGTAACCAATGATAGAGATAATCTTCTCAACACTCAAAAGGGATTACGGAGTCATTTTTATTTTACAGATTTTACTAAATACGTAGGTAACGCTTTTTGATTACGGGGATGAGAGTGATTTAACGATTATTACACTTACGAATTAAAAGATAAAAGCAGGTACTTATATTACTACTTTTAATTACGAACCGGGAGGTAGGGACGGACGAGTTATGTGGCTGAAATGATATTTAAAAAGCTATTACCATCCTAGAGCCAATTACTTTGTGAATTTAGCTCATTACAACCAGACACGATGAGTTTTTGTTTCCCGGTAAGTAGTTTAAAGATAATTTCAGAATGGTGCTACACGCAACAAGTATTATAACCTCAAAAGTAGTTCCCTAAGTTTTATAATTAATTATAGATGTACTTCGTGGTACTGCAAATATGTCACTGGACACTTTGTCACCACTGCTTTGTGGTTTTTAAGGAAAAAAGAGAAGGTAGGTGTCAGGAAATAAATAAATTATTGAAACTTTCACAATATTTATTCAGGTTTATGTATCTGATAATTGTTTTGATGCCAAGTTTCATCATCAAACCTATGTAAAAGAAAAACAAACACGTTGCTAAGGTTAAATAAAGGAGTAGATAACTATACGCAATACATATAATAAAACTAAATACCCAGTACTTGCAGTAATATAGAATTACTAAGATCAATTTGTTCGTTCATTAAAGGTGAATTCTGTTGATGTTTGTATATCTCAAGAATATATAACAATTTGATGTTGTTATGTGGTATCATTGAGTGATTCCATTCGTTCGATATATATAATTTTACGAACAGCGTTCGTGTTCTTTATCTTATATCGAAATTTTTAAGAATTTGTCAATGTATACCAAGTTACAAAAATAAAATTGAAACGGTAAATTCTGGATTTTATGATAGAAATTCATTTAAAAAATGAATTATCATATAATATCCGCTCTGCTGATTAAGCGCAATGAAGTTTTTGGTGTCCATATCAGTCGAAATATTCATAGCTTCATGTGAAATCATCAAATAAAATATTATTACAAAAAAAGTCTGAATTTAAGTGTAGCGTCGACCATATTTCAAAGCTGTAACAAAATTATGTTTTCTCTAGAGAATTATAAAACAATTTAATTTTGACCTAAATACGTAATTATTTGATATTAAACGTAGCGCCGGTTATAATCGTTAGAAGATATATTACTAGTGTAGTTTTAATACGCTTAAAAGAATTACTGCTAATACTTTTATTTCGTCATTTGTACACGTCGAAGTTTCTCTAATAAAACAATAACAGATAACATTACATATTAAGGAAATGGCAGAATCAAGATTATTTTTCGAACATGCCAGATTTAGCATTTACTGCTCGATAGTATTTGGTTTATCCCCAATATGCCTGTCGAAAAAAGAGAATTCCCCTACCACTATTATAAAAAATCCGTTATGGCAGTTCATAAGCGCAGGATATCTTTTATTTAATTTATTGTTGGTGGCGATAATATTAATGGATTATTCTGACATCCGTCGTGTGACTAGTTTAAATAATTACGGATTTACAAGTGTAGCTTATATGACCTATAGTTGTAAAGTTGCTTGTAATGCAGTACATTTTTTTCTGTTGAAATTCGCAGTACAAGACGGTGTTAAGAAAATACTCTTAGACCTAACTGAGACAGACAATATCCTACAAGAATTTAATATACATCGTTCCTACATGAAAGACATGATGTATCAAATGTTTCATGTTTTAACAGCACCAGTATTTTTCATTATAGTTATTGTGACTCAAAATATAATTGTTAAAGATTTTGCTTTATCAACACCAGCCTTACTTTTTGAGATACAAACCTTCATAATGGCAAGTATGGCAGATGCTGATTTTATTATGCTGCTTCTAGTTATCAAACAAAATTTTTCGTTCATCAATAAGTGTTTGAGTGATTTTGGTGAGTATAGTATTTTTTTAATGAGATTAAGGTTATATTGTTTCTGTATTTACAGTTGATACAAAAGAGAAAAAGTTATCGGATATTAAAATAATGATGTATCTTTATGGCAAAAATTGCGAAGTTGCCTCAGACATTACCTACACGTATGGTCCTAGTGTTATTTTAATTACAGGTATTCACTTGGGGGAACTATTGCTGTATGTGTTTTACGCATACGAAGGTGTAAGTATTATAGTCCAAGCTGCAATCGCAAGATTTTGACCGTCATCGAACATACGGATAATTTATGGAAATTCTATAAGTAGACAGTATAGGTAACACAAAACCTCTTATAGGCCTATAAGCAAATCCTGGCACGACTGGAGTTAATGGCCTAATTAAGGTTAATTCATCAGTATTTCGCGTCCGTTACATAACATCCAGGTGAAATTTACAGGATTTGTAGAGAAATACCCGTACTTCAAGAATATCTTTGTCAGCCTTACCCCATCCTGACAGAAGTGCCCAGTTGACCACCCCGAAGAGCTGGTTTTGCAGCATCTCCCGTGCGTGATGGTGTGTTAGAATTAAAGTAATATACGTGTTTTATTTCTTTATCTTACAAAAGTTTGTTTGTCAAAAATAAAAATTAACAAAAACATTTACTATAACCTTTTCTAGCGAGCTAGATTTAAAAAAAATACAACACAAACACTAGGCGAGCTAAATTAAGAAAATATAATATAATACAAACACAGACTCAGCACATTACCCTTCCCCAGAAGGTTACTTCGTATTCATTGCGAAGCTTACTCTTTTTAATTGTTTTCTGTTCTCGTTTTGTTGTAGAGGTATAGCAGAAGCATTATTCTTCAAAATAGGTCGAAGAAATTCTTCATGAGCCGTATAAGTTTCTAAATATGCTGGTTTAATACGGTCTATTGAAACGTTATATGGCTTACCTGAATTATCTTCTATAGTGAAGAATTTTGAACTTTTTTTTAACACTTTAAATGGACCATTATAAGAAAATGATAAAGGCTGTTTTCTAGCATCAATGCGTACGAAAACGTGTGTACATTTAAGTAATTCTTTATTTACATAAGATTTGCGTTTAAACTGTGTAACTGGAGGTTTTAAACCATGCATTAAACTCTTTAAATCTGCAAAATATTCGGGGAAATTATTATTTTTATTATAACTATACTTTCAAAAAATTCACCCGGGACTTTTAGTGTTGTTCCGTATACTAATTCTGCAGAGCTGCATTGAATAGATTCTTTAAAATTTGTCGTTAAAACTAACAATACAAATGGAAGTACATTTACCCAATTATTAGGATTATTGGCAGTTTTCAAAGAAGTCTTCAAATCTCGATGGAAACGTTCAATCATACCATTTGAAATAGATGATATGCCGTAGTTCTAATTCTGTGGGAACCGAGGAGAATTATTAAGTCTTTGAATAATTTTGACTCAAACCTCTGTCTGTAGTAATTATAAATGGAATACCAAATCTAGAAATCCACCCTGATACTAAAGCATCGGCCACTGTTGTGCTAGTAATATCTTTAATGGGTATGGCTTCCGGCCATCTAGTGAAGCGGTCTATACAGGTTAAAATATACGAAAAACCTTTGGATGAAGGAAGTGGTCCAATAATATCTATATGAATGTGACTTAACCGTTCATCTGAATATTTAAAATTTGAAAGAGGACTAACATTATGTTTAACTACTTTACACCGTTGACACATATTACACTCCTTGGTCCACTTTTTGATGTCTGACTTCATATTACGCCAAACCACTTTTGATGTGATTAATTTTTGAGTGCTCCGAATACCAGGATGCGATAAGGAATGGAAAGTGTCTTTTCGAAAGAGGTTTGCCTGTAGAAATATCACAAACAAGATTTATATTTTCTGATGGTAAATAGAAATTTTCGAATATTAGTGAAGTTTTGTTAGAATTCTGCAATTCGTTAAGTTCGTGGTCAGTGGATTGTGCTGTAGCTATGTCTTTGTAATTAATAGAGTCTATAAATATAGAATTTAATTCTATACGAGAAATAGCGTCAGCAACGACGTTGCTTTTACCTTTAATATGTCTAATATCTGTCGTAAAATGTGCTATGAAGTCTAAATGACGACTTTCTCTAGGAGAATATTTATCTGATTTTGATGTAATGGCGTAAACCAAGGGTTTGTGATCAGTTAAAAGATGAAATTCTCGACCTTCAACCATAAATCTAAATTTTTTAAGTGTCATATACATTCCCAGCAATTCTCGTCCAAAAGTGCTGTACCTACATTGTGTTGGAGTAAATTTTTTTGAAAAAAATGATATTGGTTGCCAGGAACCATTAACAAATTGTTGGACAACTGCACCAGCTGAAGAGTCCGAGGAGTCGACCATTATATTCAAAGGTGCGTCCTTTTGAGGATGACATAAAAGAGTAGCGTTTGCCAGAGCTTTTTTAATATTAGAAAATGCGCTATCGGCATCGTTGTTCCAAACAAAGATCATATTTTTTTTATTTGTCGTAAGTTCATTACGCGGTTTAATAATTGAAGCTCAATGTGGTATAAACTTATGATAAAAATTAATCATGCCTAGAAATTCTCGTAATTTCTTTTGACTAGAGGGTTTTGGAAAGTTTTCAATAGCAGTAACTTTCTCAGGTAATGGTTTCATACCTTCATTACTAATACTATGACCTAGAAATTGTTTCTACACCAAACTGACATTTCTCTGGATTTAAAATTACACCGAAATCTTGAAGACGTTGGAAAACTTGCCGTAAATGATTCATATGTTCATGTTGATCTCTACTAGCTATCAAAATGTCATCTATGTATACAAAACAAAAGTCTAAACCACGTAAAACGTCATTAATAAATCTTTGAAAAGTTTGAGCAGCATTACGTAGACCAAAACTCATTCTTGTGTATTCAAATAAGCCAAAGGGGGTTCTAATTGCTGTTTTTGGAATGTCAGAATCTTCAATAGGTTTTTGATGATAAGCACGTGCTAAATCCAACTTTGAGAAGATCGTGGCATTAGCACAACTTCCTGTAAAATCTTGTATATTAGGAATAGGATACCTGTCAGGGATAGTAACACTATTTAGTAAACGATAATCTCCAACAATCTATTAACTTATAAAATTCTTGTTTTGCAATTTTAAGGCGATCAGGTGCTAAACGTCTAGTTTTTTCAAAAACTGGAGGACGTTTGGTTTTGATACAATGCGTAACATTGTGTTTTACTGTAATATCTCTGCTAAGAGGCTGTGAAATTAATGGGAATTTTAAAAGTAATTGTTTATATTCATCATTACTATTTTTTAAACTAATGGGTGTAATGGAAGGTAAATTACAAGGACTTCCCAAAATATTTTGATAAGTTAATGCATTGAAAACTTGTTTTCTTTTGACATCAACAACTAAATTGAAATTTCTTAAGAGATCAGCCCCTAGAATTGACTGTTTCACATTAGCAATTATAAAATTCCATTTAAGTTTATTTTTTAATCCAAAATCCAAAATTAATGTTTTTTTTTCGAACGTTTTAACAATAGTACTATTTGCAGCATATAACACATGATCTGACTTAATCAAATTACTCTGATTACTATTACTTTTTAAAATGCTCACTTCTGCACCTGTATTCACAAGAAAACGATGGCCTGAGAGTACATCAGTTAAGAAGAAAACGTTGCTGGAAGAATGTTTGTGCTGGTATTGATCGAGCTTTGCATTTTAACCTAAAACTTTTTTACTTGAAATAAAGTCATGTTTAAATTTGTATTCTAAATGATTTACGTTGAAATTGGCTTCTTTAATACATGGAGGTATACATTTCCTTGCTCGTTCACCAAATTGTGCATGATACCAACAAACCTTGGCACATTTCTGAGTAAATCTTAGACGATTTTTACTTGGGCTGGTACTTCTACTTCTCGGTTTTGCTATATTTGAAAGGTTTTGCATTGTACTTTTTAGACTTTCGATATCTTCTGGAAGTTTGTCAATGTCAGATTGACAAGTAACAGGTAAATCGGTGATAGGTATATCATGTGATACTTCAATAATTTGATCTGCTTTTCGAGCTAATTCTTCTAAAGTTATGGAGTCGTTAGAGGAAAGTAGAATCATTCTGACATTAGCGGGTAATCGTTTCAGAAATAATTGTTTCACAAATGATCTGTCTATAACAAGGTCCCCTACTAATTGTAATAACTTGCGAAGAAATTGAGAAGGAGTTCTATCTCCAAGTTCCTCGACTTCTAAAAGTTTTTGAATTCTATGTACTTCAGAAATTGAAGTTCGCTTAATGAGCTCCTGTTTTAATTGTGTATACGGGTTTTGAGCAGGTGAGACATAATCAAGTCCCGTACCTCTGCAGCGAAGTAAGGATTTAGAGCACCTACTCCATGATGAAATTTTGTGGTTTCAGAAACAATCTTTCTAGTGCTAAATACAGCTTCCACCTGAGCAAACCATAATTCACTATCATTAGGCCAGAAACTTGGTAATTTAACTGAGACTGTCGATACTTCGTCAACCATTTTTGTTGTTCTTCTGTCGGGGTCACCACTTGTGTTAGAATTAAAGTAATTTACGTGTTTTATTTCTTTATTTCTTTATCTTTCAAAAGTTTGTTTGTCAAAAATAAAAATTAACAAAAACATTTAACTATAACCT
Organism: Agrypnus murinus; assembly: GCA_929113105.1. Taxonomy (NCBI): domain Eukaryota; kingdom Metazoa; phylum Arthropoda; class Insecta; order Coleoptera; family Elateridae; genus Agrypnus; species Agrypnus murinus. Next base: position 181,603,738 of record OV816026.1, on the reverse strand, counting down.
TTTCTAGCTAGATTTAAAAAAATACAACACAAACACTAGGCGAGCTAGATTAAGAAAATATAATATGATGCAAACACAGACTCCGCACAATCCACTTGTTTTGTTTTTTAAATTATAGGTTAAGCTGCTCAAACAACAAAAAGTTTTGTCAGCCTGAGCAAAACTTGGCAAAATACGCGGCAGACGCGGTTTTCTTAAGGTGCTGCAACTACTACTTAAAAATTACGTTTCTACCAAGTTTTGCTCAGGCTGGCAAGATCTTTTGTTGTTTGGGCAACTTTAACCTTCACTTTAAAAAACAAAGCAAGTGGATATTCCATCACGTACGGAGAATGCCGCAAAACTACCTCTTCGGGGTGGTCAACTGGACACTTCTGCCAAGATGGGGTAAGGCTGACAAATATCTTCTTGAAGTACGTGTATTTCTCTACAAATCATGTAGATTTCACCTGGATGTTATGTAACGGACGCGAAATACTGATGAGTTAATCTTAATTAGGCCATTAACTCCAGTCGTGCCAGGATTTGCTTATAAGCCTCTAAGGTGTTTTGTGTTACCTATACTGTCTACTTACACATTTTCCATAAATTATCCGTATGTGGACGACGGTATGATGACGGTCAAAATCTTGCGGTCGCCGCTTGGACTATTAGTATTTGATTTGCCGATATGCCCTTGGTGCGTTTCAAAACTCATGTTAGTCAAGTGATAAGTCATGCTGACCTCAAAAATGAGTTACAGTGGTAATAAATCAACACCTTGATATTTCAAAGAAAAAGTTTATTTTAGCATGCAAGTAAGAACAAACTTCTTAAAAAAATTTTAATTCGAAAATATTTAAAAGATATTATTTGACATCCTTAGATCTACTCATTTCACTACTCAATTTTTCTAAACAGAATATTACATAGTAATAGTAATCAAGCCTAGGTGTGACCTTGTCGATTGTATAGTTAGGTAATCCCGTGCGGTCGTTGCTATACAATGTTACAAGTGGTGGACCACTCTTTGTAATTTAATATGTACGACATGTTAGCACAATCGGCAAGGTCAAGTCTGGGACTGGTAATAACATATGTTTATCTTACAGAAGGAACTGAAGCTACATAATCTGACAATATGTGCAGGTGTAGTAATTGCCATAAAAGTGTTTGAGATAACTCGTAGATATACCATAGGCCACTTAACTGCTGATTTGGTAATTATTATTTACGGAATTGTTCTTTTAGGAACTTATGCTATTTATTGTAGGCAAATGTAGCAAAACATTTAGTTCACAAAGCATTGCTTCAAACAAAAGATACGGTTCTCATGAAAGAGGTAAGCTTATTCGCATTGTTATACAATAGATGAAGTTTTCTGATGGCTTGGCTTTGAAACATGCGGATATTTTCTACGATTAGCTTAATTTGAAAATTGTAAAAAATATATTCAAAGGCCCTACGTTTGCTATGTACATTTTTATAGCGTAAAGGTGTAATTAGCTTAGACTTGTGTAATGTACAGTGTAATCAAAATGCAAAGGGAGATGCTCACTCGGTACTTACCTTACATACAAGTCAGTACTATTTTAAAACTTTTAGTAGTAATGCTTGATGCCATGAAACCAGAATCCGATTATTATTCTCATTAAAGAGAATCAAAAATACAAGTTTAACTTAATAAGTTAAACTACAGAAATTAGTTTAATTTAATAATTATTTTAAATTCAACAAAATGATCAAATACGAATAGAAACAATTTAGAACGTATTGTGTATCTTTATATAATTTAACTTTTCTAACCATATGTCATATGTCTGACAAAAAAACACCAAAAGTACTCATTAAAGCCTCTTTTAAATTATGCTAGTGGAAAAATTCTCTATTATATGTGTTTAATATAAATGCGCATTTTTGCAGTTGATGATATTCTCCAAACAACTTTTACATAGTCACGTTCGCATTACAGCTTGCGGAGTATTTCCCATAGATGGAGAAAGTGTTTCTTGGGTTAGTAACTTTTATTTTATTTTATTAATTATACATATTTGTCTAAACACGTGAATTTATGAAATGAAATGAAGTGTTGAAAGTAGAAGCTGCTTGCAGAACTTATGGCTGGTAACTTTGCACAACCTTTACCAGTACTTCCTTACGAACTACTAATTTCCAAAATAAAAATTAACGCCCTAAAACCTTATTTCATCTAATTAAGTCGCTTTTGATATCAATTTTTATTATACTTGTCTCTTGTTCTTCAATATTGAATATTCCAACAATTCGCAAAAACTGCAACCTTTTAAGTAATGCCCCGTTTGCCGACAGATTAAACAAGTATGCTATTCCTAGGATTGTTAGACGAACTCCTGAACGCTTTATTTACCAAACACCACCGACTTTCTATTCCAATATAACAAATTCCTTTCGACTTGGCCACTCATTACCCCCTTTTAAAGAATATAAAACATAAAAGTATTAGACATTTTTTAATTTAATTCCTGTCGTAGAATGTCGTGTTGGGAATCTTACGAGTACCTATTGAATGTCTACACCTGAAACACACGTTATTTTGTCAAACACAAAAGTCTTACATATGGGCTTTAATTGTAGCATAGCTAATTAGTCTAATTAAAATAGGAACAGGTCCGTACTAGGGTCTCGACAATTTTTCTATTCCCGCGACTCGAGACTTTTTTTAAGTCCCGGGAATCCTGGATACTAATTTTACATAGGTACGTATTATTATATTAAGTAAAGAATTATTAGATATAAGCAAAATCAAATTAACAGTTCATCAAGTTAAAGTTAAATTCATTCAATAGAAGAAGAAACTACTCCAAGAATTATTTCTCTTTTTTAAAATTTCCACGAATTCATTATTATTCGAGGACCATGAATGAAGGTTTCTAAATAAAAATGTAGGTTAAATTCTTTCGTAAGAAATGAAGTTGTTCCAAGAACTATTTCCCCTTTTTTAAATTTCCACGAATTCATTTTATTATTCGAGAACAATGAATAAAGGTTTGTAAATAAAAATGTAGGTGAAATTCTTTCAATAGAAAAAGGAATTGCTCTAAGAATGATTTCCCCTTTTTAGAATTTTCGCTAATTATGGCTCATACCAGCACAAATGAGGACACATGAAAATGTTCAATATCTTATATAGCTTATATTTTTAGGGGTCCAAAATTCACAAACATGAGCTGTTTTTTAAATTCGCTCCAAAATATTTGGGGTCCTATTTTCAAGTAAATAATGGCTCTTGGCTAATACAATAATACAAATATTTGTTTTTTTTTAAATCGCTTTAACTAATACTCTAATAAGTTTCCACTAAAAATACTCATTGAAAATTACTAATAAATAACATTAATAATATTTAATTAAAATAAATAATTATTAAAAATAAATAATATTTTATTAAAAGCACAGCAATACATAAATAGCTTCTCCTGTCATAAAATTATATCTTTTCTTTTCTCTTCTATGGCAAGACCATTAATGTTTAGTATGTTTCATTGTTTATCAGTTTTAAGTTATTCGTAACTTTAACAAAACATTCTTCCTGAATCTGTAGATAATTTAACCAAGTATTATTTCCAATATCTATTTGAAGTTTGCAAAATAAACAGTTTTACATACATTAATTCTTCTAAACCACTTTGCTCTTTCCTAGAAAAAAATACCTGGTTGCACCATATAATTTTTTATTATTATAATTTATTATTATTTAATTTTGGTTTATTGTAGTTATAAATACTAATATTACTTTACATGAATATTTAAATACAGACATTGTCTTTAAGTCTTTAGGTAGACTGCTATTAAAAAATATTAGTACTTAACCTGTTTATAAATATGATAGACAATTTCAAATTAAAAGCCTTTTTGAATACAGTTGAATAAAAAGTACAGTTTACTTATTAAATGGCTTGGCCAGGTATGGTACCTAACAGAAGCTACTTACTGAAATTAATTCCTTTCCTTGTATTGATTATTTATGATCAAGTCGTGGATAATTTGTATCTCATTGAAATGGTTCTTACTAGTTTCTTTCAAAAAAACTGGTTAAGAAAATCAACTGTGTAAGGCTACACTCTTGTTCAGAACTGCATTTTTTAAGTAATAATTTGCTCAAGAAATTGAAACAATTAAAATCTTGATTTTAAAGTAAGAATTTTAATTGAAGATCTTATATACAAAAGTCCTGCTTTTCGAATTATTTTTCTCGGGACTCGAGACAACAAAAGATTGGGGAATTCCCGGGATCCTAGTCCATACTTACCTAAAGTTGCTCACCGAACATAGTTAAACTTCTGCTACAGATACTTACGTTGCTAGACTTATTTGCCCCGGTAGAGACATCTTATTTAGTCGAATTCTACTCAGGCGTCGTGGGTGTTCACAAAAGCTTCTGATTAGAAAATAGATCACAGGAACAAATAACAAAATAGATGACCGCCACTTACGCTCGATAAATTGTTGTCTTTATCGATTTTAAATGAAAAAACGGGAGATCGCCAGTGTGATTACAGACCTTTATTTTAAATTTGACATTACATTTATCAAAACATATTTTCAATAATAAATAATATTGATAATACAAAGAAACATCAGTAGTTTGTTAAGCCAAACTATGTAAGCGATAATTAAATTTGAAATCTGTATATTGAATAAAAATTTAAACTTGCAACTTCGAAATTCAAAATTTCGAATACAGAATAAATTCGTTGTAATTATTAACTTAAAGATACTAAAAACTAAGTTCAAACTGAACGGTAGGTAAAACTAACTAGAATTTTGCTAGATTTATTATTGATGAGTCCTTGTACAACAAATGAGTTATATGATTATTAATAAAACGGGTCGATTTAACATAAATTAGAGAAACGAAAAAAAATTTAAGCTTAGAACAGATACATAAATTAATCTAAATATCGTTTGTACGTGCCTTTTTTAGCTATAATGAAGATCAGTATTTGTACTATTTAGCAAAATTATCGTAAATTGTGTCTGCAAAAACAATTTTACCCATGAGAATTGAAATTCATGTTCTACCACTTTAAACTGTTTACAACTTTGAATGCAGCTGTCTGTAAATATATTGAAAAGAACTCGAGTTTAGCATGAGAATTTAATTTAAAGCTAACCCAGACGAAATATTTTCTTCTTATAGACAGGGCTGTACTAAGATTATTTTTATAAATTAAATCTGCTAATTTTCTGCACGTTACACAGTACACACCCTGCATGAAAGCCGTATTGTCAAAGAAAAGAGGGGGTGGCTCTCAAATATTATTTATTTTCATCATACTTTTTATTTTTGTACTTACTAGTGTTACTATATTTAAATTTGTTTTCAGACCGTTGGGTTTGCGCCTCCATTAATGTTAATTATTTGGACGTATCAACAAAATTCAGCTGCTGTTGTTCACTGCAGAAATATCCCATCAACCGTTCTTAAAAATACAACAGATATACTTTGAATCATTCACTTATTACTTAATTATTGTGCACATAATTAAACCGTGTGATATATTCAAAAATAAAGCATTTAGCAAACCATAAAATTTTAGTTTATTGAAGACAAATTTCATACCATACCAGAACTATAAAAAGATCAGTGTGTTTCAAGGATCTTTGACACAATTAACAAGGACAGCTGTATAAGAAATTCTTAGTGTCAAATTATTTCGCTCAATTTGTTTGTTTATTAAAAGTGCCTTGTGTTGGTGTTTGTATTTTGTATTGTATCAAGAATGTAAAAATTTAATATTGTTTTGTAGTGTCATTGTGTGATTTTATTCGTTGTAAGTGTTGATTCCTTTAATAGCGTACATGTTCTCTGTAGGAGTTTGCCCAAGGTATATTAAAATTACAACAACAAAATTTAAACGGAAATTGCCAGATTTTATGAGAGAAATCCATTTAAAAAATTCTGCAGAATATTCTTAGCTTCAAATGAAAACCGAAGAAGATTACTACGAAAGAGTTTGTATTTAAGTTAAGTTAATTTAAGTGTAGCGTTAATCACATTTCAAAGCTGTAATAGAATTATAATATTTTCTCTATAGAATTATAAAACAATTTAATTTCGAATTAAATATAAAATTATTTGATATTAAACGTAGTGTCATTTATAATTTATTATTAGAAGATATATTACTAATGTACTTCAGTGCAATGGAATAAAGAATACTTACGGTAATTTTCTAGATCTGGTTTTGGTACAGGAAGCGTGGAAACCTAAAGTGTAAGTATATAAAGAGCAGGTGCCTCTAGTATTAGAGGACCCATATCATCCAGCTCTTACGATTGAGATTATTCCTGACATTACTTGTCAAAGTGCCATAATCGATAACAATAATCACCTAGTTAAACAATATAATTTTAAAAAAGCTAATTTTCTTGAATTAATTTATATGATACGTGATGTTGACTGGTCAGATTTATATAGAATTACCAACTGCGATCAAGCAGTAGATCTGTTTTATCAAAAGTTAAATAATATTTTTAAGCGTGTGATTTCTACGTCACTGAAATCCAGAAAAAAACCTTATCAACCATGGTACACAAGTGAATTAAGTATTTAATAAGAAGGAAAAGTATTCTTCATAGACTTAGGCACGTCGATCAAAACTATTACAGGAGCTACATTGAGATTAGGCGAGAGTTAAAATTAGTTACAAAAGCTGCATATGAAAATTATTTAAGGGAAGTAGAACAGGGAATATGTGATAACCCTCAGTCCTTTTGGGGGTATTTGAAGAAATTAAAGAGTTCAGGGGTATCTGAAGGTAATAGAATGACGTGGGAGGGTCGAGCAGTCCGAGGTTCCCGATGTTTTTGGAAGATACTTTCATTCCGTATACGACAAGGACAAAGGTACTTACAATACGGATGACAACGCAGAAGATAATCACTCAGTAGGAAGTACATTAAGTATAACCGAGATTAATAGTAAAGACTTTAAGTCGGCAATTAAACATTTAAAACCAAAGAAAGCGGCAGGGGCCGATGGGGTGCCACCCTATGTTATCAAAGCTTGTGCTGATTGGCTACAGCAACCCTTGCTTTTTATCTACAACCTGTCCTTAAAATCAAATAATTTTCCGTATGTGTGGAAAAATTTAATAGTTACTCCAATATTTAAAACCGGCGACTCCTCTTCCATAAACTACAGACCAGTTGCCATTCTTTCGGCACCCGCTAAAGTTTTTGAACATATCTTAAAAACAAAACTATCTAACTACATCTCTCCTTACATCTCTGAAGTGCAACATGGATTTGTAGAAAAACGACCACAATTACTAACCTAACTTGCTTCACAAACTATATTCATCAAGCTTTTGAACATAATAACCAGGTAGACTGTGTATATACAGATCTTTCAAAAGCTTTTGACAAAGTTAACCATGATATTTTACTGAAAAAAATGAAAAACTTTGGATTGTCAAACAATTTGTTAAAATTTTTCGCTTCATACTTGATGTCACGTTCATTTGTGGTCAGATTCGATGGTAACACTTTCGGTAAATTTACAGCGAACTCTGGTGTCCCACAGGGATCAAATTTAGGACCCCTTCTTTTTATCATTTTTATTAACGACCTACCTAAATGTATTTCTCATGCCAAAAGCTTATTATTTGCAGACGACTTAAAAATTTTTAAAACCATAAAGGAAAATAATGACAGTAAGCATCTACAAAATGATATAAACGAGGTATATAGATGGAGTATAGAGAATAAGCTACCATTTAACATAAATAAGTGTTCTATCGTGTCTTTTATTCGTTGGGGTGTTGCTGTCGAGTATGACTACATGATGAACGTAGAAAGACTAACACGTAACTTCAATGTAGTGGATCTGGGAGTTACATATAACCAGCACATGCAATTTAGGCAACATATTATGGACATGGTTTCTTCTGCCTTCAGGGTACTTGGGTTTATCATTAGATCTTCGAAATATGTTAATAACCT